>JAYKKI010000030.1:9512500-9892500 GCA_039881145.1 Druceiella hillmani | reverse complement strand
ACAAAGTTTGAAGTTGCCTTGCCAATAACAATCTTTTTGTCAGTAGTAAGTGGGTAGATGTCAACATGCGTCTTACTAGCTGCCGTTACAAGTTCATATTTTAGAAAATACGTGGTTATCGACGTCATTTTGACATCACTATAGTGTGTGATTTTATAGAAGCTATATTTGTTTATTTTTGCTCAAAATGAATCCAAATGATTCAGCTTTTGAGAGTTTTGCTTTAGAAGAATTGGGAAATACTAATAGTGATATTAATGATACACAAAATTGCCAACTGGATCAAAATATCTACATGCAATCAGATCATGATACCGTAACTGACGTTTCAGAGACTGAATAAGTGTGATTCTAAAGATGAGTTCTTATGTAACTTGTGGAGTAGCAGGCCACATTATTTAGGGAAAGAAATCAGAAACGGGTAGCGGTGGGAAAACAGAAATAATATAGTTCTATAATTCCACAAAAAATGGTGTGGATATGGCCTTGACAAAATGTGCAGCAGTTACTCCTGTATTCAAAGAACAAAAAGGTGGCCACTTGCTTTTTTTAATGATCGATTGACATTTGCGCTGTTCATTCTTATGTGCTTTTCAAATCCTAAAACCTAAAATAGTGAGAAAGTTTGACAGATACACATTTTTGGGTACAGTAGCCTACAACCTTTGTAAACCTCATGTTGCACCGCTACTATAATCAAAGAAAGTCCATTTGTGATGTTCTCACTTCTATGAAACAAATTTTGAAGATAAAAAATGCAGAGCCTGAACCTTCGACATCTCTGAAGCTCGAAAAGCAAGGGACATGCACAATATATCCAGCAAAGAAAAAAAAGAACATCATACTTATGCGAGGAGTGTCTGAAGCCTGCGTGCCTGAATTGCCTGGACAAAATTTTGTGTGTCATGTTCTCGATAATAAATCTTTATTTTTTCTATGAAAGGAACAAACTTAAATTTTTTTAATTAATTACTTAATTTGTAACAAGAAAATATTAGTTTAATTTATTTTCGGTTCCAAAAATGTTCTCAAGTCACAAAAATATAATAATATATATTAGGTGTTTTATTTAGAAGACAAAATAATAAACTTATAAATAACATGTCTATTTCACATCTACTATAAATTATCTATCAAAATTATTAATTTTTAAAACAACGTCAATTTGCAGTCACCTCTTCAATGCTGAGACGAAATTCACCTCATGAATTGAATGTTAAAACATAAAAAAGGGGATCAACTGTCCCTAGTCTCTCCTATACTAAATAATCTGGTACAAGACTAAATATATCTTTCAGTGGTAGAATTCAAACCTGTTATAAGGAGACAAATTTAAAATATGCATTACAAGTTCTAAAACATTTGTATTTACCTAAAGATCTTAGATTAATCTATTATCAAAATAATAAGGCTGACGTTATGGATGCGACTAGACAAGAAAATTGAACAGTAAATCTGCTACAAAACTTTTTTGTTAGATCGTTTGGTAATGGTTTCATGTTAGAAATCACAGAAACAAAATATTAAGACCTATGTAATTTCACAAAAAATTCAATTGATATTAACGTGCATTTATCATTTCGTATAAATTTTAAATAAGGGACTTATTATTACCAATTCAGATAATAATATTGCTAAAATCTATATTAAGTTAAATTTAGAGAAATGTTAAATTGAAAGAAGTAAACGTCATGAAAACTTCTAGTTAATTGTAATATTTTTTTTGGTTATGAATATTAATGTAAAGACACATGTTAATATACAATGTTACGTTTAAATTCATTACGTTTTTCTTTGTGGTGTGTACATGGTTTGCTTGGTAATATAGCACAGAGTTAACTAAGCTTTAATTGTGAATAAAAAATTTTGCGAATAAGTAATAGTTAAATAAAAGCATATAAGATTAATTGGATTAATTTAACTTTAAGATAAAAATGGGAATTAATTTTTTTCTGATGTAAAATAAAAATTAATGCATTAATTAACATAAATATCTAATGAAGCTAATACCTATGTGTTAAAATAAAGTGTTGTTTATTTGTTGAATATATTTGACGTTAATTTTGTAGAAATTCATTGTTCACATAAATGAAACTACGTGTTGTAGTATTATTTCTACTTTCTTTAAGTTCTTTACCACGACCTACGTTTCGTTGTATTACAACATCTTCAAGTGGGCTATTAGCAAAAGATCTTTGTTAATAATACTACACCACATAGTTTCATTTAATTGTGTTGTTTATTTATAAATAATAAATTCCTATAGGGTAAAACTACCAGTGATTGACCTTTCCCCCACTAGTTAGCACACCAAGTGATGTTTTTTGCAAGTGAGGTTTGTAATTATAAAAACTAAATTATAATTACATCAGAACCGTGAAGGTTAGAACATTCAGGAAACTCAAGAAATCTGTTTAGTTCATCAGGTTGCCACCAAATAGCAAACAATGTTTTTATCGCGATGATCTATCAGGTGACGACATCACAGCTTGGAGGTGTGACGTCTGTATTTTCTTTCTTCTGCTATTTCTTGCATTTTTTTAATTGTTATGAATCTTTTTTTAATATAAATTTTTGTGTTGTTTTACGATTTACCTTATTTTATTGGTATATTTAATTACTTAAATAATGGAATCTTGGTTACTAACCCAAAATGTGGTGCGGTCAAAATTTGGTATGTGGGAGGTCGATAATAGATTTAGTGAAAAAATTAAGGGATAAAGTGTTAACGGTAAAAATACTATTTAGTTCATTTTCCAAATATGGACACCCCTACATCAGTAGTTGGCATGCCAAGTATACTGATTCATAAGTAAATTTTTCCCTGCTCTTTTTACAAACATATTTGCATATTAAAAAATTTTAAAGCCGAGATCTTACTTACCCACAACAAGGAGAGAGGTTACGTAAAATAATTACTACAGACAACATTAACAAAGGCAAAAAATGGCGAGATTTCAAAAACATGTGCGTCTAAAACATTATGCGCTGTCTTACAATTTAGGCTGAGTAATCAATTAAAAATAAGGGATAGTTCCAACAGAATTTTTCTCTTTCGACTTGCTCTTCAAGTAAATATGGGACTGTTCTAAAAGAGGATTACCCAAAAGAAATGAATATGTTTTAAGAAGCATGGAACGCTTTATAGAGCTTTTGGAAAGAGTAACACCATTTATGAATAATAAACCAGGTTCTACATGGCGGAAATCTTATCTCAAGACACTTGCAGCAAGGCGATAACGCCAACTAGTTCAGCAATTTCAGAAACTTATATCAGAAATTGATTTACAAGAACTGAGCTATATTTTAAAGATGAGAATATTTTTAAAACTTTACAAGATCCTAAGTGAATTAACACTAGTTTATCTCTCTACCCTAGTACTGGTAAGTTGTTTGTTGCAAATGAAATGAAAAACGTCTATGATGTCGATTGTGGCCTAACAAAGTTTGCAACCACTGCAATGTTTACATTCTTGGCACATGGGCGAATGGTGCCTCCAATGAAGTAGTTCCCTTTGAGACTTTCAGCTAATATATCACACTCTGTACCAGATGACTGTATAGGTGATATATTTATACCACATGTAAAATCACCATAAAACTATCAATATTGTTGACAGCCACAAAAGTCAAATGAGTTAACATCTACCTTGATATATCTTCCAACAAGTGGAAATTGTGATATTCCACCCAATCAAACAGAATTGAAAAAATGTAGTATTGAGATGGAAAGTCAATCTTGATATGAAATAAAAAAAGAACATATTACACTTTTATTAAAAGGTATTGTTGATTGACTTATCCCGAAGCCCCAAAAACGGTTTCAGAGCTGGTGGTCTTTTTCCTTGGGATTTGGAAATTATGGGAAGTGTTTGGGAAAGAACAAATTAGGGTGAGGAACGATTTCTGCAAGAATTTGGTTCCTGAAAATTTCGGAAAAATATTGGTGAGTCATTGTTTAATACTTTTAGAATAACAGGTGTGGATACTACCATTGGATCCCTTGTGTTCATACTATCTAAAAAGTAGAAACAAATTATTTTCAGAGAATAAACAAGAGCGAACTGAACTAAAGAATATTCTTGACACGTTTGATATAATACTTAAAGTTATTAAATAAAAACATCTGCTTTAGAATGAATTTATATAATGAATTTATGTATATAAATTATATATAATGAATTTATGTATATAAATTATTATATTGAATTCATCAGAATTCAATATTGGTGAATTTATACAGGAAGGAAATAATACCCATTATGATAATGAAGTCATTAATGTTCAATTTGTGCAGAAAGAGGATAACATCCAGAACAATAATGAAGTCATTATTGTTTAATTTATACAGGAACTCATTAATGTGTAATTTGTGCAGGAACGGAATAACATCCTGAATGATAATAAAGAGAAGAATGAAATCTTATTGATCAACTTTTGCAGGAAATGAATAAAATCCTGAATAATAATGAAGTCATTATTGTTCAATTTGTGCAGGAAGTCATTATTGTGTAATTTGTGCAGGAAAGAAATAATATTTCCGAATGATAATAAAGAGAATAATGATGTTTTATTGATCAGCTTGTGCAGAAAGAGAATAATATCCAAAATAATAATGAGGGGAATAACAAAGACAGTAGTGCTCAATTTATGTAAGAAGGGAGTAACATCCCAAATGATAATGTAGAGAATAATTAAGTCATCATTGAAAATTTCTCCTGAAAGGGAATAAAGTCCCGAATTATAAAGAAGGACTCATATGAAGACTAAAGAAGTCAAGGTAGCAGCAACAATTTCAGTGAATTTCTTCAATGACTAGACATCCCAAAGAGGAAGGGTGTTAGAAAAACTGAAAAATTCTTCGTTATTAGTTTAAACGTATGGAAAACTTTTCATTAAAAACACAGATAAAAAGCTGAAACGAGACGAGTTAAAAATTAAACGAAAGGAAGAGAGATTAAGGAAAAAAGAGTAAGATATAAAACAGAACAACAACAAAACAGAAGAAGAAAGAGGTAAAACTGCAAGGCAAAAAAACATGATGAAAAATAAAACTAAAAAACCTACTTCAGTAAAAGTCAAATATAAAGAAACGTCAACTCAAAATCAAATTATCAAAAGCCACAAAGAAGAATCTCCAAGTAAAATGATGATCCTTCAAGATTCCACGGGAAGCCTGGATGTAGATTTCACGGGAACCCTTTGTTTAAATGGTGCAAATGCTATAAAAACCAAACAAGAAGTTGCAAATTTTGTAAGAAGCGTTGTACTTTATACTGAATGTTCAAAGAAAGATAAAATCTGTTATACAAGTCTAAATTATAATTCGGACAAAAGATATTCGCAAAATCGGAATATGCTTTAATTACTGATAGTATTACTCTTATAGGAGTTTCAATTTACGAAATTATCTCACTAACTCCTTTATGATTTTTTATATAAAATTCAAGTGATTCAGCCTACCGATTAATTAATAATCTATTATGAATTTCACTTCTGTCTTATTTTAAAATGGAAAATTATGTTTCAGCTATTATATGCATGAGTTGTTCTAATAACTTGTATATTTTGTGTGAAATATATCATTATTGCACAACCATTGCTGTCTCGCAAGGAAGATTTTCTACATTTCGGCATTTTGAAAGAAAAATGCCACAAATTACACAGAGGTCGAATCGAACATGAATTTTATTTTACAACAATAAAAAGAACAAATTAAACACATTTATATAAATTCAGCATGTTTACAAGAACAACTTATCATATAAAAGAGTTTGCGTGACCTACTAACCGTATGAAAGAAGATTATGAAATTAGCTAGCTACTTATTCAATACTACCCCTCGACACATATAGAGCGCAAAGAAAACATCTCGATTAATTTATGTTTTGGCAAGCACTTAGTAAATATGTCAGCTATTTACAAATCTGTACAAATATATTCAACATAAATATCATTTTCACTCAATATTTTTTTAATAAATTTCAATGTTACATTTTAGTGTTAAGACCTAGCACACTTTGCTTATTTATTTATCACGTATTGTATTGAGTCCTCGAGAAATTAAGTACTGTCTTATATACCTATATATAAGTACCTTAACTTTACAGGTTATCAGTGCATAACAGTTAAGAAGCAAACAGCATACAAAATCCAATGGAATGGTAAAAATTTAGTACAATTAGACTTGAATTCATTCTCATTCACTTCAAATATATTCAGGCATGATCACAAGGAGAGAATTTACAAGATCCATACCATGACATAGTGGGGCTTCGAAATAGATTGGTTTAGCGAGAAACGGCGAACATAGGTACGGCAAACAGTTTACACTCACAAATTCACATATAATATGTGAAACAAAAAGGATATCTGATATAAAAGTAGACAGAAAAAGTATCTGCAAATAGAAAAACATAACATTAACTTTTTGAGAACAGTTTCATGTAGAAACGCAGCAGTGTTTCACCTGCCGAGCCTCCCGTTACAATCATACCTACTACCAGAATGTATGTATATGTATTGTGCATGACAAATGTATTTTCCACAGGTTTATATCCTTAAAATAATGTGCTATTCTGCTTTAATATTATGCTCACCATAAAGCGTAACAATATTAGAAGGAAAACAATAAAAAAATTATTACACTTAATAGAATTGATGGAAATGTATATTTTTCACAATTTTCGATATTCATGTTCACTGATACTCCTTTTTGTACTTTGCGAGGCTAATGCTTAATCCAACCAACAAAATTGAACAATTGATGGCTCATTTTCTCTCTTGTAATGCATTTAGTTTCTTCTATATACATTTGCAGCAAATCTAAATTACTTTGAAATTTAAAAAAAACATGGAAAAATCTCCTAAAGTACCTTATAATCAAATATTTACCAGCCTATAGCCTAATTCAACGAATTAATTTCAACAAGTGATGACTTATTATCTTTATGCCTAATTGCGTATGCCAAGAGGGTATAATGTGTGTCAGTCTATGTACATACGTACGAGTAGGTGTAATTGAGTGTGTCCAGATGTTATTACTCTTTATTTGTTTCTTTATGTGTTGTTTAAATTTGAACAGCCCTTTCTACTCCAATTTCAAATTAAAACTCTCGATGAGCAAATTTCAGAAATATATAATATTTTGTATAAAGAAATAAAATACTTAATAAAACATGTTTTAAATTTTGCTAAAACAACATTATTAAGTACTTTAATTTGAGCTTTTGGTTTGCAATATTTAAGTTGAAAATCTAATTTCAACTTTAAATTGTTACTTAACATTCCTTAATAAATTCCAAGAAAATTGAGAAAAATTATTCATTCCACCGAAAACTCCATAAGGAAATTAATAATTTGAAAGACCACTTCTAAAATATATATATCTTGTATCAAAATGCTGAGAAAAAGCATAAAATTTCAATTAATAATTTATCTGAATCCGTAACGGAGGTTATCAAAAAAATAGTTTTAAAAAATAAATTCAAAAATACCAATGACATACAAGCAGAACAAAGTTACAGAATTGTGAGAGAATACAAGATTTGTTTCAAATTATGTTTCTAAACTTTTATGTTATAGTTGTTGGGATTTTCCTATTGATAATAATAATTTTTTTATGTTTGCAGCTTGTCTTTTATATAGATTGGTAAATAAAAATGATTTAAAACCATTTTTAAAATTAAAAATATATAATAAATGCCTTAAAATAGCTTTTAATTGAACATGTACGAGGTTACAGTCCAAGCCAACAAATCAACTTCAGGGAGCGACAATTTATGGGAGGTACCCTTTTATTATTTTGTGACAATCACTGCAAGTGTGAGTTTATCTTTACAAGTAATGAGCGGGAAAACATTATCAAGTTAACTACGAGCCAGTCTAAAGGAACACTAGCGGTGCAACTGTGACCTGTTAAAATTAACTAGATCTCCTTGGAAATTGTAAGTGTACCGAGTGCCATGCTCTAAGGAGAAAAATTGCCAGGACAGGTAGGCATCTAGTCACGTATTTCCTCTTTTTCCACGTTAATTCATATAAATTAAATTATCAATTTGAAAGGAGCTTCTAGCTCACTGGTAGTATTTAATTGTAAAACATACAAGGACACTATAATGATATTCCATAATTTCAATACCTTTACAAGTGGTCTTCAGTACCTTTACTTCACATCCTCTATAAATTCTGGCCCTGCTTGGAATTGTTCGACAGGAATTTTGAAAAGAAAAGACTGAAAAGAAAAAAAACTTATTTTCTGATGTATGTGGACCTTAAAGCATACAAATAAAGTACAGAATACTATAATTCAATCAGCAGAAACATAAAAATGTTTTCAGTTGATGGAAATTCAACACTGCCTTCGGAGCAACATCTATATTATATCTCGGGGCCTTCTCGAAATACAGATTTCTGAAACACAGATTTTTGAAACGAAACTGGGATTTTAACTTCCTTCGTTTGCTAAAATATTTCTATATTAACCTAAGATATTTGATAGTAGAGGCTAACTGCATAGAATACTAGTTTGACAACACACAAAATAAGTTTCAGGTGAATCTGTCAAGAAGGAAGGGTTGTGTAAATGTTCCATACAACATCACACACACCTTGCACACTACTGAACACAGACCTTATGTTGACACTATTCTGTACTGGTTGTCACTCAGGATATAAATGAATATATGTTTGTTATATTACAAATTCATTTATTTACTTGTATGTAGGGTTACTACCTGTACTATATTATACAGTATCATACTATATTTCAATCATTCATACTATATATTACTGAGAAAAAATATAGTACACAAAATACATTATTAAATGTACTTCTAGTTTTGTGCTGTATGCTCATATGAATAACTGCTGGAAATATGAAAAGGAATGGATGAATTTTCTTTTGACAAACCCTCAACGTCCTGAACTAGCACTCTTAGACTGAAATTGAAAACTGCAAAAATGATTTACTATTATTTTAATCCGAAAACAGTTAGTACACCGCATAACTCTGTGTAAATTTTGCAATCATTGCATTCTCTTATACTTTGTAATTTCAAAGAATTTGAGACAAGGGATAATGTTATTTACATCTGTTCAGGCAAATTTTCAAACATTGTATACTGAGTTGTAGCCCAAATAGTATATAACGACCAACGTTCATAAGGTAGCAGTTCATCGACTTCAGTTCTAGACATATAATACAACCTGACAAATAAAGTTAATTTTTGCAAATGAAAATAGCCTTTATATTTCAGATTCGAAAGAACACAAACTGTTTTGTCTCTTCTAAAGTGAGTTCCGATGTTGATCTGGATACAGTGGAATGATTTTGAGAGCTCAATTTATTAATGTCAACATACTCTGGACCAGATGGATGGAAGACCACTTTTGCGAAATCTATTTTTTATGGTATCTTTAGAAATATTTTGTAATGCTGCCTTCAAGTTTGGAGGAAAATGCTGTTTCTTCATAATTTGTTTTGGATTCTTAATTTTCCAATTCTTCACTTGCTTGTTCCATCAGACTTTTAATGGTCTAAAGACCATTGAAATGGTGCCTACAAGTTTGGAGGAAAATGCTGCTTCTTCATAATTTGTTTTGGATTCTTAATTTTCCAATTCTTCACTTGCTTGTTCCATCAGACTTTTAATGGTCTAAAGACCATTGAAATGGTGCCTACAAGTTTGGAGGAAAATGCTGCTTCTTCATAATTTGTTTTGGATTCTTAATTTTCCAATTCCTCACTTGCTTGTTCCATCAGACTTTCAATGGTCTAAAGGCCTGAAGTAAACATGTGCAGTTGGGATAAAGAGCAATAATTTCAGTAAAATTATCTTTATAAAATTCTGCTAAAGGTCATGTGCGACCTGTGGCCATCTAAAAATAATATGACTGGTTTTGGTAATAAACTTTCCTCTATCCATAGATTAAAAATTTACTTACATATTCATTAAATGTTTTAGCACAGATCTAAACCGACTCAGGTCTACCTATACCTCCGTTTGATGGTTCGCTATTGGCAATAACTGCAGGCTCATAAGGATAAATTATAATAGGTAGAGCGAAAATCTTGCAGCATTAGCAGTCAGCAAAGCAGTGAGGTTTTCTTTTTCATCTCCTGATGATCTGTAAACATTCTTCTCACCTTTACGTATTTGGACACATTCCGGTTTAGGTTGCATGTAGAATACGCTATTGAGATTGTTTAAAAATTGTATTGAGATTGTTTAGAGAATCTGATAAACCTTTTCCTTCTAAGTAAGGTTTATAGTAAACTTAAACTTAACTTAAACAAATAGTGTTTAAGTTGTCTTCAGTTACCTCATCTCTTGCTTTGCTTAAATTTTGGGCTGTGCGTTCAGAGAGCTCTGGGTGCCTTTTTAAGAATGATGAGGACCACTTCTTTCCATGGTAACCATTTTTGAGCGGACAAAACTTTTTTTTTCATACACATTTTTTTAGGTACTGTCCACTAAATGTTCTTTGATAATGGGAAAATTATTTTCTGTCAAAAAAAGATATCCATTTTACAAGCAAACTTTCTTCTTTTTCAGTAAGAGCAGTAGCTGGGCCTAGGTTACAATGAAGTGCGCTTTTGCCAGTAATTTTATTTCAGAGTTATTCTTGGGATTCTATATTTGAATGCAGCGACTCCAACATTCCCGTCTTTTCTCACTTCTGTGATGGCTTTTGCCATTTGTTCTTATATATCATTTTTTGGGGTCATTTCTAAGATAAAGAAAAAATATATATTTACCGGAGAATTTAACTTTCAATGTTAGCAGTTGTGGTTACTTAGTCGTAAACAAATAGTTCATGACTGGATAGAATAAAGATTTGTGATAAATATTTATACAAAATAAAAGGTACGTCCATGAAAAAGTAAAATTCTTAAAAGAGATATATTTTTAAATAAATCCTGTCATGAACATTTTGTCAGTGTTTGGGTAAGGGGTTGCAAAAATAACCAATTATGAACATTGGCTGACTTGAAGGTTATAATATTTTATATCTATTTAATGTTGCGCATTATATGAATTGTATTACTACAATTAACAAAATAATCAAATTTCTAATTGGAATCGACCACTTGTTAACAAATAAACTAATAAGATTAATTACTCGCTCGCATAGCGGGGTAGAATTTCATATTTTTACCAAAAAAAGGACTATGCACTTTAGAATCTTGCAGGTTGTTTGCTTAATTTTCGCGATTTAATTAAAACTGTCCATCATTGGGTAATATTCATCATAGGTGCCTCTGTAAATAGTTTGATAGAAACATTATGTTCCCTCAAATATGTGCCTAAATGCATACGGAACCCTCGTAGTGTAAGTTGTATTAGTGCTTAACAGGTTTTTTAATATAAAAATTTATTTCACAAACTTTCTCAAAGACATGATACCTGATGCACATCATACCCTTCTCGTAGATGGATATGACGTGCATCTGGTTTTTAGTGAGGTGTTTAATGGTTTTTAGTGGGTTTTTAAAACCTATACTCAGGTTTAGTTTTCTTAATTTATTGATAATGCCTTTTATTATTTTCTTGTTTTAATTGTATTTATTTCAAATATAAATCCTTACTATAAGCTAATGTAAAATTAACATATTGTCCTGAAAACAAAAGTTGTTTTAATAAAATTAGGCTTATGTTTCAGCAATTATACTGATGTTTCTTATGTACCTATCTATATACACGAAACAAAGGAATATTTAAATATGATAATGTACTTTAGATAATGAAGTTTGTAGTTACATGAAACAAATTCGGTGGATTAATACTTATACGTCACACTACATGCATCACATGTATAGGGGTAAATATGTATATCTTCAGAGATCTTGGAGAACAGCTTTTATATGGACATGCAATATACCATATTGTGATATTTATTTATTTGAAATGCAATTAATTAATAAATGCTTTACAATGATTATGTATTAATGAACTTTTAGTTACACTGCTGTTATTTATCGCATGAAATCCCCGTAGCGCACATATTGAAATCAATCAAAATTATTTGTAATGCTTATATACAGTGTAGTGTGTTTTATAGACGCATTGTAATAACTCATAAAAATAATACAGTGCTTAGTTTTTCAAAAATAAAATCTCATATTCACTCGTACTCATAGACTTAATATATTCATAGTATAGGATATAAGTCTATGCTCGTAACATAACTTCTTTACACCCAATGATGTTATTTTCTGTCAAGACAATTCCACCTGATATTGACAAACCGAACAAAAACCAAAAGTTCTTGTATCTGTAGTTTAAAAAGGACATCTATGTTTTTTATATCATGACATTCTATTAATGTTTTTTATGTGCTTTCTTCAAGTATATTCCTTATATGCGAAATTGTTGATAACGGATAACGTTGGATGGCTCATTTTTTACAAATACCCTTGTCATAATTTACATGATGATTAAGATATCTACTCACAAACATATTTGCAGGTATCGCCTTCATAAGATTAAAGATCATTAGTAGGATGCATGGCGACAGTCATTTATTTCCTGCCTGACGTAAAACTGCAAACGTTACATAAATGTTTTTATTGTGAAATTGAATTTGGCACACAACTACATTTTATCACTGTTTTTACTAGGTTATAAATATATGATATGTATTAAAATTGTTTAGACATTGTTTGGGCAATGATAAATGAGGAAATTTTCTAAGAAAATGATGCGTTATCTGCTAAATAACAATACGATTACAAAAAAAAATGATTCATTATAATCACTGCGTTTATATTAGAATCAATTGTAACATTCATACAACTGTAAGTTGCTTAAAAATTTAATGAAATCAGTTTGTATGTGAATTAATGTATGTGAATTAATTTCATTTTTAGTAGAGGATTAGCAACTTACGGTTATTTTTGCTTAAATTATGATGATACATTTTAATTTTTTAGGATACAACAAATGTACTATATTTGCATTTTAAATTAGTTGATACATCATTTTGTCAACATAATGACATCCCTGTTGATCACACATTATGTTGTCGCACGGTGGTCTCGAACATATATAACATAAGCCCTATAGAAACATAAGATTTTTCAGTTTATTTTGATTTGACTTACATTTTTGAGAAATTATTATTAGTAACTTACTTAATTAATAACTCAGAGTACTAGTTTTCTATTATTTATTGGGTTTCGTTTTATTAAATGTGATCTATATTTCTCAGATATTGACTAATCACAACAGTCTTTGCCAATACACTTGTTTTGTCTGCAGTTGCTATCGCTAATTATGTTAATAACTGTTTTCTAAGACGCTTACATTAAAACCACAATAATATACTTTGTAAAAAAAATATTTTTCAAAAATCTTTTATGAAATGCTTTATTTGATTTTAAAATTCAACTCGGTTCAATATTTAAAATATAACAATTTGTAAAAAACAGATATTACAGTTTTGTAAATGAACTTTCTATTTCTTAACAAAATAAAATAGTTAATAATTTAAATAAGTTAATAATTTTTTATGGCAGGAGTGCCAACAACGAAATAATATTTTTTAAAAAATGAATTGCATTAGTCATTTGTCAAATTAAATAAATAACCAACAAAACAACATGTACCGATTTATTTTTATTCAGGCTTCAAATTACAAAAATTTTTGATCTACCTTTTATTATAAATGCAAAAATGAGTTCGTTTGTTTATATCACTTTTACGCCTCAACTACTCCACTATCCCTTACTAAATTTTGCACACTAATAGAAAGTATAAAGAACCAATATATAGAATAGTTTTCATCACGGAAAACACACATTTTCTTAAGTAATGAGAAAAATCGCGATAAATATTATATAACTAACTAGCTAGCATTCAATATTTCAGATAAATATTTCAGTTGGAATGATCTAATTTCGCATATTTTTAAGAAAACCTTTTTAGAAGTATGCATTTCAAAATTGAAAAAAAAATGTTTGTATTCTTGGTAACAAGCCCTTTTAAATGGTGCCCAAGTTGATATAAAAAATAAGAAAAACAATTTGAGTACATTATTTACCCTCTTTATTTTTATATATTTTAAAAAAAGTTTGCTGGTGTAAAATATATAAGTTTACTTTCAGCTCACGCATTAAAAACAAAATTGCACAAAACCAATGGTTTCAGGAATTAAGAATTTATAGTACGATCAATTTAAAATTAACACTGTAAGGTGCCTAAGTTTTTTATAAAAATAACCGGACATTATAACTCATGGGAGTCAACATTGGTTGTTACTTCAAATATATTTTCATAAATAAGTCTGGATTTTGAAATTTGCCGAATAAAGCTATCCTGCCAGGATAATTTTATGTTAGACTTCCCAGAAAAGAATAAAAGCTAACATTATTGTCAAGCTAGTTTTCATTGCAGGAAATATGAATAAAAAATTTCAGTAATGTAACAAGCATAGATAGTAACAACTTTATATGCAATAACATTGTATCTAAGCGCGGGTGCACATATCAAAGGCGTCCTGTCGAATCTCTATCAACGTAATGCGACTAATATTAAGTCGGTTTAGCCGTAATTGCCGCATTCACGCACTTACATGGCCACAGCGATAGAACGATCTAGAAGGCCTCACGTATAAAATTATAAATCCGATAGCGTGTTTATAATGATGAGTGAAAGAACGTCCATGCACGAATGAGCCGTGATTGTATGCGTGGTAAACAAACGCTGCAAGAAGACGCCGTGTCTACGTGACCCAAAACACAGACGCCATCTTGCTGCCGATCGGACATTTTATGTACAGTTTGGTACAAAAATGTTACATGTGAAAATCCCGATAAAATAAATTAAATATTTTGAAAACGAAATCGCTGTGATATATAAATTTGAAGATAAAAATAGAATATTCTTATATGAATTAATAAAAATTTTATAAATCATCGTTCATGTATGTCATTATTATCAAACTAAAAACATGAAACAATTTCGAGAAATAAGTACTAAAATGTGTAATAAACGATGAAAAATAAAGATAGCGCTTTACAATAGCTACGATGGTATTTATAGCCCGTATTTATTTTATGCTTATAGTAAAGACATTTCTTTAAGTTGCTTGATAACATAAGGAGGAAACTTTTTCCGACATCTTTATTGTTTAAACTTTATGCCTCTGATTATTAGCTACATACAATCAGAATCTTTATACCTAAAGCGTAAAGCATAAACATTCTGAAACTATAGTTATAAAAACAATAAAAAAACAAATTAATTTTGTTACTTACTGTACAGTCTTTGTTATAACTATAAACAAGTAAACGCGCATATATAAGTCACGTTTGTTTGTTACGCCCAGTCTGGCAACGTTGTTTCGTTCTGCCGATGTGTAGTCTGATACTGCCACTGACATCACTGACATTCATTTATTTTATTTTTAAGTATATAAAACGCCAACCGTTTTGTATAAGAATATTGTTTTAATATATTTCGGTTACGAAATAAAATAATATGTTGAGTTCGAATTAACATCAATGATAGTGTGCCATGTTGGCGCTCTACCATTGTTGTTAGCTTCAGCCAACGTTTGAAATTCCATAAAGGTTTTTTGTTTAGTTGGGTATATTGTCTGTACACCCACTGATTTAACTATTTATATAAAGAACAATAGAATACCATATATAACCACGAGAGCATAGATTTCGCTGCTTTGACATAAACATGACTTTGTTTAATTATTTTTTAGCCTTTTAATTCTGCCTTCATTAACATTGCTTTAATATAATCTGAATATCTAGCCTAATTCTCCACACTACATTTTTCCATTTATTTCTTTCATTTGACAGCTTTTCAGAGTCGATACTTGATTATATGTAACTTGACGCTGTATCTTCTTTAATGTCGTTTTTGTAAATATTAATGGCGATGTCATTTCACATATCCACTAAAATTAATTTAGGTTCAAAGTTCATAGTAATACAAAATACCTTTCTGTATGTAAATGTAGTGTATGAGCCATTTTTATATCTGTTATATCCCGTGTTTTGTTCGTTACAGCTTTACAAAAAGTACAGGATTTGAATTGTCTGTTCTTCAAGGGTAACACGAAAAAGATTTTTAGATTCTCAGCAATTAAATCAGGTATAACATTTGTTATTATTATTCTACTCATTTTCTAAGTTGTCTCCACTACAATCGAAATATCTCCAGAATTATACTGGATACCTTTTTTCAGGAATTTTACCTAGCGTCGTTTGGGGTCATAAAATGAACAAAATTTAAATGTCATTTTCCAAAACAAATACAAATCATAGGTCGTGCAATGTCGCTAGCCTATGATAGACGATTCATCAATTTTATATTTGAGGTATTTAAAATATCCTCTCTTTGCCTAGCGGAATGGACTGAAGTAAATTCATTGAAGCTGATGTTTTTACTGGATGGGCGTTTCTATCCCGTGTTCTTTAAAACAAAAGGTGACAAAGGTGCACTTACCATCTTGCAGCTACTGTTCGTTTGTTCTCTGAAACTAGTAGCGTATTATAAACCGACCTTCCAAAAAAAAGAGATACTTCGAAAATTTAATGCGCAAATCTACAAAGAAAGGTCTTTAGCCCCTTCTTTTACACTATTGTTAACGCTAATAAGTGTGATTATCCTTATTTCAATATTTACTTCTTTTTATCTTTATTTTCATAACATTTGTTACGATTTGCTCTCCTTTGAGTGTTTTTCGGTGTCCCTGGCGACACCAGTCTACACCGTGACGTGTTTTGGGATCACTGAAATTGTGGGTTATTTATCTAGCTTCTTACGCTTAGATAACAAGGTAGGTTTGTTCACCTAAATCAGGCCCGCTCAGCGTACGAACCCCGGGCCACGATGCGGCCCGCAAAGGTTCTGCATCCGGCTCGCGAGCTAGTTAAGACTTTAAAAACATCAATAGGATTGCAAATATTCATTAGAAGCCTATGTCATAGTTGGAATTGATTGATATACAAGCGATTCTCTCCTAAAAACAGCATATGATGATTGCCTTCCGAACGGACTGATTGAATTTTACAAAAAGGATATTAACCAATATCGAAACCTTACCAAATTAGCTCTTCAACAAATTTCCTTATTGGTAGTACATACACTTGTGAACAGCTTTTCTCCCGCATGAAACTGAACAAATCAGAACAAGATCATCTTTATCAGACACCCATCTTACAGGCATTCTGCGCATAGCCACTTCTAAAATGTCAGCTGGCATAGATGCACTGTGAAAACAAAAAAATGTTAGTCTTCTCATTAGTACGATAATTTGTAAAGCTAAGGCTTTCTTTTTTTTAATAAATTATTCATGTTGATAAATTAAAATTACTATTTTCTTTACATTTAAAGTTCACTATGCTATTGGCCCGCTACGGTTTTAAGAATAATAAACCTGGCCCTCCACACAATTATGTTGGTCGTTTTCTATGGTCCCACTGAGGCGGCACCGGAATAATTTATTTATGCTTGATCATAAGTTAAGTGTATTCTCTGCTTCTACCAACAGGTTTCACTATACCCACTGAGACTACACATGACTTACTCGTTTTTGTGCAACTTCTAATTGTCAACCATCTGCATTAAGACATATAATAATATGGACTACCGTGACTTTTTAAGTTGCAGAGTACACGGCATAAAAGTTTTAACAAGATTACTTTTCATCGAGTCATTAACCATGAAACACGTTTGCTATTACGAGTGAGCGAGTCTAAGACTGTTCGCATGAGCCTGAAATAATTCGAGTATATTATTTTGTAACACAGAAGTTTTTATACGTTCGTCTGTTACAAATAGAAAATGAGCGCACGGAAAAAAATATGTACTTTTTGCCGTGCGATAATTTTTTATTTGTTTCAGACATTCAGTAATATACCTCTACAATTTAAAATATTGTTCAACCTGTAATGAACCACAGTTTATTATTCTGTAACTCACAGACCTTCATGGTATGTTCCTTATTGATTTAATTTCTACCGTGTCACAACACAGATACGCGGTCCGCACTCTCGACGTAGGCGCTAAGCCGAACGGCAACCTTTCACTTTGTGTGCTTTAGGGGACCTCTGATTTTACATCGTTTCTAACCGATGGTAGTTGTTATAATTTACCGGCGGGCGGTTCATTATATTTGTAATGTTTAGTTTGTTTTGTTCTTTTGTAAGGAAATATATGAATTAACCTTATATTTAAAAAATTAAAATATTTCGTTCCAAATAAAGTTCGATGTTACGCTAGTCTTGTGTTTCTTCATCGTGTAATTTTCGCAATTAAGGAACTTCTCATATCAACGATTCTACGTGAAAATGGGTATTACACAATAAGTAATTGAAACTTTATGTACATTTAACGATTAGTGCGAAATATTCACGAGAATATTATATTGTCTTCATTTGTCAAAATAGTTATTATGTGTATAGATAGTCGCCTCGCTGCTAGGAAGGGAATCGCTTACAGCCCTCCAACTCCGGGCACTCACTTGTGTGAAAACATTGCATTCAAAATATCACAAATAATCACGCCCCCAAACCTATTTGACAAATGAAAATGCGCCACATTATACGCATGCATACGCATTTGCACATACATTCAAGACTTCTTTGCAAATGTTACCCATGCCTGGGATCTTGTGAAGCATGGAAGGCGAAGATGATTTTATTAGTGCGATTAGAGGTTGGATTTACCCATGTTTGTTTAGTTACTTATATATACTGGCTAAAGCAGACACCACGCCGCGGAAGAGAACACGCATTTGGATGAGCAGATTATACAACCAAAGAACTAGGTAATCTACTTTACCCATCTTCTATTATCTGGACTCATTCCATATATTTGCTAATGATTTTAGCATTTAGAAATCATGCTATCAGTCTGTCTACTTTTATATATTTATTTCAGGGACGTATTGTGACCGAACGGACACGTGCGTATCACTTGAAGACGCACACGCAACTCACAACACCAATGTTGGTTGGTTGGTGCACAAATGTCCATGCGCAGAAATGACACATTTGGCGATATCAATGATATTATCAGAGTAGAATTATATGCTGAATGAAAACTCTCCAAGATCAAATAGAGATCTCAAAGTCCCAGGACAGCTGAAGATGAGAGGCCGACTGTGATGTCCCCTTCGAGCTGAGGGGGACATCACAGTCGGTACAGCGACAATAGGTTCTAGTATCATGAGGATGGATTTTCACGCCTTGAAAGTGCCCAGTTCTAAGTCACACGATTGGCGTTAATTTCACATATTTTTGATAGGTAGCCTTTTTTGATGGCCTCTTCTCGTAAACAATACCTTGGATAAGCATTTAAGATTACGAAGCATTCTTCCATACGAGATGTGTCGCCGACAATGTGTAAAAGACTATAGAAATGTTCGTTATTCGCGCGCTTTGATGTGGACCAAAATATTGTCACTATTCAGCATATTACATATCTAATCAAATATGTGCAAGTGGCCATGCATATACTACCCTAGACTTCTGGATCTGCGTATTTGTGCATATGTGAGTGACCGACATAAAATTCAAGTAGTATAAAGAATATGTTACATTTGATAGGGACGCGATAGAGTTTATTTTTGAAGATTGAATTGTTTTTATAACAAATTATAAAAACAAATATTTAATAGTAATTGGAGAATAGATAAGAATGTTATGAAATATAACACGATTCGAGATTACTTTTAAACACAAATACTGCATGCGGTCTTACATATACCACATTGATTCCATAATCAACTTGGTCGATCGGTAAAATATTTAGCAGAATATTCTGGTCTCTGTAATAAAGTTCAAAGGAAACGCTTGTTGAAAACCTAGATAAAAAGTTCGGTGGAGCTTACACTTCATTAAAAATGCGAGTGGTACGACGCGCCGCCAAAGGCCGTATGCCTTGTGATCAATCCGACACACCACGGCGTCTATAGAATCACTGAGTCGTTGTACTATACATGGTATACTAGAATATGGAGTCACTGTGTCGTCAAGAAATGACTATTACCCAGTCGTGTATACTTTTGATGGTAATCTTTTCACCAGAAATATGACAAAAGTGATTTTAAGAAGGTTAATCAGAACACCCAGCTCGTTTACTAAATTTATTCCTGCATTCAATTCAAGAAGTGGTTAGACAGACGGAGGTTGGATGAATAAAGGGTGTAAAAAGTCAGTAAATTATATCGTTCGAAGTCTACGGAATTGAAAGCGTTACTGAAATCCAGCAGTTCGCCCTAGCAGCGTGAATAAGGATATTATTTATGGGAAAGTACGCATCGTCAGCTATTTTGTCGTTAGCCTCAGTACCGTTGTAGTACTATTCAGAAGAACTTACAAATTGAGGAATTTAAAATGTATAACCTGTTTGAAGAGGTTAAAAAGTAGGGCGGATAACAAAGGTCAAAAATAATTCTAAAAAACTCGTATCGCGTCCGATAAATGAAATATGTGAATTAACCTTATATTTAAAAAATAAAAATATTTAGTTCCAGATAAAGTACGACCTTACGCTAATCTTGTGTTTCTTCATCGTGTAATTTTCACAATTAAAGAACTTCTTATATCAACGATTATACGTGAAAAGGGGTATTACACAATTAGTAATTTTAACTCTATATACATTTTACCATTAGTGCAGAATATTCACGAGAATATTATATTGTCTTCATTTGTCAAAATAACTATTACGCGTATAGATAGTCGCCTCACTGCTAGCAAAGGAATCTCTTACAGCCCTCTAACCCCGGTCACTCACTTCTGTGAAAACATTGCATTCAAAATATTACGAATATTACGCCCCCAAACCTATTTTACAAATGAAAATGCGACACATTATATGACACACTTCAAAAACAAAAGCTTTAGCGGACGCTAAACGATAGTTTGAAAGAAATTCAATAATTGCACGATGCTCGGGTTAAATTCGATTATTGTCTACACTTTTTCATTCTTTCGTCAGTGTAGCTACCTGTATAAATGTTGCAACATAGAATGTATTTTAAGATATATAGATAATAGAGTTCCATATAATACCCAAAATATCTGGCGTTGTATCTAGTTTAATATAATCTATGACGCTTCTTAATTTTTCTATGTTGGTACAGGTATTTCTTCGCCTCCGAATTGGCGAACTTTTAGTGGCCGCTGTAACTAGGTAATATTAACCTAATCAAGAATTATGAATGTTCCCGCTTAAAATACGAAGTTGTATTCTACCTACCGGCAGTTTGAGCGAACTAAGGCAGTAGATATACTAAGGGCAAATACTACTTAAATTACTCAATTTATGAGAGCGGAGTAAAATAATAAACTCACTGAATACAAGATCTAAATCACGCTGCCTTAACTATAAGCCAATTTTTTTTTCATTATAACGCAGTTTGTCAACGCTCTCACGGTCTAGCGAGGGCCAACTTCTGAGGTTGCGGGCGCCCTCGTAACACTCAATGTATTAATAGATTACACTAGCTAAGTATTTTCATTCAAATGATCTACATTTTCAGATATCCGAAATGTATCGTAAACTTAGAAGATAATTTCATTTATTTCAGCCATCGTCCATTATAATCAGTTAAAACACCATTTATTCATAATTAAACAAAGTCAACGTTTGCACGTCGTATAATAAATACGCTAGTAGACCTGAATTTTAACATCAACGACCATGAACGTGTTATTGTTTTGCTGCGAAATCCTTCGCACTCGCGCCATTATTGATAACAGTTTTTTTCTTATCTTAATGTCAATTCAATTTCCGCGCCAAATTTTCCACTTGTCACGCGGAAATGTTGCCTCGAAAAACATTGCCAATAGATATAACCGCTTGTTACTTCGTAGACGGATGACGTTTTAAGTATTTATATTTAAATGATTTGCATTTCGTTATCGCAAAATGGTTTAATAGAAATTGGTGTTTTATTTTCATTATTATGCTATTTAGTTTGTTATTTTCTAAATAGTGCTTTACATTTTTGTTCGTTCAGTATTTTATTTATTTTTTGGGGGTCCGTACCCCAAAATGGAAAAATGGATTCTTTATTAGGTCACTCAAGTTTGCATTCCACTGTCCATTTGTCCACTTTGTCCGTCTGTACCATTTTTCTTAGATATAACTTGACGTAGATTTTCGAAGCTTGGCGTGGTATATTGACCCGCAAATATTTCCATAGCTAAACATTGAAATAGTAATGTTAAACTTTTGAATGGGGGCAAATAAAGCGATAGACGTTTTATACGAGTATATCGTGGTGTGGGTCTTATTTTATATATTTTATTTTATGTCATATTTAAGGTAATTGAAAGAGAAAGTTATAAGGATTACAAAACTATTTTTAAGTACTTTATGTAAAATTGTTATTTTATAAAATAAAACGAAAATCTTACATAAAAATATTTCAAATATTAAAAATGCCACACCGTTTCTCATAGAAAATCTTTTCATAGAAACTTTATATTTGGAATGGTGATAAAGCATATTAATCTGCATGTATTAAGTAATGAATGCTCAAAAATATATGTATATACATTTTAGAAAGAGCAAATTAAATAAAAGGTAATTCTTTTAATTTCATGTATCATGTTATCAATTTTTTGTAAGGTATCAATTGAAAGAGAAAGATTCCAAAATAATTTTATTAGATTTTATATAAGTTCTGTTCTTTAGTTGGTTGAGATCCATTACGATTTCGTCTAGACAGACGTCGGGGATATATTCAGAATAGTATCGGGTCAGCTCGACAGATTTTTGTAGTGAGGTGGATAACTGTTCGTAGAACTTCTCGACCTCCCTTAAAATCTCTGATCTCGACCAAACTACATCGCCATCGTGGGTCTTCAGCTTGGGAATCTGCTCATTTAGCTGCCTATAATACGATATACCACTCGATGATTGCAACTTCGTTTCGTCGTATTCCTCGATGAGTTTGAGACTTTGATACACTTTTTTTCTGACAGTTTTTGGACCCTTTCGTTACGATGAGTTTTATAAAACTTAGAACCCGTTGCTTGAAAAGTTTTCCACAGTTTGTCTATCTAGGTACTTTAAAAGGATTGGAGAGTTCGAGCTGAAAACCTTCGGGATTTTGAATATTGGCAGATGCTGGACGGATTGTAGACGTCATCAAACTGCACCTCTTCAGCTTGGAGTTCAGATTCAATGTGCCTCTCACCATTCTGTTATTATTACCGGTTGTCACTTCGCTAATCGTTTCGTCGTCAAGATAAAATTTATCTCATTTCTAATTGCACTGTTGGGACTGATACAAATTCATTTCTTAAAGTTTTCTTTTCGAAGAAAAAGTTCATCACAAAGAGACCCTTCTTTTCCAAAAAGTCAGCCAGTTGTTGACACTACGGATTCTGTTGTTCATAGTCAAATTTCTCCACTCTCGCTCGGTATCTCACCTAGATTCACACAGTGTATCATATCTCACCTAGATTCACACAGTGTATCATATCTCACCTAGATTCACACAGTGTATCATATCTCACCTAGATTCACACAGTGTATCATATCTCACCTAGATTCACATGACAACAGTATAGTGAACTTTTGAAGCTTTCGAAATGTCCTCATAGATGGTCTCGACCTCACCGTTGGAATATGGTAAGGTCAATGTATATAGCTGTATGACCTTCAGGGAGTATCGTTTGATAATTCTGAGTATAAGGTATCTCATTCTCATCGAAACACTTTCAAACTTCACTATATTGTTTACAAAAGACTGCCCTACGACGAACCTGACACCACCATGAGACTATTGATTGCTTCCCGGTAATAGAATAAATTACCAGACCAGAGAAGATTTCACCCTCTCCCTATTTTCGGACTTCTGAATATCCCCTAACCTCCCATTGTTTCTCTTCCAACAAAACATACATTAGGTATTATATATATATGGTGAAAAATAATATTAATATTTGCAAAAAATTCATTAATACATAAATACTATGTACCGACAAATGTTCGTATGTATGTATGTATACCAATTGTTCGATCAGTGAGTTCTAAGTTTGATAAAGCGCATCGTACAAAAAGAACCGATTAATTCTCAAACCAAAGTCTCGAACTCAGGGCGAAATGCGATAAAACGAAGTTGCAGTCGTCAACTGGTATGTCATGTTATAGGTAGTTAAATAAGCAAATTTCCAAATATATACGACGCGATATTTATTAATATGAAATGTATTAAAGAATCGATTGGGTGGAATAAAGGTTCCAAAATTGTTCGCAAGAGATCTCTCCATTGCGCAGAGTCAGTGGACAAAGCTAAAGACCGACAACGACGATGTAGTTTCGTCGAGATCAGAGATTTTATTTAGAGGTCGAGAAGTTCTACGAACAGTTATCCACCTCACTACAAAAATCTGTCAAGCTGACCCGATACTATTCTGAATACATCCCCGACGTCACCCTAAAAGAGATCAGAATGGCTCTCAAAAAACTAAAGAATCAAACTTATATAAAATTGAATAAAAATTATTTTGGAATCTTTCTTAATTAAATCAGAAGGAGTGCGACTTAAACTTTTATTTGACAAGTTTTTCGATACGCAATAATGTACAAAGCGATATTTTTCATCACTCAGTTTACTTCAAAAAATTAAACGTCAAAAAGAACACGGAAGCTAATTGTGTTAATTAAGTGCTTAATACATGTAAGTATACATTCCTACTTGACATATTCGCTTAAATTAAAGTGCTTTAATTGAATGTCGAAGGTAAAATCGATTGCACCTAGCACAAGTTTTACGAATGATATCTGGATATTATGTCGTTATACATAGCTACTCAAAAATAACAATAATTTCAATTCTTATAACACTAGCAACTAATTATAATTGTAATGACCTTAGAGACTCTATTGATTGACATTGGAGTGTAAACTGAAGAACGATACTTCAATCACATCGCTGAATAGTGATTTGAGACGAAGATGAAAATTGAGTCTGTAGAAATACAGTCTCTATTATTAATTTTGCTGTTTGTGTGATCACAAATCTTAGAAAAATAATGAAAAATACTAATATGAAGCGGTAACGTTATCATGACAGAGGTCCGTCGATTGGGTATCTTTATTCTCTTCCCTTCTCTTTAAAAACGAAACTACCTACACCTTTTACGAGCTTTTCCAGACCCATTTTTTATTAACTAATAATAATAAGATTTTATTTCAGACATAGTCCATACAATTGTGGTAATAGGTAACAATATTCTTAATCTAATGTTAGTATGAATAGTGAATAATTACATCATTAATAAATCATAAAATATGCAATAAAATAAAATCAATACTAAATGGAGTCAAACCCAATTGCAGTAAAAAAATTAAAAATTAATACAAATTAAATCATAATAAATTAAGTCAATTAAATCAGATAAAATGAAACTGTATCAAACTACGACAAATTAAATTACTTAAGTCAGGTCAAATTAAATAAAATTAAATGAATCAAGTCAAAAACTACTCAAATCAAATTCAAAGTAAAATAGTAATAAAATCAATTAATTTAATTAACTCAATCACAAATTCATTTAACTTAAATCATGATGGCGCATGTAGGCCTATCCAGTGTTTCTAAAGAGGCAGGTCCAGTCGGCCCGCGCACGTGACCAGCATATTGCTGGAGCTTCCCGGCACCCTCGCCATCATGGACGCACTGCGCTTGCGCATTATAGCGTGAAAGTCGTCCACGCGCGCCTGCGCAAACATACCACTGGCGCTGCAGTGCCGCGGAAGTCCCATCAAGATCCTGAACGCGTTATTATATTGTACCCGCAGGGCGTCAAATGCCCGCCGCGTATAATCAACCCACAAACTGCACGAGTAGAAAGTCTGGCAGAATGCCTTAAACAGTGTAATCTTTACTGGTCCCGTGCATCGTGCAAATCTTCGAGCCAACATATTGCAGCGCACAGTCAACGCCCTGCGTTCCCTGTCCATATCCATGTCGTCCTTGAGGTCTTCATTGACCCAATGACCCAGATATTTAAAATGAGTGACTCTATTTAAAGATGTGTCATAGAGGGCTACCTAGTGACCTGGATATGGTTTTTTGGGTACTCTAAAAATCATAAACACACTTTTTTTTTACATTGTATCGGAGTCCGTGATCCTCCGCGTACAGTTCGCATATACGTAGCAGCTTGCGTAACACGCCGATAGAAGGGCTGAGCAGCACCATGTCGTCCGCGTAGCTACTGTTATTAAAGCACACTCCGTCTATATGACATCCGATTCCGGTACTGCTCAGCTCTCCAATCAACCCGTTTACATATATATTAAACAGTTTGGGTTTAATATATATTGGCACCCCTGACGCCCCCGCACTCAAGACCATATTCGTCCGACTCACTATCCGCCCACCTCACTGTGTTTTTTTTATTATTGTACCAGTACTTAAACATAGATATAATTTCAGGAGGCAAACTAGTGTCATTTCGCAACTTGGCCCATAGCAAGTCGTACGAAACCATATCGAATGCCCGGGACAGGTCCAGGAAGCTGGCATACACTGGTGTTTTACGCTTGGTGTAGTACTGCACAGTCTGCTTGAGACACAGAATGGATACACTTTCAGTGAATAGGCCCGCCCGAAAGCCGAACTGACCATCGTGCAGTTGTATACTCCTAGTTAAGTGACCATCCAGCACCTTCGCAATAACCGTAGCTAATGAGATAGGCCTGTAGTTTGAACCGTCCGAGACATCCCTTGTCCTGTTTTTTACAATGGGTACAACAATTGTGTACATTAGCTTTTCGGGTAGATAGGCGTGGCTAACACACATATTATATAATAATGCTAGGATTCTAGGCGAGTGCTCTCCAGCATTCCGAAGGTGCTCGATGCTAAGGCTGTCATAACCTGGTGACTTACCTCTTTTCATCGATTGAATCACTGAGGCTATATCTTTCTCTGTGAAGCTTACGTTAATGTCCCCAGGCACAGTCCCCCATCACACACGCTCGGTGGCCACGGTTGCGCAGACTCACTAGAGGCTTTCACACAAAATCGCTGACGAAACAATTCCGTCAACATTCACGGGCCGGCTGGGCTTAAGGTTCAACTTGTTTGTTGTTTTCCAAAATTTAGAGAATTTATTTTTGTCGTGATGTTGTGCTATTATATTCATCTTAATTTGTTGTTGATGATTTTGACACCATTTTAATTTTGCCTTAAATAATCGTCTAGACTCAACCATATCACTATATACCCAGCCACTGCCTGGTTTCCCATACAATAACCAATTTTGATAACATTGCCGAGCCTCCCTCACATACTTGTTCCACCCTATTATGCGTTTACCCCTACCGGGTATCGCCTTCACAGTATAAGACTGCTTTGCTCCCTCACTTAAAATATACACTAGATTGTTATAAACATCATTGATTAATAACTTATGAATTTCACAATTACACATATTATTAGTACGCGTACAAGTTGCCAGGTCGGCTGGGAGGTCTATATCCCTTAACCTGTCATGACAAAAGTTATAATACAATTCAATTTGATCAGTCTGCCTCTCCCCCATATTATTTCATTTTTATAAAAATTATTACAATTAGATACAATCTTGGGCTTTACTAAATTTATATTACATGTAACATATGTCACAGAAACATATGTCAAGAAAGATAATAAGAAAACTGTACATCCACTCCCGCAATTTGGGCTGTTATACCACGACGCCACGAGAAATACAAAGACGTATTAAATGTTAGCAATTTTTAAATAGATACATTTTTTCGTAACGTTGTAATTGTTTCATAGTTTTTAAAAGACGTAATTGCCTTGAATTTCTTGCTACAGTAACTCGATCGCATTACAATGATTTTAGTCATTCGTTTATAAAAAATAGAAGACAAAAAATTGGAGGAAAGGACACAAGATGTTTTCGAATCTGTAATAAATGAGAAACAATATATTTGCTTAAATGATAAATGTTTAACACATTGGAGAATATTTCGTCATCAATTAGGTCCTTTTGTCTTGTGACAACATAAGAATGCATACAGTACAGTATTGAGCAAGTGGATACGTAGAGTATGTATGTAATAAAATGACAGAAATACTTCCTTCTTCTTTCTCTTGATATATCTGTCACATATTTATCTAATTTGATCGTTCGATTCTTAAAAAAATGGATATCATGGAATTTTATTTAGTAGAATAGAGGGACAAATATTTTTTATTTGCCAAATGAATGTTTTATCTTTTTGAAATGGGTATGTCTTAAATCTACAGAATTTTTTATGAAGACTAGAATATATGTAACATTTCCCTACAAACCAGTAGACATGTATATATATATATATATATATATATATATATATATATATATATATACATGCATCTCTGTAAAGTCGCATCTATAAATGTGTGTTCAATGTATGTTGTAAACTCAATTCATTGGCAGTTTCAATTGCCAAAATGTTACGAATATTCTTATTTTTAGATATATTCGTAAACTGTTATTTCTGATGTCTGAAAAAAAAATAAAAAATAGGACAAGAGGTAGAAAATGCTAAAATTTGTGGCGTTATCATTTTCTATGTCTGAAGCTAGTGGCTTATGAAAACGTTATGTAAACGATATACATTTAACAACGTTATTCGTCACAATTAAATGAAACTACGTGATGTAATACAATGAAACCTAGGTCGTGGTAAAGAACTTAAAGAAAGCAGAAATAAAACTACATCACGTATTTTCATTTAATTGTGAATAATGATTTTTACAAAATTAACGCCAAATATATCCAATAAACGTTATTCGTATTTTGCTTGAGCTAATGT
Source organism: Druceiella hillmani (assembly GCA_039881145.1). NCBI lineage: Eukaryota > Metazoa > Arthropoda > Insecta > Lepidoptera > Hepialidae > Druceiella > Druceiella hillmani. The sequence continues at coordinate 9,863,695 of JAYKKI010000030.1, read as the reverse complement.
TATGTGTCGGTATTGCGATGTATTTATAGAATAATGTGTGACATAAATGCAAATATTATTGACCAGAAAGTTTGAACAGATGGTTCGACCTTCCGACGTAATAAGATGTGCCAAATATTTAAAGAAAAAAACAACTGTTCTATGTAAATGCACTGCAATTTTATTTCAGATCTATTTAGAAGCGGACGGAGGGACAAATTCGTAAAAAATAAAAAAAATTATTCACATCTCTTACCGTTTACTTTCTTTAAAAAATGAGACGGGAGAAGTCCTGCGTTTTTTTTTGGTTTTCTATGTTTATCAAATTGTGGGACAATGTAATTTATGTTATAATTACATTTCCAACGGTTTGATTAGTACCGTGACATCAGTCGATGTCAATGTAATTCATTCGATAATATACAAATTAATTTAGATTGTCGTGGCAAAATGAGTCAAGTTTTTATCTCAATAGAATATTGTAAAAAGATACAATAAATTTAAAAGGATTAAGACGGAGAGCAAGCGCGATTTGATGCAAAAGAAGCGCTCTACCATAATCCTTATACATATACCATAATTAAATAAATTAAACTTAATTCCACGCAAGCAGAACCCAACATGGTTAAGCTATCATGCTATAAGAAATTAAGTGCGAGGGGAACCCGCGTACGAGGGTTACGTATACGCTCAAGCGCATATTATTATTCAACTGTTCATAGCAGTTCTATTAAAAGATTTACAAATATCTATATATTAATACGTGAAGAGAAAACTTTGCACCCCGTTTTAAGCATATTACGTGCACAGAGGAGTGTGAGATTTAGCATAGTTACAGTTTAGATGGTGAAGGAGAGCAGAAACCAAAAATTTATATAACGTTCAAACTTAAAAATTTAATGAATTGCGGTCGAATGTCGACCACTGGGCGACCACCAGACATTATTTTTTAGCGTCTAAAATATTGCTAGTATGTGTTTTACAGGAGTAGAAATGTCGTTAATGATATATATACGGGGTCAAGAGGCTTTATTTCAAGTTTCTATTTCAAACGGTTTCTGAAAAAAACATCTGTAACAGACGGACAGAGGCACGGACACGGGAGTAATCTTATAAAGTTTCAGATTTGTTACAGAAACATCCACCTCATTTACTCAAAATTACGCCGTCTGATTATCACTTCTTCAGATCTCTAAGCAACAGTTTGCAGAATAAAAAAAATCGACGTTATTAAGACCCTCAAAAACACCTTGTCAGTATTTTGGTTAATTTAAGTCACCAGGTTTTTACGCCTGATTACGCTGGTGAAGACGGTGCATATATAGTTTAATTTCTTTGTTACGTTTACATTTTAATTTGTACGACAAAATGGGCGTTAAAAACTTAACTGGTTAGTAAGTTAAATATCCTAACACAGTGTGTGTGCGTGTATGTATATATATACACACGTGTGTCTATAATTGTGTTTGTATATATGCAAACAGATTGTAACATAAAACGTGTACATTATTCATACAAGCAATTCTGCGCATCAATAAACTGAGTATATTTGAAGCATGTTTCTTTAAAAAATAGAATTGTTTTCCGTTCAAATCGTAACTTTGACAGTCCTTTTATAAACGGTTAAGAATTGATGTACAATTCCGTAATATTTTCTACTTATATTGATGCACAGCATCACCCGAATCAATAACAGTCAATTAAACTCCATTATATTTTGCGAACACTATATCATGGATAAGAACATAGGACAACACATTTATCCCAAAACAGAATTTATTTTTTGGTAATTAAACAAAACAATCCCGTTAGAAATAAGTAAATAAATATAAGTACACAATAACGTGTCATGGAGCTATGTCAGTCTACGGTAATCCACTTCATGGCAGAGGCTTCCTTTTCTTTTCACCCTATTTTTTAGATTCCATGGATTGGGATTAGATTCAATTTCTTCACAAAAACATTTTTTTTAAATTCATCACCATTTTCCCCTTTTCACGCGAGCATAACCGCAGTTTAAAGCTAGTGTAGAATTAAAATATAAGTAAAATAATTGTGCGCATTAACATTTACGGTTCAATTACACATCCGGGAAACGAGCAACACAAAATTTACTTTTTTTTTAATTAGCATATGACTAGATTGTAGAAATCATGTGCCTCCTGAGTATCCAAGATAGCTCACAATTGCACTTACAGACAAAACCAATTGGTCTCAAATAAATGATTTTGTGGACTAAGCAAACATGAAAGCATGGAAAGTGCCTTTTCCAATGTGTCCGAAGAACCGAAACCGAAATATTATACTCGAATAGTTTATTTACAGTGAATGAAGAGAATGTGTAAAGAAAATTTCTTCGAGTGTTTGCGCACTGCGTCCAATCCAAATCCGAGAAATATCGGTCCGAAGTAGAAGTACTACTATTTGTGTGAGCACTCGCACACTGCATCCGGTCCGAATCTGTGAAAATTCAGACCGAATTCGGATACTGTCTACGCACTAAGTCCGATCTCCGATCCGATATTGTCCATCAGACGTCATTCATACGCAGAGCGCTTGAAATAGTAAACGTAATGTGTTGCGGCATCTGGGACATTCTTAATGTTCAATTCCTTGCATCGCCCACTACGGAAAAATGGAAATTAATAGCTGACAAATTCCAGAATAGAACTAACTACCCAAATTGTCTAGGCGCAGTGGACGGAAAGCATATACGAATTACAAAATTTCCCAACTCCGGTTCGATGTTTTTTAATTACAAAGGCTATTTCTTCAACGTACTGAGGGCTTTCTAGTTAACTCCGCTCATAGGCTTTATTACTAACCAACAGCCGTCCGACCATTTTCCACCGTTATTATTTATCACCGATTTATAATTGGTACTAAAAATAAATGTTTATTTCACTTGTCGCAGTTTTCTTTATGTCCTCAAACATATCAAACTCGGGCTCAAAGAACTTGCACATTTAAATCCACGCATTCCTGGACATAATTTTATTTTTGTAGTCGTCGATGGACTTGTCCCATAAACAGGGTTTATTTTCGACATACTCGATTAATATATAAACATCGTAGGGAAACATGATACAAGTATAGTGCGTGCGTGCGTTGCGTTTATAGTATAGTGCCACACTCAACTCCAGTTCGGCGCCGCCCGCGCCGAGTCGCACCCTTCCGCTCCACCGCCCACCCCACTGCCGCGCCGCGCTCTCGGACATGGCTCTGATCCGTCAATATCATGGATGACGGAGAAAAATGAGATGACGGAATTCGTATCTAGTGCGCAACCTCTCATACAAATAGTACTACTGCTATTTCGGATCGACATTTCTCGGATCTTGAATCGGACGCAGTGCAGAAACGCTCTGTGCGTAAGTAGTATACGCATTCGATCCGAGTTTTCTAGATCCGTATCTTCACGGATTTGCATTGGACGCAGTGCGCAAACGCTCTTACATAGATGAAACGAATAAGGAACTATTGAATATTATATCAAAATAACAATTAAAAGAATTACTATAATTTAAAAATAATTACTATAATTTAAAAAGAATTACTATAATTTAAAAGAATTACTATAATTTAAAATGCGAGAAGAGTTTGAGTTAGAGAGCAAGAAAAAGCGATGTAGGTACCTAAGAATAAAATTAAATCGTTAATAATATGGTAGTTGAGAGGTTTAGACAACGAGGGCAATATTGAATTGCAATGGCATTATTAGGAATGATGATTATTTTCCAAGAGAGCGAATGAAACAGGGCGATATTCCCACTTAATCCCTTCATAAAAATTAAAAAATTCGTAATTTGTATACATATTAATTATTGTTTTTTAATTATTCACCAATATTTTCATGATATTTTATTAAAACAGCAAATTTATGAGCTGTGTACTAATTTTGGCGACGTATTTTTTACGAGAAATTACGAGAACCAGTCTTCCGACTGTCTCGCCAAAGTTTCAATAATACATTGTGCTGTAATAGGTCAAAGAGTAGGTTTGATATTTCAAACTATAACAGCGATTAGTGTTTGTTTTATCAACGTATAAATAACTGGAGACGTCGCGCTTGCTGCTTACCATAACTTACACCTCTACATGTAAAAGTAAACTAATTATGTGTATTTGGATGTTGTCCTATTCAAATTATTCCGATATAGTTTCCACTGTCGTCATATTTACTGTCTAACTGGTAAATGCTAAATTTAACCAATGTTTAGAGAACGAGAACCTTAGTAGTTAGTTTTGTATATCCGTCTGCCTTTCCATTCACGGCATAAATCCACAATTACTGAATTGACTGGTTCATTGTTTGAATTTTGGGAGATAACAAAATTAGGAGCAACGTAGCATAGGAATGTAAAATTTGCAAAATAATGTAAAACTGATCTTGAAGCTCTTTGATATAGCAGTTTCTTAAAATGGCCGCAGAGGAAGCACTCACTGGATACAAGGTTCAGCGAACGCCGTGTGACCTCTGATCTCCCTTCCAGGAAATGTTCTACTGAAGTAATCCAGCGTTCGTCGAGTCGTTATATAGATGTAAACGTGTAGCTACGCCATTCTAAATGAACTTCCTCCGAGAACAACCTGAGTTCATTTTGTAAAAAAATAATTAATTAAACAGTTCAAGTTAATCTTGCTTCAAACTGGCATAAAAACAGTTTCACCGCATTTCGTCAATATTTGCTGTTGGTAGCGGTTCCCATAATTAAAAATCCACACATACTCGTAATCTTATTTTAAAAATACCGCAACTATACACGGGAAGACTCTTTCGTTTATTTAGGAATATTTATTATTCAGCATCCGCTTGTTAATGCGTACTTTCCTACCTCGTTTATAGCATCTTAAATCTCACTTCACTTATGCATCAAAATTTTACTCGCCCTACAGATAAACATTTATATACAATTATATTCCTTAGCGGCGGCAGTTTTTCCATCGTATGTACATTCATTAAAAATATTTGAATGCCTAAGTTATTCCTTTTCGTGTGATGGGACAGAAAGAAGAGTATAAATACTACCCCTAGTTCGTTTACAGGATATATACAGCAGTTACTTCCGACAACCTAAACGACTTAGATAGCAGAACGATAAAGAGTAATGTAAAGCAAATCGAAGTCTAAATGAAAAAGCCAAAAGACGTTATTAAATTACTGAATATTCAGGTGAGTAAGTGGTAACAGAAGTACTGCCAGCAGGTGATAGGAATTGGTAACAATGACTCGAAATAGGTTTTATCATCTCATCCCGCTTCCTTCCAGATTTCAACATCCTCTGCCTGAACGAGTTCCGATATTCTTTATTTTTCTGATACGTTGTTATAGATGGAACAGTAAGTGATTTCTGCCTTGAACAGTAATGAACCAAGGAGTTTATATTAAATGGGTACGGCATCGGCGCTCTACAAGTTGTACTGAAAAGACAAGTAGTTGTCTTGTCTTCATTACAACTATCTTTTGCTTCCTTTGACTCTAGGTTTCTTTATGCTAACAATCAAACTGCGCTAATACGGAGCCCTTAGTGCAATACGTAACATAACGAGTTAGTACTGGGCGTGTTTTCGCTTCCAAGCGACGACAACTGAATGCCGTTCTCGTATTATTTCATGCGACTGTAACTGCACACACATACCTATATACATACGTACACGTGTATACGTAACAATCAAAGCTTATATAACGTGTTTTTAAAAACAAGTAGGCGATAAAGAAACCAGTTATTACAATCTGCTTTCATTGTGTTATTATTGGACGTTATCGTTTGTTTTTAACAATAATTATCTATTGATAAAAAACGTATTATTTAAACAAATGGAAGGTGACGCCATGTTATTACATGAGTTTGCTTAACGAAGCAATGTTTGTTATTTATTTAGCACGATTAAAAAAGGCGAGTACCCGCGTACCGCGTTTACAGACACAAAGGAGGCTGGCAAAAGTCCATATACTATTGGGCCCAGATGTTACAAAAATACAAACGACACTTTAAAAAAAAACAAACTCCTTAAAAGTTTTATTCAAATCGTCAATCGAGACACGTGAGAAATTTTCAATTTTTTTTTATCAAGTCCCGTCTTTTTTCATAATAATTTGTAAATACTATTTGTACGATAACTGTTTGTGCTATCAAAAATAAATAAAGTGTAGATTGTGTCTCGTTGCATCCTCCATAGAAAAATTTCCTAATCAAGTAAATTCGAGGATCGAAAAAATTATCTAAAACTGGAAAAGACAGGAAAAGATACTAATTTTGACAATAACTAAACAAACGTCAATGTCCGTTAAAAGTTTATTTAAAATTAATTTAGGCAATGGCTGCAAATAAAAAAAATTATCGCTATTATTTGTCAAATAGTTCCTAGAAGTTATTATGCGTTTTCTACTATTGTTGTTGTTTTTATTTTTTATTAACAATTCTTGATATATTAAAAAATGACTTATGTTAGAAATAATATATTTTTTGTTTTTTCCTGTCAATAGCTGAATGGTTTGCTTTTTATATTCTCAAATATACCAGTTTTTTTAAATTGTATTCTACTTATGTAAAGGATAGCGGCTTCCGCTATTGTACTTGAGACATACATGCTGCTAGATGTTACTAAGAGTTAATCTTTGCTAATAGACCACCTGAACATATTGTAATACAATGAAACCGAGGTCGTGGTAAAGAACTTAATGAAAAAAAAGTAGAAATAATACTACATCACGCAGTTTCATTTAATTGTGAATAATGAATTTCTACAAAATTAACGCCGAATATATTCAATATCAAGTAAAGGATAGCCTAAATTTCCTTTATTTTATATCCAGCAATTAAAACTCTGAAATGTAAATTTCATCTCTATCTTAAGTCTGTATTCCAGCAACCTCTTTTTAATTGACAGTATTATCGTTCGCTTGTTGTATGCTATAAGAGAAGCTAATAATAGGATAATAGGGTATTTAACTATATTTTTATTACGAAAAGAGAATAAATATCACATAGTCATATGATATGTAAATTCCATAACGGCAAAAACAGGAGATTCTGTCTTTTTCACACATTTGGTCATTCTATATTGGCAAGACATATTGTCTATGGAATTCAACTTATGGAATCGCGCTATCTTGCTCACAAAATTACTTGAAGTTGGCCATACATTACTACATTACGATTTGTATGGTGTATTTTGACGTCACGCGTTCTGATTGGCGAACAACTTGTGTTTCGAAGTTTAGCCGCGAATTTCAACACACAATATTATTTTTGATTTCAATTATTAAATAAAAATACTCATACAAATTTATTGCAATTAAATAACGTTAATCATTGTTCTTAATCCAAGGCAATCACTCCCATAAGTCGGATATTTTTTATGCAAATATCCTAGTAATTGTTTTATTATTTAATTGAACCCAAATTCAAGTGGGATTTTGAAAAATATTCTTTAGAGCAGCTTTAATAAGTATTTCAGAAAAAAATAGTGTTGTAAAAAAAACAAAAAACAATAACTGAATAGCTCTTGTTACTTTCTTCATATTGTTTGTGAATTTAAGCAAAAAATTGAGTTTTTGATAACGGATCGGGGCTTCACTTTAAACGTGCTACATGATAATTAAACAGGGGATTTGTTGCTGAACACAGAGTATATAATATAACGTGCTGAACATAAAGTAGGACATGCAATATGAGAAACGCGCGCCTAAATGCCTCCTACTTAATTATTTTTTTAATATATTTGATATTAATAAGCGCATAAATCATGTGACTTTAGTCAACAATCAGTATGCTAGGTATTAGATTAAGGTATCTAGAAACTTACGATATTGTGTCGGCTTGTAATTCTCTCAGCGTTGCGCAAGTCTCTGCGTTCGTTATAAAATTTTGTGTTATCTTTACGTGCCATGAAAACATGGTTTTCATAGTTTAAAATGAGTACATTATGACCATTTTTTTATATATAGATATATAAATCCTATTCTTCAAGCGATCGACATTCAACAAATGTATAAATTGAATAAGCAGTTTTGTTTTGTTCCCGGAAATAAATTCGCTCCCATGCCAGATGAAGCAATAGAATTGTTTTCTTTTTGTCAGACCGTAATCTTTACCGAACATAAAAGTACAGAGAAATATTTTCCTTCTAGCATCTGGTTCATCCGAGAAGTACACTTCCCTTCATCTCGACCGCGGATCCTGAGCTCATTCTTGCGTTCATAATTTGAAATTTGTTGCATTCTAGTTTAGGTTCATTTTTCACAGCCATATTAGTTAGCTTAATCTTTTTTAAGCTTGTGTTGTATTTTTTACGTGATCTCTATATAATGGGGCTCTTATGGATATTTCTAATGAATGGCACATTTCCATAGAGCAGAGTAAAGAATACAAATGTTGCCAACAAAGTTTGAAGAAGTTACAATCGTTTCGTGAATGATCAAAACCTTCCAATAAGTTGTTCGTATTGAAATATTCACGTTGCCCGTTTTTGATAATAACATCTGAATTTAAAATTGGGGTAAATCGTTTCCGATGTAAAACTACATATTTCCGACTGGCAACGGAACAATGTTTATTTTCGATGATTGGTATAGTCTGATTTATAACGTTTATTTTAGATGATTGGTGTAGTCTGATCAGATCCTTTTTAACGCATTTATAAAGGCACGAGTATATGCGACTATATTTTCATGCGCCCTTTGAAAATTTTCGATTGTAACCGCCGCTCACTACTCTATTTATGTCAATGTGAAATATCTGAATTTGTCATTATGTTTGAACTTTTCAAGCCATCCTTATATTATATTTTAAAGAATAATATAAAGGATTAAAACAAACATTTTTAGACATAAAATTAATATCTATTATTTATTTACACATAGTTATAATATTATTGGTTGTAGTCTAACGAGGAAACTATTTTGTTATCTAAGCTTCATCTTATTCTGGAAGGAATTTTACAAGAACTTGTAATGATTCTTTAGTGACAAGCTGTTTATTTCTTGTTCCACCAATTCGCTAGAGAAATTTACTTCAGTAAGTTATAAAGTTTTGTGTCTAGGTTTTTAAATATATCCTTCATCAATATATCGAACTCGACTGCGCTGGATCACTTCCAGATATTTAAGCTGCCGACACACAGCGGACGCATCGGGACGGGAGACCGAGGAGGCGCTGGCGCGACGTACAGGTCACGCGAGGAGCTCTCGGTGTTACTCCGAAGGCCCCGTTGATGCCACGACAAGGCAGGCGGGTCGGTGACACGGCATCAACGCAATGCGGGTGTAGATTTTAAATCGGCTTTTTAAATCGAGCGTAACGATTGATATCGTAAGCTTTTTCAAAATTCTGCGTTTTATAGTGGGTTCTTGATTGGAAAATGTTCGTTGACGCCGAAACGCCGACTTCCCGTTATAGAAGATTCAGTACCTTAAATGCTAATAGGTTACGAAGGATTCGCTCGAAAGTTATATTTAATTCTTCCATTTCCAAGAGCCACGGCCACACATGACAAGGAAAGAAGAATTTGTATTATCGCCTTTGTCGACCACCTCGTGCTATCGAAAATAAGTTTGGTATTTTCGAACAGAAATGGAGAATTTTTCATAGATATGTAGAAAGTGACATTGAGAGTGTCGTGCATTTTGTTAAAGTACATTATGGCCTATAAAACTAAGAAAAGAAGAATCCTTTTCACTTGGGCACTTACCACTACGAATAATAAATGCGTTCCTCCACTACGATGAAATATACAACCGAGCTTCCAAAATGCGAGGAATTTGTCACTTATTCTTGTACTCATTAAATAAATTTCGAACAACAATGAATACTTGGCCAGTTTAATATCTTGAAATGTAAGAGCATGAAATGTATCGATGACACACAGCGATGTGGCGCTCGGCGGGACGGTAGCGCGGCGCCGACCGTTGAGCAGTTATATAAACGGTGCGTGGCGTGTTCACGTCGCGCTCGGCGGAAAAGGTCTACGGCGATATTTGTATTTCATTTTACGAACAATTAAATAAAAATACAGATGATGCGCCTCGTAGAGTTCGAGACTTCCTTCACGTCTGAATCGCTTGACATCTTCGAGTGAAAGTAAAATTTCAACTTAAAATCGTTGCCCGCACGTTGCGTTGCCACTGAGACGGTAGCCTTCACGTGACGACTCGATGTGACGCCACGCTCCCTGTGCCACGCGACTACACCCCGTCGACGTCCCGTCGCCGTTACGTGTCGTCGCTATGCGCAGTCACATTTGTATGTATTTTCATATGAGGCAACACTAGGGCCCGGCCGACGACGCGATGCCATTGCGTTCTTTTTGTCTTTCCGCTCAGCAGCCAGCATCGCGCTACCGTGACGCCGAGCACGACGTCGCTGTGTGACATTTCTTATACATTTCAGTACATTACGATAAACCGAGACGCGCCCACACCCCGCTGATACCCCGTTCACTGTCCCGACCCGCCCGCCTTACCGGGGTCACTGTTATCGCTTTAACCACCAGAGCTATGCAAAAAGAAACTTCTAGCGATTTTGTATATCTGGTGATATAGGAAAATGAATGTTTGGATGTTCGTCGACATTTAAACAGTTCACCATGTTGAACCTAAGAAAAGATAAAAAGATTTACAAAAATGGAAACAAGAAAAAGGAAAAGAAAATTACGTCACCCAAGGAAACCATGGATGATTAAAAATGAAATGGCGATGCAAAGGTTCATAAAAATACAAGAGCATATACGAAAGTATTATATCATTGCTGATTACCCTGCAGAGATAGAGCATAGCGGCTGCGAAGGTAGAAGCAAACATAGATAGTGCTATAGAAAACAGGTATCTCCAGCTCATTATTAATATATCTACAATCTCTGCGACCTTAACCTGCCTAGTTATGGATGGAGATTTAGTTGCGTTTAATCAATGATTTGAGGTCATATGATTATGGAGTACCATAATTACATCACTTGCGGTGAAAACGGGAGTATGGAGTACCATAATTACATCACTTGCGGTGAAAAATAAAGAAAAACTATTTTAAATTTTTCAATTCCCTTCCAAAATCTAGTCTAGCAAATATAATAAAATCATAATCTCTACCATCACTGACATATTGAATAATTCTAGGAAAGCCAAAAAGAAAAAAAAGTATGTTTTGTTCCAAAAAGGAAATTATGTTCTAAGTCTATCAGACGAATGGGAACTTAACGGCAGTCTCTCCGTTAATTAGGTTGTGTACAAAAAACTTTTTACAAAAAAATGGGCAGACTTCAAGTAACCACCGAATGAGTGGCGCACTGAAAAGTATAAAATAATTAAAATATGAGTACTTTGTTGGAAGTTTTGTGGTACTGTAGCGTTTCGGAATATAAATATATGTGTAAAATACTGCCACCGCTAGACATTTTTGGAATCGGTGACAAGTCGTCGCCTGTCTTTCACTCTTCATGCATACACACCTACACAGACAAATAGGTCCTACATATCATGTGTCTTACTGACAGACCTATTTCGTATCCTATATCATCCAAACTCGATCACTGCATATGTTCTGTTCAGAGTTGAGAAATTTTATGGCGTACATTCAATTTCCATGCTCAAATTCTAACCAAATTTTCATTGGACTACACTGGAGGGGGTGGGGGGGTTACCCTACAAAAAGAAGGAATATCAGTTAATAAACGCCGGAGATATGTCGAATTGAGATCCTCCTTCTTTTTGAAGTCAGTTAACTGCACCAAAATATGCAATATAAAAACCCAAGCAGACTAAAGACTTTCTGATGAAAAACTCAAAAACATTCTCAAATATGACCATAAAATTTTTGGAAGTTAAACTTTTCATAAGGCACACCCGTACATCGGCCACTTAGAAGTAAAAAGAGAGATGAAACGGAAAAGCGTTATGGCGAGAGAGCTATCTACACGCTTTTAATTTATCTACGGCACTAAGTGTTTGACGCTACTTCTCGCTTGTCTACGTCAATCGTCTTTCTTGCTCTTATTCTTATTTTCCACTCTGTCGTCGATTCAGTTCCGACAAATACAGTACTCTGCTCGTCCCACCAATTCCGACAAATACAGTACTTTCTTTACTTTTGTACTCTGAACGTCAACAGTAGGGTCGCTGTCTAGAATCGGAACCGTATGTTACTGTGAAGTGTTTCGAATTTCATAAAAATATGACTATATAATGGAATATAATATAAGTGAAGATGAAAAGGAATTAAACCCGATAAAATTGATGTTTATGTTGCACTCCGCAATTCTAATATACCTTGTTAATATTTCATTTTACACTAAAATAATTTGTACTCGTACTACTACTACGGAGTAAACTTGTATTACTATGAATATATTGTTTACTTATGTTAATATTTTAAAGTAAATATTTCATGTTTTTATACATTGTTCATAATATGTCTTCAATCACTATTAATAGTAAATTCTTTTCGCTGACTACCCACGTGACGTGTGCACGCAGTTTCACTTTCGTCGTGTGAGTTGGTAATAATTTTAAAATTGCTCGGAAACAATTACATATTATTGTTCAATTTTGATATGGTTAGGTAGAATATTAATAAGAATGTGTTATGTATGTTACAACTCCCCCCTCCCCTTTACCTCGCAACTCGTGCAGCGCACTGATAATCTAGTCGCTAATGCGATTTAAACAGCCATAGCGTGAAAACGTACGGTGTGATACTGATAAATAATTGACGGGAAATATGTAAAATTTTATATATAAATGGATAATAAAGACAAGATTCGTTCTTGCATATGTTTTTAAATTTATGTAGGAAACAATAGGAAACTTTATAATGTATTTTTATTTGCGCAAAACTTGTGATGAAAACTCGAGAAAATATATAGTACCTACTATTTCAAACGAATTAAAAGTGTTCAATCTTAAATTGTTATCTAATACGATTGTTATTTTTGTGCGGTAAACATTACAGCTGTAAAATCGGCAAATTGGGAACATGTGGTCTAATACGGTGTCGCTTTCTGCTTAGTGATTTCTACCACCTCGCTGTGGTGAATCACCAGCGCCAGTACCATCGACGTCGTCAACGTTAAATTAAGTAAGCCATACACCATGGAAACTGAAGAAGAAAAACATGACTCTGACTCTGACTCTGATTTCACATCTAGCTCCTCAACCATTTAATCAAAGTGAGTTAAACGATTTCGTAAGGGTATTTAAATTTATAAAGAAGATTTTATAAATTAGAAAGAATCTTCTAAAATTTTGGAATCTCATCTGAAAGAAAAAAATCTACTCACATCAGACACGAAAAAAATATTTTATTGTACTCGAGAAAAAGATTTTATTCCTCGAACGTCTTTACAGTGGGACTTAGTTTACTGTAAAGACGCTCGAGGCATTACGCAAAAAATGGGCTTATAGAAATATGAACCGAGTGATTTACATCTTTTTATCGACAGCAGTAAGAGAAGTTTGAAATGTGTACAGTTACACAACGGAAATAAGTATGGCTCTATACTTATAGGACATTCAATTTCTATGGAAGAAGAATATAGAAGTATTTCTCTAGTGTTGGAAAAGTTGAAGTATGAAGGTCATGGCTGCGATATTTATGAAATAGTTATTTTCGTTTAGGGCAATAAGCAGGTTATACTAAATATCTGTTTTTCATACGTTTGTGGGACAGCTGGGATAAAAAGAACCGTTGGACTCAAAAAGTGTGGCCATCGCCTTTGGTAAATCGAAATTGATTTATATTACTACCGCTTCGTATTAAACTCGGCACAATGAAACGATTGGTTAAGGTCTTTAACAAAGTTGGTGAATGTTTTACTTGCCTGCTGCAAAAATTTCCTGGGATGAGCACAGAAAAGTTGAAAGTAGGTATTTTCGATGGACCGCAGATCAGATAGCTGATAAACGATCCAAATTTTGTCTAATCTATGAAAGAATTGAAAAGAGAACTTTCATTTTGGTAATCAATAATTTTCTTGGGAATCATAAATCAGAAAACTATTTACAATCAGTACAGCACATTTTGTCTAATTTTAGAGTTGTAGGGTGTAACATGAGCATCAAAGTTCATTATTTACATTCTCATTTGGATCGATTTCCTAAAAATCTTGGAGAAAAGTGAAAAGCGTAATAAAAGGTTTCACTAGGATATTCGCATAATGGAAGAAGATATTCGCATAATGGAAGAAAGATACCAAGAAAATGGAACGTCTTTATGATGGCAGATTACTGCTGGAATCTTCATCGGGATCTAAAACAGGACTCTTATTCAAAAATGTCATATAAAAGACAATTTTGTCCTGATTCGTAGTATTTGTATAAAATAAGTTGTGTAAAAAACTATATTTTTGTAAGGGTTTAGAACCTATGTGTAAATAAAAAACTAGAGCTGCCAGAAACAACTAATGTTGTTTTTGTAATTTGCACCCTTAATTTGACCAAAAATGATTAACAAAAGTCTGGAAAATTTTTCACTGTTGACCAGATTAGCTATAAAGGATGAGGAATCCTGCGTTTCTGAAATTTTGTCTGCCTGTTTTTACTTTTGTACAGTTTCCCGCCCGGGAAACAAACAGAGAATACTTTTACGACCCCATTTTTGACTTGAAGAAATAAAGGAAAAAATAGTCCTCTGACAATGATAACAATATCGTTAGACATTTATTAGAAATTTCCATAACTGCTTAAACCAAGTAGTCCGCGTGAGCGAAAACATAAGTAAAAAACTAGGTAAATATGAAACTTATGTTATACTTATTTTTATTTTCAATACCTTAACAAATTATTAATGGAAGGTAAAAATAAAATATAAAAAAAAGAAAAGTCGCTACGATTGTACAAAAATTGAAATTCAGAAATCATAAGGTTAAAAAGTAAAAATAAAGTTACTTTAAAAATATTGATAACCGAAAACATTCTTATAACAGTTTAGAAATCTTGTCGAATTCTCTAAGAACAGTCGATAATCACTGATAATATACTACCGTAGCAAATACATAGATAAGTACAATATTAATTGAACAGTCTTGCGAACAATATAATAAGAGATTACAATGAAATGTTTAAGGAAAAAAATGTTTAATCGTCATTGAAATGGAAGAATTTCATTCAGATAAACGTAGTAAGTGTTGTTACAAGTAGAATGTAACACAAAGGGTATAATACGTGAATATATATATATATCATCAATATTGGTTGAAACAGTAAATCTTCCGCTGCCGCAAGTCCGAACGTTTAAAGCTTTCTAAAGCTTAGATACAGCATGAAAAGATTGAATTCGTACCTTCGAGCACCTTGATTGGTGAATGATAGTGACTAATAATACTTATTAATGGTACCAGGAATTAAGCAAGATAGACCATGCATAAACCGAATAGTTTCATCTCAGCTTAATTATAAACAAATATAAAGAGGGGAAAATGCATTATGCTCTCATGAGCCAAGAGAAGAATTATGCTGCCCAAATGATTACGTGGCCAAGACGGCCATGATGAATTAGATGAGCGACTGCATTGTGTACATACCCGGAATGGATTGTATTGAGAATAAATTAGCGATCCAGATCCAACATATTTAGTGGAAAAAGAAGTCAAAATTTGATGAGAGACATATGTAAAACAGGACGCTAAGAGAATTTAAAGTTTTAAGATTATGGAAAATAAACAGATAAGCGAGTGCGTATGTTATCACTTCAATTATTAGCAATGTAATATAAATTAACGATTAAGTATGGAAGATAATTCTGTATTTTCAACAAGAATAACTTTTAAGACAGGAAATTATAGTAAACAGCCGAGTGAATAATTTCATCAGGATATTCGCACAACGGAAATACGATATCAAGGTCGATGAGACATCCACGTATTTAATAAATATACATATAGAATAAATGAAAAAGTACATACGTGAATGAAAAACAACTGACTGGAAACCATACAAGCATCAAACTAAAAATATACAAATATGAAGCGGCTCGTAAAGACACGCGTGCAAACGCAACAATTGATTGAGCGAGTTAGGGACACAAATATGGATGAAGCCTTTATATCATTGATAGAAATCATTGGCAAAGCAAAGTTGCTCTTTCAAAAGGTGAAGAAAGCAGTGAAATTAGTGTATAATGTAGGAAATATTGCTTAGTAGATGGAAAGACCTCGTTGAATGATTAAAACGAGGTTGGTCCTCTTTTCAGCTTTTAAATTTTCACGCGGCAACCTTGGCGCACGGGGGTAGCCGTTGCGTTGTGTGGGTGTATTTAGCACAACTACGAAACAGCCGTCCGTGGCTTCGTCCACCCTTTCCCCGCGAATTGACGTCACGGAGTGCTTCATTGAAAGAGTCCCTGTCCCGCAACGTGACTCTCGAGTCACGTTGTCTGCGACCCACCCTCCACCGCACCCTCGTTCGTATGCTCTACGCACTGACGCAAACGTGACTCTTACAAAAATACACAACAGTCGCCTTACAATTATAATTAAAACTGCTTTAAAATTTACTATTATAAATTAGAAATAGGTATTCGAAGAATGAACATACAATTAAATTTATAGATTTATATCACTAACAAATATCATTAAGGAGATTAGTTTCTAACTACGGAAAATGCGATAAAAGAACCGGCAGAAAAAATAGCACCTTTGTAATATACACTTTAAATATATGACTTTTGGGATGTTGATTTGTAATTTTTTCTAAGTAAAAAATTAAGGTAACCAAAAAGGGAATTATTAATTATAAACGTGGTTGAACATTATCTATGTTATAAACGTGGTTGAACATTATCTATATTATAATTTCTAGTTTACGTATCGAAGTACTCGGTACACTTTATTCCTTCATTATTATCCTGTATACTTCGACATTATTATTATCCTTCCTAATAAAAGATTTGTAATTTCTACCGCAACGCGTCATTTCATATTTGACGCTATGCAGCGAGGTTACTGTCATCAAATGTTATTTTTTAATAATAGTTCGACGGAAACGGACGGCATAGTTTTTTTAAATACCATATACATACGCCCGTCTTATTACTTCGATTGTTCAAAAAGATAATTATGCAAATTTCAACAGGAAGTAGTCTTATCACAATTCGAAATAAATAAACTATTAATAGAAATATCAATGAAGTTCGAAAAATATTTTATAATTCGAAATACGACTCCCTTAATGCTTTTAAATAAGTCGCTTATACCATTAGAAATGATAAATACCATTACACAACGATAATAAATACGTAGTACGCGAACCTACAATTTTATAAAGAAAGTATAAAATGAAACCAGTAGATAGTAGCAAATCGCACCGAACTGCAGGGTGATGGTTTTAGTATTTTATAATAATTATAATATTCGAAAATTGTGTACAAAATCATTTCCTTATTCTGTATAAAATCGTCTACTCCCCCCCCCCCCCCCATTGACGTAAATACTCGGGATCATTAGTCAATAAATAAGCCAGTCCTTCTCTAACCTGTACTGTTTACTCAGTATTGGCCTAGTTCTGTTACATTTTTTTATCATTGCTCTTCTATGGATCTTTCCAACACAAATATTTTTAAAATCGGACGTATAGTACGAGACATTAGCGAACAAACAAACAAAGTTTTCCGTTGTATAAATTAATTATTATAAAATATACAAATTTTACGTGGGTTATATTTTCTGTTAATGTAATTAGTTTTCATCAAGCATTACTAACACCGTTGATATAAAGGCTACAGACAGGAATACACGTATATAACGAACTAAATGGTCGGCCGTTCCCGATCAGTGACTTTTATCCAAAAAATTCACTAACTAATTTTGTCAAGAATATATATCAATTAACAATTGCCACGAAGACTAGTCGAGGTGGGCGTGCCATAAAAAACTTGCGTTTGCAAAATTTATTTCTTGCGAATTGCACGTAGTAATTAATTGATTGTAATAAAAGCATACGTGGCTATTTGGATTGCATAGATTGAGAAAATAAAATTTTGGAACAGTTTCAATAAAAATACTATTTTCTACGTTAAACCTACAAATGTTGCTTTCTTCATTCAACTAATCCAGTAACTGTAGAAAGAAAAAATGTAAATATTATAAAGATAGCCTTTTTTATCTACTATTCTGCAAAGATTTACAGATTCATAAAATGATAATTTATTGATTCATTTCTAATGCAATCAAATAACATTCGGTTCCTTTAAGGGAAACACAATTATTTTAATGTTCTTTGACACCGGCCAAAGAACATGACGGAGAAAATTTTTTAACGATACCTAATATTTATAAAAGTAACTCTGGGTTTGTATATATTCCTTACACAAACACAATGCTCCATGGAGATAGACCTGCTGACGGGGATACATAGTGCGTATGCATGCTTTCACATACGTCTACATAAATAATGCTACAAAAATATAACCTGTCAAGCACGAGTAAAACTCGTATTACAAGGGTTCTACACACATTTCGGCACTTATAAACATTTAAGCATACATAGTATATATATTTTTCACAATGTAAATATATTGGAACGTATTATCTTTCATACCAACTATATCTTTCACAGGCGAAAACGTAGTGCATCTTTAAAAAATTATAAGATCTAGGATAATCATTATTGTTTTCCTGTAACATTATATTCAGACGGTAATTTTGGAAATAAGCGGGCGGTATGCTATATTTTTTCCTATTTTCAAAATATCTTTTTAAATATGTAATTTTAAAAAATATTTTTGTATTCCTCATAACAAGCCATACTAAATTATCACGTGATAGGTATATAAAAGAGAAAATAAAATTTAAGACTTTTATTGACTTCCTCTTTAATTGTTAAAAGAATATTTTTAAAGTGATGTAAATGTATTACTACGCTGCCTTTCATGTTTTACATCATATACTTTTTAAGGATATTGGATTGGAAAAATGACAGATTAAAGACACGAGAAATATTTAAAAAATTATGACATCTAGAATGATCGCTGTAGTTTTCCTAGAAACTTTACGTGGAATTCTAAAACTCGTATTTTTTTATAATTTTTTGTTGAATAGTTTCGAAAATTATGTTTTATGTTGAATAGTTGAATAGTATTGATTTCATTGTGAAAAAAAAAATTTGAGACTAAAACTATTTTTTCAAGGACTTAATTAGCCCTCCCTAAAATTGTCTACTCAATATTTTTCATTGTTAGCTGACATGTGCGGTTTAATATGTTTTATTACTGTGTCAAATTTCAAGTTTCTACCTCAGTCGGTATCTGAGAAAAGCGACGGTGCCGGAAATGCGAACAGACACGCGAGTGTTCTAATAAGGGTTCCGTTTTTCCTTTTAAGGATAACAACATATTACGGAAGATTCTGCACTAGCAACAAACTTCATTATGCTTGGTTCCTGCCGATATAATAAGAATTTTACAGTGCTTCAAAACTAAGAATATTCCAAACACTTTTCAATATTCGATTCAAATTCTGCATTGTATCAACGCATATCAAATAGATATGACCATAAATCCATTGGTTAAATGTGCGTCTTCCTAGAGAACCACTTTCACTTAATTTGTATATATTAGATTGGCAACTAATTAACACACAGTTAGTTCGTGTGATTATAGCCAAATCTATATTTTCAATTCTTCCCCAAGTCATGAAATGTTTTACAATTGCTCTTTGGGAATGAGAGTATATCAGCCAAACAGTCCGAATTTAAGCTGTCATCTATTTTAATAATTATTTTTTTTTCTAAATTAAATCTAGGCGCTCATCTCAGATAAGGATAATCGGAGAGGTCAATATTTTATTTTCTAAACCTTTGGAAGCAACGCTTGATAGTGCCATAGAAGAACACAACTTCACCCATCATTGTGCACATATATAGTGTGTTGCCGCCCTAAGCAAAATTAATGTAGCGAGAGCACTCTAACTGCCCACACCTATAACCTACCAAACATCCCTAATAAAAGTTACCGAAACATAGGCCCGTCGTAGTTATCGACTTGTTTGTATTCTCTCCACAAATACTTGGTCCTATCTGTAATCTATGGTCAATTCTCAAACACAACTTCACCCGTCATTGTGCACATATATAGTGTGTTGCCGCCCTAAGCAAAATTAATGTAGCGAGAGCACTCTAACTGCCCACACCTATAACCTACCAAACATCCCTAATAAAAGTTACCGAAACATAGGCCCGTCGTAGTTATCGACTTGTTTGTATTCTCTCCACAAATACTTGGTCCTATCTGTAATCTATGGTCAATTCTCAAACACAACTTCACCCATCATTGTGCACATATATAGTGTGTTGCCGCCCTAAGCAAAATTAATGTAGCGAGAGCACTCTAACTGCCCACACCTATAACCTACCAAACATCCCTAATAAAAGTTACCGAAACATAGGCCCGTCGTAGTTATCGACTTGTTTGTATTCTCTCCACAAATACTTGGTCCTATCTGTAATCTATGGTCAATTCTCAAACACAACTTCACCCATCATTGTGCACATATATAGTGTGTTGCCGCCCTAAGCAAAATTAATGTAGCGAGAGCACTCTAACTGCCCACACCTATAACCTACCAAACATCCCTAATAAAAGTTACCGAAACATAGGCCCGTCGTAGTTATCGACTTGTTTGTATTCTCTCCACAAATACTTGGTCCTATCTGTAATCTATGGTCAATTCTCTCTCATTCTCAGATAGACTGTTACATCTAATGAGAGGTTCATTCCGTTATTTAAAAATATTTTTGTATTTTATGTTGAAATAATTTTTAATAGTTTTAAAAATTTTAGAATTAATAGGAAATGATACATTGCTTAATTAAACTTCTATAGTTTAATTATCATTCTATAGTTTCGTTTTATAATAGTTTCTTCTTCCAAATCAGATAAATTAGTTCTAGATTCACTTGGGTATAGGTTCTCTAGCTAGTAAAAATGTGCTAGGTAAAGGCAATTTCTAATATATTATTGTATTGTGACTGATTGAGTTTTTCTGAACGGTTTTTATTTTATAACACAATATGAACTTTGAATTTTTGGAAAGTGTATTTATTTTTCACACGCCATTTCATTAATATTAGATTGGCATTTTTTAAAAGTAAAATAATTTGTAGACAAACGTCAATCTGGGAAAATTGAGGAATGGTGTATTTTCTAGCCTAGAATAGAGTTAACTCAATTTTATAAAGACGATGTCTCAATTTTATATGGACGCCACGAATTATATTTCAATTTCATATACGAAGATAAAAATATTCACCAGTAGGTAGTTTATTGGGACGCAAATACGTTATTAACGTAACCGTGAATTTTCTTCATGAAATTTCCATATTTTGTAAATGTTCTACTCACAAAAACCGATTAATCACATTTTATATTTTCTATGCAGAAATGTATACCAATTAGCTAATTTTTTTATTGATAAAGTTTGGTTTTTACTTCTTTACATTATTACAGAAGATCGTCTATTTGTCGTTAAATACGTGAAAAATAAGTAAACATTTAAAAAAAATCATAGTTTATTTTTTATTATGAAATAAAAACAATTCAGAATAACCCCGCCAATCACAACACGTAAAGATGTATCAAAATTTTTCATCCGCGAATTAATACCGTAGTTAGTCTAGCTAAAACAATTAAAATATGTACTAAACGTGAAAAAGAAAGTCGATTCCAATATCAAGTCAAACTTTTCATTAGTATGAATATATAAACAACTGATTATGCTTTTCCACTAGCTTTAGTCCACGCTTTCTTTGGTATTCGGCATATAACTATCACCAAAATAAATAATAAAGTTAGCGTATTAATAACCTCGGTAAAATTAAACCCAATTCAACGATTGTGTTTTCAGTTGTAATGGCTGACGAGTGGTACGGTATGTAAGACTTATTTATTGTCGTGGCCAACACCAATCTGAACTTGCTGTTCAAAAACGAAAAAAAAAATTCAGACGATCGCTCGATGCCTCGACGTATACGTAAAAGCGCCGGTGAGCAAGAGCGGATTATTTGGTACGTTAAGTATGGTTCTGATTTATCCTGTGTAAGTAAAGCATTAGGTAAAAGAGAAACATTTATATTAAGTTGTGTGGGGTCTGTGGATGAACATGCACTAACATTAGACGAAATTTGAATAATAAAAATTCGTGCATTAATTAGTGCTCCGTATCAACTATTAAGCCTGTAACAATAACAAGTACAGTAATACCAAAAAACATATTTTTAATGAGCGTATTTTGAAGTCTAAACATAGTTGTCTCAAAATAAAATTGTTTACATAAAAAACTGCTTCAAAATAGATTAATTTATTATATAATAGAACTATAAGGAAATGTATAAACTAAACAAGGATTAACCGCAGGACACAAAGAGCATTATGAGATAATTAATTTAAAAAAATAGAAAAACATATAAAGTGGCGTTACCAAATAAACCCATTAAGCAAAGTGCCAAATTCGATCTATATATCGACTTTTGATGATTATTCTGACTCAGTGATAGATAGCCTTCTATTATAATAGACGTTGAGAAAAAAAACAAATGGTTATTTATAAGGATATCTTCACAGTAACACTCTGTCATAGTACACATCTGCCCGTGTCCGCCTGAACAGCCGTCAACCCGATTTTTATTCTATTTATATACAGCTGGGCACAACACAGCGTAGGGTTGTCACATAATAATAAAAACTAAACTTAACCACTGTGGAAGCCTCGTTTAAATCGATATTACTTTTTAATGTATACTTATGACTTCATAATTTTTTTAATCGGTTTTGCAAGTTTATACAAAAACAATTAGTTTTTTTATGGAAAACGTATCAAAATTACTTGATGGAATCTATTAATCTAAATATTAGATAAATTTGAAAGAGCTATGTATATGGACGAGACTTGTTTTACCTACATTCTTAATCTATATATGAATGTACTCAGGTCTGAATAGATTCATATTTAAATTAAGAAAATTAAAGTTAAGTATGATTCTAAAAAACATACATCTGCCAAGGCAATAACGTTTTATCATCGTTGCAATGTCGCAAGTGGAATGTTTACACAGCGATACAAACTGTGATCAAATTATACCAATTACTTTTACTTGAAACCTAGTATTTTACATCATCAATCTCGAATATGTGTATAAAATAAACCGGCAACATTTTAAATAAATATGTGACATAGTGTGGAAAGGAGAGATATTTTACGTGTAAAACTAATTAATATATTTTATTATGACGACAGAAGCTCACCCTGAACGCAGTAGAGATATATACACATTTATAAACAGGAATATATAATTATACGTATGGCTATTGAAGTACCTATATGCGGGTTGTTTTTTGACGCGCTGCTCGAGCTGGCAACGTAGGACGCTCTCATTCAACGCGTCCGCTCTTTCGAGCTACGGGCATGGGGCTCTGGTGCTACATAGAAACGTATAAATAAGTACGTATTAAACGTGTTACTCAATACAAAGTTTACGTGGATACTTAATTTTTTTTTGCAATTTCGGTAGCACAAGTTTAACTACAATGTAAATATGAAATGTGTATATGTTTTCCTTTAAATTGTCTTCAAAAAAATAATTGTCGATATTTTTTCGATCTTCCAACTTTTCTGTTTTCATCAGTTTGGCCACCTCACTATCCTCTGTTAATTTTCTCTTAATCGTCTTCATTACCTCATGTCGGACATTGATGCAAGTGCCCCTCATTATAAGTACATATTGAAAATAGACCTAAATGAATAATTTACATGACACGGAGAAGTCAGGATGCAAAAAGAGCGCACTATTAAATACCTTTTTTTCTATGGGTCTTCTGGAATTCAAAACGGAACTATTAATACTACCTAAAGGAGTTGAATGTGATACAGGATTACCGGAACTTCGTTTTTATACACTCACTAGTCTTTTATTTATATTCACTTTTATAAGTCTACTTCCACACTGGAAAACTTTCTGGTTAAACCCGTTTCGCTAATTTGTGTACAGGTGTAAAACTTCATTGCGCGATTTAAAATAAGTATCAATCGATCTTGAGTAACTAGGCACTTTTTTGTTTTTGTAATAACTCAGTGTAAATGCATTTTTGAAAATATTAAATTCGCATATGTTCTCATTAAGCAAATCGACTGCGATCAAATAAAAACTAAATTTTTTTTCTTTCTTAATCACTATTACTAAAAACATCATGTGAATTTCATGAGTAATATTTCTTTTGTGTGGACAATCAGACAGACAAAAATTACAAATATTAACCTAGTGAATTCAGTCATCTGAAATATAGAATGCGCTATGGTAATATTTGTAAAGACCGTATGATGGACTTTGATGACCTTTGATTTACCAATATGATTACATTACCAATATGAAAAGGTAGCCCTCTTAACAATTTTTTCTATCAAGTTTTCTGTCCAAATTTCTTTCTTATATCTTCAATACTTATTCATCAGTCATTATATCTTTCCTGCCTTTAATTTTAGCCTGTTCAAATATTGGTATCTTATATTATTTGAAAACTGAAAATGTTATGTTAACAAGGGAACTTTTATTTTTTAAACTCGCTGAATGTCCAACTGTCACCTAGTTACAAAAATAAAAGTTTCGTTGTTAACATAAGTAAACCAAACAATAGTTCTACTATCCCCCGCGTGGAATTTTGTGTCTTTGAATACAATAAGGGAAGTAGGTATAAGAAATTGCACATCTTCATCTTTTATTTTTGATGAAGGATGCACATTCTGTGAATTAATACGACGTTTCATCATATTATTTAAGTATTAACAGGTTCAACTAAGCCTTTTTAGGAAAAAAATGCAATAAACCTGTCAATAAACGCGAGCCTCGGCCTCAGCAAGTGAGCCCCGTTAAGGTAACTATTGCAAAGCAGCTGGACATGATATTTTTTGAAGCGGTGCTTTAAGGGACACGTTGGCAATTAATTATATTGTGTTCGAATCAATTTATGTTTCTATCAACACTTAACGCTACAAAATGTTTAGTTTGTTTGTTTTGTACAACTTTGGCGAATGTATTGATTTTATTTATTCCCCGAGAATATCATAAGGTATATACCTTATGGTACACGTAGTGCTAAAAGTGGTTTGAGTGGCGAGCGTGTAGTAAAGAAAGTCTTTCAGCTCAAATGATGAACAGTCAACAGTCGAATTGCTTTAACAATGAAAAGTACGTAAATATATGCATGGCATTTGGGTAGAGGGTGAGAGGTAAGTAACTCCATAAATACTTATGTAGTAAAAATATGACTGACGAGTTAAATTACACATATGATAAGCGTTCCGTACAAAAAAAATACTTATTGTTGTCCGAATGTTACCTATTATTGTGACAGGCCTAGGTCATTTCTCCGTTCGTCCGCCAACTGTCAGGAGCAAACGAAATGAGATAGGGACTTAAAATTATATTTGAAGGCGGTTCCCATACATGTAAATAACAAATATTAAAACAATCTTACTTCATTCCATTCCAAAAGAGAATGTTTGTAAACAAAGCAAAATAATAGTTCAGGTATTGTAAACCTTTGACTTGTTTTTAGGTTAGATATTGTAAACCTTGGACTTAGGTATTGTAAACCTTTGACTTAGGAATTGTAAACTTTTAACTTGTTTTTTGATTAGATACTTTAGTAATATAATATGGATTTATTTAGTATTCGTGAATAAAAAATATATTTTTTTATTGGAATACATATTTACGCTGTCTAAAAAATTTTTAATTTCTTTTATTGAAAATTATTGGTATATGCATCTACGTTGTGTAATATAATATCAAAATACGTGTAATTAATTCCGAACATTGATGTTTAATTTTTTTCTAATTTTACTTTTTTTAAATAAATATATCTATATAATCATCAAAATACAATCATCGAAAATATACAGTCAAATAAGAATAAAAGCTTAACTTTGCTTGGGATAGTCATTTACCTATTTTATATAAATTTTAGCTATTTTATATAAATTACATTACTCCCGCCTAACAAACAAAGAAATAGTATTGTTTATTCGCACGAACAGAACTCGCATTACGGGTTCTATTACGTTGGATGTATCTTCTGCATTAATGTGTTCTTTCATTTCTATTAGTATTAAAATTACGAATACAAAAAATATTAACTCAGGAATCTGTCTACGAGATTAGCTCAAAACCGCCAAAACTTTTTCTACTTAAGACATGATAATTTCATTAACTAACGCCGTATTTTACACTGCATAAAGAAATATTTTCGTTAAAATGTTTTATTTCGGCACTTAAAGATTGTGGCAAATTACTATTGTTAGCACTATTCTGATCACACGGAAAGCCTCTTCTTTCCATTAAACTTCCATCTGAAATTTTGTATAAGTCTATGAGTCCGTCATATGCTTTTAAAGAGCGAAAGTTACTAGTAAAATTGGTCGAACTGGACATAAGTATGCATATAATTGAAGAAATTCCAGAAATTAAAAGTCCGTCGAAGTTTTGAAAAGAAAAAATAAGACAGACCTGGTGCCCACGAACAGATCCACGCTTAACCTGCCACGATTTCCACGATTAGACAGACCTGGTGCCCACGAACAGATTAGACAGACCTGGTGCCCACGATAAGACAGACCTGGTGCCCACGAACAGATCCACGCTTAACCTGCCACGATTTAACAATAATATAAGGAACATTTTTGATTTTTCATTATTTTTGTCTAAAGCATTACCTATTATACTGTAACCAGTGTTAGTACTCAGACTGCGGCAGATAGAAACATCTTAATACTCGAGGTCCCAAAATTTGCTTGAAACGGACGTGATATTTGGCCTGCCGTGCAAACCATTCAGTGACGCCACCCAAATGGCAATCTTTAAGGATCCTATCCAATGATCAACAATTACATGTAGAAACTGGAGTCTTCTGACCAAATATTTTATAATATTTGAATAATAAACGCTCTTAAGGAAGCACTTTTTGCGATTTTATAGAACGTAATAAAATTTTAAAACATCATAAAAATACTGAACACAATTGAGTGCGAGTTTGTAGTTAATTTACATCATCGATTGTAGACAGTGCACTCGTTTACGCTTATTGGTACTAAGGAAAATAAAAAATAATTGTAATCGCCCAATGTGAGTTAGTGTGTTCTTCCTCGACGGCTTCGTTATAATCGTAAGAAAGAAGTAACAATTACTCATATGATTGATATTAGTATAATTGATATTGATATTAGTTTGAAGTATTCTGGATATTTTAGCTAGTTCAACCTAAAATCATCGTTTCAACTTTCGATAGTGTATAAAATAAATTAAATATATTTTCTATTATTAATTATTTGCTTTAAATTATTTTTATTGTACAGGTACTCTGACTTCACCTATATTGTGTTTCCGTTGATATTATTTGATGTAAGGGTATTTGATGTTTTTTTTTGTATTTTGTAAATTATAATCTCAACCTATAAACTGACGAAGAGTGAAATAATATTCAACAAATCGTAAAAATTTACCGTGTCACAAAAGTTTATACTTAACGTTTAAACAAGTATGACAATACTGAATTTTGACGCCATTTTAAGTTTTACATATGTCGTACTCTATGCCCACATTAAATTTAGAAACTTGGGACTCGCTTATTTTGTGATCAATTTTTATAATTTATTCACTAGGGGTTTTTAATTAACCTACATTTCTTTGCCATTTTACAACAGCATATTAAAGAGTACACAACTACCCCATGACATAGCAGCCTATTTGAGTTTTAGGCTCTGTTTTCGGAGTTGAAATGTGTTCGGGTTTACCAAAATTTAAATATCGACTGACTGAAAATAAGTTAACGTCGTCGAATATGTGATGTGAATGTGGCGTTGCATTTTCGCTACAGTCTTCATTCATTTATTCCCTGTTATTGAAAACAATTATGGAAATATAATACACCACAAAAAAAACTTTAAAGAAAAAGATATTGAGACGAAAATGATATTTGTCATTAGTCCTAAAAATATTATTTGAATTTACTACAATTTGTAATTACTACAAAATCTAAAATATTTTTTAATTTTTTACTTTTCTGTTATTACTTAATTACGTACTTATAATCGTCGATGTTGTTGTAGTCTGTTATACAATAAAAATGAGAATTTTTTATAATTCAATTTTACATAAAACTGCAGCTTACATTAATCACAATTAATTAATCATTCAAACATATATTCAGACATTTTGTGGCACTTAAAATAAAACGTTATTTATATCCTTGTTTAAAAAAAGAATACGGCTATGTATTTTAATTCGTGATGAATTTCAATAAATTAAATTAAACTTTCCTTGCGCTGAGTTTATTTAAAGGTTGAAAATAAAATTAGAGGTCATCCGGAAACACTTCACGATTAACGTTGCGGTGCTGGAACAAAGAGAGAGTAAAGGAAAACGTAATATAACAACAACCTTCGAGGCCAACAGGATAATAAAAACAGGTCAACTGCGTGGCTCGCTCAAAGTACAAGGGAACACGACACGAGCCTATAAGAGTAGTCGTCTGTACTATATGAAGTTATTGAGGAAAATGAAGCAAAATAATTTTCATTTCGAAGTTCTAATTAAGTGATGATATCTACATATTTCTATCTCAGGTTTTTCAAACCCATAACTTAACATTTCGCAAACTTGATTCAAATATAAGAACTAGTAAATGAAACCTTCGAACGGGTGCACGAAAAAAATGTGTTTCTCGCTTCACGCGTACAGGCGAGACATTTTTCAAGTAGATCTTCAGGTAGACGTTTCGCGATTTCCATACGAAGCGTCTACTTTTCCGATGGAAAGGCGGACGGACGTGGTGAAATTACATGGACTCCTTCTTATTTCACTACGAAACGACGAATCTATTTGAACAATCCGTGTAAATAGATAATAGTCCCGTCTTGACATAACGAAACGTTAAGGCATGCAATGCCGGATGGTTTTCAGTTGCGGTGCTGATATTCAATATCGGCTTCATGTTGGGAATTCCAGAACTGGCTCCGGAACTGGCGTAAATAAACATAAAACATAGACATAAAACGTAGCTCACGTCAAATGAATCTAACGTATAATAATATCGACAGAAACGCAACTATGTTTTTAAAAATGATTAAACGATTTAAAGTTACGAAAGGACCCTTCTTATTAAGCATACATTTGCTACAAGATAAGGGAAAAATCACAATATTGAATCAACATTTTCAATAGTCTTTTTAAACAACCAGATACTTAGCAAACAATATTCTAATCACTCTTGCTGGTAATCACTTAAATTATATACGTACAAGTCTTACAAATGTCAATGTTTCACTTCCAATATTTAATTATCACTCCGTATAAATGAATTATCAACGAACACCTAGTTCTTAGAAAGAAAGCGTTTTCTCCGAGAATAAGTTCTTACGAATGATGGCGAGTCTAATATTATACCTGACAGTTAACTTCATATCCTTCGAATAAGATAATATGGCATGAAATTATAAAATTATTTTATTAAGAAACTAATTTTCTATACGAAACAAGGTTTTATTACAATATATTAATGTCCAAAAAATCAATGCGTAATTCCGGAATTCCTAAATCTTAACTTTGCGTAAATTCTCTCTCTTAACTCTACTAAAATTTACCTTTAAACTCTAGACTTACAATCAGTAAAAGTTAAATGAAAATCCACAGAAACATTAAGTTAAACAGATGGATATAATAAAATGAAAGTTAGCACAATCCTGAAAATTATCTGTGCAAATAAATAATACGTATTTGCATATTAAAGAACACAAATGTTCAACTAGCATTTCTACATGTTTCAAAATGATTTCGGTTCCGTTAAGGAGAACAAAGCATTCTAAAACTTTCGACTCTTACACATGTATGCAAGTTTAATTTAATACTCCACCTTGTCGCTTATTCTTTTTACCTTGAGAACAGTTTATAACATAGGCAGTTGTATTAAATAGACATAGCGAAATAATCGATAATAAATTATTGTGTCGGTATATACATTTACGTTAACAAAAACATATGAATATATTCCTGTATTCATATCTTTTTATTAACGTAAATTACTTATGTATCTTTCACTTCTATTTAAATTAACCAGTCTTATTTTAAACCGTCTCACTAACGATGGTCGAAACTTGTATTATTTACAATTATATGTATAAAACATATAATTGCTTTCCTTCTTTTTTAAATTACATAAAACGTTTTGAATTACATAAACGTCATAAATATATAGATATATAGATATATATATATATATATATATATATTTTTTTTTCTGTGTTCTTAACCTTCTACGCTTTAAACGAACTTGCATTAGTTGCATGTAAACTTAGTATGAAGATGCGCAAATGTTTTTAGGGTTCCGTAGCCAAGTTCGGAACTCTATAGTTTCACCATGTCCGTCCGTCTGTCTGTCCATTTTCGTGCCGTACATCTGAGTCGTACGTAATCCGTAAATTTTGGAGTGGTTATACGTATTTTAACGCCCAGAAAATACGAAATAAAATATTTCAGGAAGAGTTTTTCGGGTACAGCCTCTACATGTAAAATGGGGCTAATTTTTTTCCTATGCCCCTTTATGTAAGCTGTTGTTGAATAGGTCTTTCAAAAATATAGGATGCATATCGTGAACACTTTTTCGATATAGCTCATTTTTTTAGTCACGTGTCCCTATCCCCTGCCAGATAAACGGCTAGCTATTATTTAATAGCTACAAATATTCTCAGCAGTAGTATATATATAACAACAATAAAGGGTAAATTATGACAGCTAAGTAGTTTTTAGTAGAGCAATAGTCGACCAACTTACGGTGAGTACAATAGTTGGGTTAGGTTAGGTTCATAAAAACTCCATACAAGTGATTTAATTCGACTCCAAAATTAAACTTTGTACCTCATAATGGATACTCATTACGTCTATGAAAGATATACTAGGTAATGCATTATATACATTTACATGATGAGACATAATATGATTGAAATGTGCACCACGTTTTTACGCCTGTAAAAGATACAGTAAGTTACATATTTACGTTGAGAAATATTTATATGCCTTAATAATTTAATATAAATACTACATACCCTTAAATATTTCTAAGTGCTTAAATGAATACGGAATCCTCGTAGTGCGAGTTCTGTATGTGCTTGACAAGTTTTATTTATTTAAAGTAAATGTGAGTAGTTTGCTTATTGACGACATCGAAGCGCTTAGATTTCAACTCTAATATTTCTGCAAGAGTGTTTATGTAAGTATGGGTATTGTGTATTATTTACAATATTTTGAAGCTTAGATGATGAAAATTTGAACCAAAAAGTGTTGAGAGTTATTTCTTTTCAGATTTTTAGTTACATTAATGGCCCTTTAATAAAATAGGTATGATTTAAATAAATATTTACTTATATTTCCAAAAATGCATTTGTTACATTTTGAGTTATGACTAATTTTGTATCACCAGAATTGCACTAACATTATAATAATAATTAAATGCGGTATTTTGGAAAGTTTAAAAGTTTTTTTTTCAATTCAACCTTTTTAAAGTAAAAAAGTTGAATTGAAAAAAAGTAAGTAAGCAGATATTTAGGACAAACACGCGAATATTTGAAAGTTTTTTTTAAACACTATATTTAATTCACGATTGATGGTAATATGTATATGAGTTCATAAATACCGCAGAAAGTTCGGGACTTATAGTGCGGTAGACATTGTTCTCGAGAACCGGTTCACATCTGCTAGTCTAGTATGTTTGCCGTTCGATGAGAGCTGTCCATTTTGTAATCCGATATCATACTCCGATAATTATCATTGACATTTTTGCATAAAATCCAAAGCAAAACTGCCAAATGTTCTTAATTTTATGATCGGAAGCCTCCGCGTGGATGATCCCAAAATTGAAAAGATGACTCACTAATAAAATAAAGCTACTTGCCAAACTACAAAGTAAATAGTGCAACCTCCAGGTAAAATTATGCTTTCCAACATAGCGTTCTTAATTATGTTCCCACATAACAACTCTGTTTTTCGGAATGGCGAGATTAGATGAGATTGTATTGGCGAAGTTTTGTGGCCATTTATGAAAAAAAACTTTGAATGCATTAAAATCCTAACGTAAAAAATAAAACTGAAAGTACGTCCTTTTCGTGTCACCGTTTCTGGCCACTATATGCTTGAGTATTTATATTTATGTTGGGACCTGTACGCACAGGTCATTGACCGCCCGCATGCAGTGCTCTATGTTCTTTAACAGAGCCTCTTAATAGTTTTACTTATATTTACGTTTAATAACAATTTATACTAAGTTTCATAATTGTTATCCGACCCAAATGGAGATTCACATGAAATTGTTTTAAAGAAAATAATTTTTTTATGTTTAACAATTTTTAGTCAACAAAATTTTAAAATAAATATTTTTCAATTGCTTATGTTATCTTTAGACAACAAAATCTTCTTTCTTTGTGAAAAACTTAAGTAGAAATAAGTCCGGTATAATTTATCAACGAATTATTACCGCACTCATTGCGAATTCCTTAAAATTTCGTAAATTATTTGAAGTGTAAACCGTAGAGAAAATGATATCGAGACCAATAGACGACAGAGCAACCAAGCACACAAAGTGAAACATATAAGGAAACATAAAGTGAAACATATGAGAAAAATATAAGGGGAACGACAGCTTTTGTTGCCTTATTCATTTCTCATTGTATACCTAAAGCGTAATTTTCATGACGTTCAAAACAGCCAGTTTTCTTCTGAATAAAAGTAGGTACGTAAAGTATATTTTTTATCAAACAAAGAAATTCAAAAGTCAATGACCATAGTACTACTGCCCCGATTACTGAAACAAGGTTATTTAAATCAATGATACAAATCAGGAAGTCTCATTCAAATCAATGTCTCCTCTTTGGCGGTAATCGTTTTACATATATAAAAAATATACATATACTCGTCAAATTCTGAAATTACCTTTTGACGGAGAATGTCTTGCAGGGCGGGTTTAGTGTGGAAAAGAAACTATGTCAAAGTTGATGTTACGATTTTGTGAAACCAAAAATCTTAATAATTTAAAAACTATAACGCCTGTCCAAATAATCAATAGGCTGTTATCAAGTGGTCTCAAAGTCGAAGTGGAAAATTACTGGCTTGCTGCTCAATAAAATGAATACAGTTCTGAAACGTATACATATATGACTTTACGTGTTGTTGTTTAATATAGTTCGACAAATACTATAAAATAAAATACTAACAGTATAATTAATGAAAGAACTTGAAAATATAGACAGTGACAAATTGCTATATTTGGACAAATTTTCCATAAATTTCCAAAAATATTGATCTATCTTCAAAACTAGTAGGTAAATCCATATTGTAACTTATAAAAGAAAATAATTTTTGAGAAATCCAAAAAGACTTACATAACAAAATGAGAATAAATGTGGAAGATGTAGCAACGTCGAGAAGTTGAATCGGTCGTGCAGACGCCCCGTAACGGCAGATGCAAGTTTACAAGCAACGTCCTTTATTTCTTCTCAGACATCACTTAACTATATCGAAACGATTCTCATTTACCTAATGATTTATTACAGAGACCAAGCCATTACAACTGTTACCGCTGGTCCTGCGATCTAAACAAATCGCTTACCGAAGACTTTTACATTGGAGGCATCGAACGATCGGATGAAAAAGTTTCTGAATGACCAATTCAGATCGGTATTGGTCATGGTAATATGAAAGCAGGTACTATTGTCCTATCTTCAACAAAAGTTTACAAATTAATCGGCATTGTGAAAAATATAAAAAAGACCAATTTAAGACCCTACTGTAAACTTATTAAGACCTTTTCCGCCAAAAACCTCAGCAGTAGTGACTCCGACACCGCCTATTCCATTTTCATTTTTTGAAAGCTGTATATAACTGTTTCATTATTAACCACTGGATAAACTTTAGATTGAAAAATTATAATATTTTCATTTCACTGTGAATAAGAGTCAAATTAATAGTTCAATGACCGGAGCGATGTGCGTCAGCAGTCATTGAGGTGGTAATAATAGCATGTAGGGACGATAGAATTGGACGAGAGATGATAAAATTAACAAATGAAAGAATTCCTTTTATGAGGGCTTTCCTATGTACTCGTTGAGAGCAGCGTAATATTATTCTGAATCACTATTAAGAAATAAAGGAAATGAACACTTTCATTGTCTTCACTAGGTGATTCAATTGCTTCGCTCATCTGACTTACTGCATACCGCAAAGTTGCGAATGGAGTCGTCGGTCATTGTATTCGTATCATATGATTGTGAAGCGTGCAATGTTAATTATTTATTTCCATAACTGCCATCTAATGCCTAGAAGGGATAGACGGTGATAATAAAGGCAGCCTATTCTTATTGATCCACATTCACTTATTCCTAGGCGTTCTTTTTTGTTCTTTTTGGGTTAATCTTTTATATTACTTTATTGACATCATCTGTTTCTTGCGTCCTGTCATCGCAAATTTACTTTTATAAATAAACTCAAAGTTCGCGGTGAGCTGAAAATTGAAACCAAACTTAATTTCTTTCAGGTAATATTAAAGTTTTTCATTGACTTAAAGAGATTACTTCCAACTTATTAAATCTACAGCGTATACCCAAATATTTTGAGTAAGCAAAAATGAATAAGGAAACATAATGTTTATTATTGTCACAAAGTCGAAAATTTAGCTTAAAATGCGAGTACGAAGTGAGGTAACAGAAATGTGATCTTCGAGAAGTATTTATTTGTTTTCATCTCTCTTTATGAAGACTTAGATATCGATTAAAGAATTATATTAACAGCAAACATGCTTACAAAAATAAAAATATAAATAAAAAGCTTGAAATAAATAAAAAACTGTTTCTCAATCACATAAAAACTTTCAAGGCAATCTATATGAAATTCTGCATACGTAAATACTTATGGTTTTTTACAGCTCGCCCAAAGTATAATCATTTTACAACTATACAGTTCAGGCTAATGCCGTCTTAACAAGTTTTCGCTATATGGATCTGTCGGATACTGCGGATTTCTATCGAGACATTTTCATGTCCGTAGGCATTCATCGGAGATTCGCATCATGCACGATGCGAATATCTGATGATTTGATGATGACGAACGGTCCAATCTCTGAGCATCATTTATGCATCAGAGATTCGACTGTCCCGAAGCGAAGAACTCGTTGCCCGCTTATTCAGGATTTGAGGTTTTCTGGTCGCAAGACGCTGCCGTCACCGCTATTTTAATATTTGTGATGCCAAGCATCCTGGGAAACATCGTGTTAATAACATTTCTAGACATCACAATTTGAGAAATGTTCAACCATTTATTGCCAATCGTAAGGAAAGCTATAGTATGCACAAGTATGCACTAAGCCGCAATAGTATTCCCATTTTGGAATTTCAGTCGAGCCATTAAATTTTGCTTATTTAATTAATTCTCGTTCGATTCACTTTGTAGTGTCGCTATTTGCATATTGGGAAGTCCGTCGGTCGGTGCGCACGTCACCGACCGCTGCCCCACCGTTGCGATAACGCCACCTGCCAGGCGCAGCAGCTGCCTACTGCTACCGCAAAGACCGGCGTCTGTACGAGCAGGTGTGGACAGTTTGGAGGGTTTCGCGTGTACCCTTTCATTTACTTTGTTCAGCGGAAAGCGATGTTGCAATCTAACAACTCGTAACAAGCAAACCATTGAAACTCTCAAGGGTTAGCTTAATTTTTTCTGAATTACAGGTAAGACGACCGGGAATTAATACTGCGCAAATAATAAAATATATGTTTTAAACGTCAATTGATACTAATAAAGAGAGGTTTATTACGATGAACGTTTATTAATCAGCTAATAAATTCACACCCTGCCCACAAAGTGCAGTAAGCGATGAGAATATATCACATGCTTCGAAAATATTCGTTTCATATTTTTTTATTTATTTATTACTTCAAGTTAAGTAATTTTTGAAGTTATACTCCTTTTTTAGGCGTGTTATGAAAAAATGATGACAGTGAAATTTTGCGAATGCAACAAAAATGTGACAGAATGAAGTTGCTCATATAAAATCAACATAAAATCTATGGAAACCGACACCATGAAGTTGCTCTATAAGCATATATTTATATAGTTTATTTGACACAGTCAGAAGAAAAATATAATGATGGACTCGATCATTATATTTTTCTGCTGACTTCCTATTGTAAGCCAATCATCTGTCAGACCGTTTCCAGTTCGGTATGTATTTACTTGCATTATAAATTTTTACTTTAATGAAGTTGCTCACTAAAAATATATATTTATATATTTATATAGACAAACATATTTCGCAGACGATAAGATAGATTTATGCCGAACCAGTAACTATTAGTAATTTAAGTATCGATCTCCACAATTATTACTTTAAATAATATTTTCAACTATTTGATTGTATGTTTGTTCTGTCTTTGTTTATTTATAAATTCATTTTGACACGTTTATTACTGAATTGTAAGGCAAAATATTGTATTTTATTAAACTATGTTATATCTATAGAGGGTTGAGCATGTATAAATAAGGCAAAAAGTTCGCTAACTACCCCGTAATGCGGCCACAATGAATGTATGATAGCTGCAAACCTGGCCTATGATGTTTTAACGACAAAAGCACATAATATGAATGTATAACACATACGAGTATACATGGAAAAGTAGATAAACCATCTAGAAGAGCCAGTGTTATAGATAAGGAAACTTGTTATATTCGCGAAATCATTAATTTAATTAATGGTTTTGAATTCATTATAAGGTCTGTCTTAAGTCATCAGTTGACTGTATGATAATCCACAAAAGATAATTTTTTGAGGGTCACCATAAGTTCCGTGAAGGAAAATCAGACGCTCATATACTTTTACCATTTCCCATATTTGATTTCTTGTGTAAAGCATAGATAATTCTGTTACTTAATCATAGAAATTCAAATTTATAGTGTCTTTGAAAAATGATTGCAAACTGAAAAATCGTATCCGAATAACGTAAAATTTCTACGCAATGGCAAACATTACGCTTACGATAACAATCATTTCCCGCGCTTCGCTGTGACAATGTCTTTGGTATGATGATGGGTAAACTGACAACTGAATGTTTGATTTTTATTTGTAAATAAAACAAAAATCATATGGCGCCAAAATACATTTTGGTTAGACTAAAATATACTATTTCTGTATTATGTAAATATGCCTAATGTATATAGTGTAATGTTCACATGGAATGTTACATTATATTAGTATAGTATAGTATTTCGATTGCATTATAGTTTTTCATATTATATTATACTTACATACATGTTACCGGAAAACTATTAACTATCATAAAACCAAATAAAAATTTTGGCAGAAATTTGTCATTTTTGTAATGTGTTGACTACCCCATTCTACAACAATATCAAAACCCGTCAAAAAATTTCAGATAGGTTTTTTATCACAAACTATTTGCTAGTTAAAATGTTCTTACTTATTCATATATTACATACACATATAGAGCTGCAACAAAGAACTTGTCCACTTTTCGTATAGGTGGTACTGTCTATTGAACTGAGTATATTTGTAGTGTGTTCTGTAAAATTGCACCGTCGACAGGGATTTTGTTAAAAACGGTTGAGAATTTTATATAGTTCTATAACATTCTCTACTTAGTTTCATAATTTGATGCACAGAATCGCCTATACGGCAAATACACACATTCACACGCATGTGTGTGTGTCCGTATATATATATATATATATATATATATATATATATATATATATATATATATATAAGAATAACTAAACCATAAAAAAAATTACAATTAGTTGCCAATTCTCAATCACTCCTTAAAATTCGACCAAAATGTATTCCTGTCTATACACGGTGTCCGGGAGTAAGTGTCGGACAAACATAGACGTTATTCCTCGACTGAAGAATAGTTGATTGTCGTTAAAGTAGAATTTAAAAGATGACGTTTTTTTCAGAAAATTGAAAATAATATTCATAATTATTTGTCATCTTTTTCGTACATACGATACTTGCGCACATCGTTCAGCGCCGCTAGAGCAAAAATAACCCGCGAACAGCTGCGAAGACATCGCCACTGCGAGTAAACATCGTATTCTGGACAGCTATTGGGTGTGTTAAAAAGATTTTTTTTGCACTCAATTAGAAAAGAGGCGAGTTTTACGTTTTATTTCAACGACAATTTATTCCTTTATAGCCAATGAACAGTGTCTTTCTTTGCCCGACATCTATTCCCGGACACCGCATATCTGTACATACAGGTGTCCCGTGAGTCATGCACCAACCGAAAAGGAGCAACAGGCTAAGCTGTGACTGGTTTACTGATAACATTTCACCTTAATAAAAATCTCTTATTTTTTGAGAAACTAATTTAACTTTGTGAAAATCACTACTCTGGGTCAATCTTTTTGGTGCCACAACTTTTATTTTTTATAGTTATAATTAGTATATTTTTAAAGTTGAGTAATAAGTCTGATTGTTTATTTTTTTGTAGTTAAGTAAACTTGAGTAATAAGCCTTTTTAATAAATTGAAACATTTTACGAAAACTGGTACGGTTCTTTAAAAAAAACTCAAAACTTTACTTTTTAGGAGTTCGTAATATTCATCACTCAACTTGACTGTACTAAAAAAAGATGCGCTACTCAGGACTGACAAACAAATTTAAAAAATTGGCATATGTAATGCAAAAATTATAGTAAAACAATCACTTTAACTTAAAAAAGGTATTCACATTTCACTACAAAAGGCACTCATTATAAGGTAATTACCTATGTTTAAACTTTCTTTCAAATGTGCCTTGAATTTTTGTTTAAAAACTCCTGAAAAACAATAAAACTGATTTAAGCTTAAAAATATGTAGCAATTTCTTCAAAAAATAAAGTTTTTATTTTATTGTTCATCCGTTCAAACTACCTGCAATTGGTAGTAATACAAGGGCGCCATAAAAACATTAAAAGTAATTTAAGGTTAGAAAAAAAATAATTATGGTTAAAAATATTCAAAAAATTTAGCAAAAGTTGTTGTCATCATGTTTTTTTTAATGGCGCCACGTCAGTAGCAATGGTACAAGAGGAACGACACATCTCTAGGTGTTATTAATTTATATGTAGTTTAAAAATATTTTAAATATTGTAATTTTTCGAAAAAAGTCGACAAGATCATTTAAAATTCTTTTCTTTTTAATTTATAAACCGTTAAGTGGAAATTCTGTCATGAAATTGTTTAATTGTGTCATGAAAATAACTCTTGCTTCCATGGTTCATAAAATATTACAATTTTTATTCTTAAAAGTAGAAGGCTGAAATTCAAATGACGGTGATATAAAAAAAGTATACTACGAAAAATTTTGCTCGCTACTGTCAAAACTTCTACATTTAATACAATTTCTAAAAAGATTATTATTCAGCAGTCCATTAGTATGAGGTTAAAACCAGTTCCTAGTCTTAAGAGCTTAGTACGTACCTCGAACTGTTACTTGAAAAGTAATCGAAATAAAAATCGTGTTGGGATTTAAACGAATGGACAAATTTTAATAAATTTTCTTAAAACTGTCTCAAATAACCCTCGAAAATAACTGTAAATCATCGAGGGTTTTTGAGGACCTCCGAAAGTATTGCTCAGAAAATCTGATACAAATCACAAACATCAAAGATAAAATGTAGATTGAAGGAAAAATGTATTGAACTAGATGGTACGGTTCACTTGTAAACTAAAATGTGTTAATAGCACGATGCAGGCAACGGCAACTTGTCGTTGTAATGCCGTCGGCGGTTATAACTTGTAAAATAGTAAAGACGATTGGAATCAGATACAAGTTACTGCAAAAAACACAGTACACAGTACGTGATGGTTATCCTAACTTTAAGTAGATAACAGCAGTTGATCGAATGATGACTTTGCATTGAATTTGCTGATAATGAAAATGAAGTATCACGTCACTGCTGATAATACTCGTAGGTATAGAATCATCACGGAGCGTGCGTCATTGTGCGTTTTGTCAGCAATGCAATGTGGATGCGGGTTTAAAAGAGTTCATTTATTTATTTATATTTTTTTTACTCGTCAGTGAGACAAATAGTCTGATTGACTTAACTACATTCGTCACAAAAACAGTTAATCTGTCATATTATTTATTTAAAAAAATCAATGCATGTTCTCCTATATAATTTAAAGTCACGGCAAAACATCAAACACATATAAGATCCGTAATATACTGTACCTACTATCATAGAAAAAGATTCTCGATCAACTACGAACATACAGATAAAGTACAAAATGTGGGACGTTATAACAAATACCATAAACACGGTATCGAGCCTTGGTTATACGGAGAATAGTTCAACGATTTTCCACTATAGTTGTATCGATTTATAAAATATGCAAAAATACATAATGTGGCAATGGTATGAAGTCAAGGGTGCAGAGGCAAACACTGACAGAAGTGCTTCATTTACTTTGAATCTATTTGTTTCGTTAATTTTTATCGCCATAACACATTGCACATTTAACGAAGCCGCATGTGTTATTTGCTTAAGAAACAAACTGATGCACTTAATTCTTATATGTTTTCGAAAAGCAGTTGAAACTAGCGAATATTTGCTTTCATTAGACTTGCATTATTTTTCTGTTGCCACTGTAAACCTACCCATTTACGTAGTGCTGTTGGCTAGGTTAGCCAATTTATTAATTTAAACGGGACAATGGAGATAATATTGACGGCAGGAGTCGAAAAAGGACAGAAGAATAAATGTTAGCCAGTCGATTCACGAAAAAATAAAAATGTTTCTGACGTTAAAATAAATTTTATTTCAAAAAGGTTTTTACACACAAAATATCTGGCCGATGTAGTTCACATATACGTACAGTTAAGCATTGTATCAAATTTAAAATCGATGAAAGCAAAACTGCCTATTCATTATTGCAGGCTCCATTATTATAAACTGATTTGGATAAAACCGCTTCCCCTGTATCTTCATCATTTATATCTTCATTAACTTCTGAATTTAATTGGAAGAGCGATGAAATGAATTGAAAATGGAATGAGAGACATCAAAGTAAGAGTCGGTTATAACCAATGAATTTTGTAAAATTTGGAATTTAAAAAGTTAACCTAGATTTAAAGGTTGTTTCGATTTCTATAACGGCAAGTTTTAAAAACATATATGGTTTCAGCATCCATCAGCTGCTGCTACATAAAATTTACACACGGGAAGAGCCAGACAAAACAGGAACTACATAAAAGAGGAATACTGTAACTGTATGTGGCATGAAAAAAGCATTATTCATTTAAAATATTCAGGTTAGCCATAAAGAAAGGTGAAAAATAAACTTGATAGA
The DNA here is from genome assembly GCA_039881145.1 of Druceiella hillmani. NCBI lineage: Eukaryota > Metazoa > Arthropoda > Insecta > Lepidoptera > Hepialidae > Druceiella > Druceiella hillmani. Next base: position 9,822,354 of record JAYKKI010000030.1, on the reverse strand, counting down.
TCATTCAACTAAATTTTGGGTCTAAAATAGGGATCAATGTAAAGATGTTGGAGTGAAAGAAAATGATGATGTATTAAAATCTCTGTTCTTCATAAATCAAACCCAAGTAAACAAATGGAATGTAATGTGTATTTATGCGTTAAATATAAGTTGAAAAAAAATTCTTAATGACATCGGTACACTTATTATGATGGACATCGAAGTATGAGTAGAAATTGTCTAAATATGAAAAATTCCTTCAAAGCAATTTATGAAATATAATATCATCACCATCAGCCGGAAGACGTCCGTTGCTGAACGGCCATCGCTATAGATTCTAATACAGATCACTCCTGTGCTCCCTGCATCCAACGGCTTTCTGCGACTTTCGACTTTAAGCCGGATGTTGAATACTTTGTACGGACGAGACGTTAAAGAGCTGCACATGTGCGGTTATATCTATATAAACGCTTAACAACCGCAGCAACATGTCATATTCCTCGAAGTTTAAGCACTCGCGAGGTGATGCGTATTGGTATATCGTAATATGACGACTGTTTAAACAGGCGAATCTCAAAGAGCTTGCACATGTGTTTCACATGGCAATTCGTTCCGCAATTGTTTAATTAAAAATAAGATTAAACGAAAAGTCATAAATCTTTATGAGTTCTTTGCCGTTTTGTCAAGGAATTTTTCAAACAAATTTCAATTTCGTCACCGGCCAGTCACTGCGAGGAAGCGAATCAATTAAATAGTCTGCCGTAAGAATAGTTGATAATATTAATGGGAGATACTGGCTAGAATGCAGAAAGAGAGAAAGTGCAGTGGAGAAACTGTAGAATAATCGGCCGTTTGAAGTGGCTGTAGGCTAGGGTTATGAGCGAAAGTCTAATAAAATTTAGATGCGCCTAACATTTCCACGGTTTTAGTACATCCAATTATATAGGACTTTCTTTAATCTAAAATTGACTAGATGTATCTAACAGTGAATATACCTAACATTGTTAAGAAGTGTGACGTACACGAGAATTAGAATGGAAACTGGTAAAAAAAAATTCACTACCATTTAAGACCAAATTGTCTTCAGAGTTTTCACTAAAATTAAAGCACTTTTATTTTGTTAACAGTTTTTTTCATTTCTGTGTCACACGAAGTAACAGAATGTAACGATTTTTAGTTGCAATTTCATCCACCCTCCGTTATTATTGACTCATGACACATCTACCACCAGAAGGGGATTGTGAGTGAAGACAAAGCACTACGCCTATTTGTTGATACAGTTTTTCCATGCTGGTTGATACAGCAATACATGATTTCGCAGAGACATTATACGTCCTGGTCGATGCAGCATTTCGCAAAGTCACAGTACGTGGGCAAAATTAAAGTGAGAGTAAGGAAATGAAAAATATTACCTATTCGATTATAACGAGCGCAACGAACTTATTATTTTGAGGGTTCCGTACCTTAGAGTTCCGTTCCGACCTTTATATTTATAAGGGTTACGAACGTTACTCCTCCTGTCCGCGTGTCATATTCTTTTTTGTCACAAACCGTTTGACAAAGAAACTTAAAATTTTATATAGCATATAAAAAAGTTGACGCTCAAAAATACTCGTAGGATAATTTCAGATGAAAGAAATAGAGTATGCAGAATAATGTTTTCATTTTTTGCATCGCGCGGATATTAATTGGAAAAGCTAGTTATAAGAATTGCTAAACTCTTATTTTTTTAGTATTTTATGGAAAATAGTTCAATCCCCGTCCTCTTTCCGCCAATTCCTGGGACGTGGCGCGTGTCTTCAAATTATTTTATCCGTCTATCCCGTTTTTCAGTCACGTGTTAGTTTCTTTTAGCTTAATTATTCTAGCTGCAGCCGCATTGTTCATGTTAAAGGCGCAAACAAAGAAGCTTCACGTGTTAATTATCGTTGTTCACTGAAATTATAAAAGATATAAAATTAGTTCTATGCAGAATAATAATGTTATTTACCACATGTTAACGTAACGCCTGTTGTAGGCGGCAAATTCCTTTTGAAACACCCAGAACTAAATGTAATTTTAGTTTAGTCTTCTGTGAAGAGCGTTTATTAAAAAAATTTAACATTCACTATAAATAGTCGTGACTCAGTAGAAATGCAGTATCAGCTCTCGCCACACTCTTCCCCTCTACCGCTCCTGTTTTTAGTCTTGTTTACATCGGGAATAACGTAACTCGCTAGGGTTGTCAAAAATATAGTACATTAAATTTTGGAGTATTTTTTAGGTAGCTGTTAGAAATATGATGAAAAAATTATAAAAGATATAAATAGGTAATTTAAGTTTAATACGTTTATAGACTGTGATTTTATTCCAAATTGACTATTTAGAATTTATATTTATATCATGTTATGTAAAAATTTAAATAATTTCTTCAAATATTTTTTTTGGCTAATGAAAACTATTACGATACCATAAACATCTTCTAGGGTTGCTTTCTATTTTTATTCAGTTTTCAGTTGAAATTATATCTTTTTCGGAAACAAACCGTAATTTTCCTAGGGCACAAACAACCAGTTTGCTTTTATAAATAACGTTAAAATTTCTTACTACAAAACGTACGAAACAATTTTATGAGCTTTTCGCGGCAATGACCTATGTAGACTTAAAATTAAAAGTAATAAAACTGAAAACATTTTTCATAATAATATTTGTTCCGTAGTCGAATGTTTATTTTTTTTTTAGATTGTGCACGGCAATCGAGTTTGGTATATATAGCCTGACATTTTTAATTTTAAAACGAGTTAAAGAAATCTCACCGTATTTCTGTCTCTAGGAAGGACCATCTATATCCGCATATCCATATATAAACTGCTAAAATGATAACCCTTTCTTTTCGAGCTTGCCATATAATCAACGGAATTATAAGTTCTTCAGAGCTATCGTAATATAGTTTATTAGATTTCAACTTTCTAAACTTGTTCGTCGCGTCCGCGCCGTCTGATTACTTTTAAACGATGTCCAATTACTTTTACCTCGATATCGTTTTTTCTACATTCGTTAACGAACTGAAAAAAGATTTCATGCTAAGTCTTTTTAGTGCGTAAGAATAGTTTATAAAAAAATTGAAATGTTTTGTGAAGTTTCGGCCCTAAAACGTAATATTTAGCTTCAGAATTTATACTAGAGAATGCGTGGGCACTCAGCCAATCGTTCCCGGTCTATCCGCAGGCGTACACTTGCCACTATAAGTGAGGATGGAAATTTTCATTTTCATAATAATTTTATGTAAATAAGCACCTTTTCGATTTAATGTTTATTTTAAGTAATATGGCGCCTTAATGGTAAATAGTGGGTGACCTGCAACTGACATACCTTGACATCCTTCCACTTGATAATATAGCCGCAGACAGGATAGCCGTAGTGACACGCGAACAATACGATGTTGTCCTCCAAAATTAGTACTTTTCCGGGTAAGTAATCGTCTCGAGTCATCAATTATTTTAAAAAATCGGTAATAGTTTTTTAACTGAATATAAAACAGACTAATTATACCAAAATCATATAACACGTTCAGTGCGGATGTAGACATGTAGCCTACATAATTACACTTAGCGTGACTGACGTCGACACATTGCCTATGTCTATACAAAAAACAAATAAAAACAATTGAAGAAAACAAAATTCAGTTAATTCTAAAGGTTATTTCCTATTAGTGTCGTGGCATAATATGGTCAAAATCAACTGCAACTCTAAACATGTGATGCAAAAATTACTCGAACAATTTTTTAAAATTTCATTTACTGCGAGGCACTTAACCCGGAAATATATGAATAGTATAATGGGAACATTATATAAAAATATATTTTTAAAATGAAAATATACTTTTGACTATTTTTTTGCTACTCCATCAGTTATTTTATATCTTCGCGGAATTCAGTATTTAATTCAAATCGGAATTATTTTTTTACTGAAAGTGTCATCCACCTATTATAATGTGTAAAAAGTGTCGTTCTGTCGGAAAGCAGCCATTACATTCTGAAAATCTAATATATTTTCTTTCCGAACTTTAGTTCTGCAAAAATAAATAATTATTGCTCAAACGTTGGAGTCTATTGGTTACCGATTGCTTGACCGCCAGTTTAGTTTATCAGTGCTCTGTTCCAGTTTAGTTTATCCGCGAAACGATGTAGTCTATTGGTTATCAGCTAGACCACCAGTTTAGTTTATCAGCGCTCAGTTTATTAGCTAGTCCATTAGCAACATGTTTTGGTTCCAATTTGTAAAACTGAGACAAATTCTAATTTTATGGTTAAATAGAGTCAAATGTCCGATCACATACCACAATAAAAAATATGTCATTTCGTTTAGTGTAAACTATGTAAACACCAGACTTTTCTCTGTGCTCTAAGCATTGATGAGCTTGCGCTCTATCAGCGCGCTGACTACTGATTGTTGATTACGAATTAGTTTAGTTTCATAATCAACAAAATAATACTTATACTAAACAAAAAAAATATGTGCGTTGCCATAAAGAAAGGCTATTTTGTAATTGACAAAATTGGTATGCAGTTTTAAAATTCACCCTGAATTAATATTTTTAAAATTCACTCTGAATTAATATTCATCTATTAATCCGTACAATCGGCAGTATGTTTTCATACACATATCTGCATATACAGAAATATGTTGCTGATCGCCATTTTTTTATTTTCCTATTGCAATGGAACTCTATTAAAAAATCGCTAAGGCTAGTTTTATAGTTTAATTGCAGTTGAAATCCACTGTGCAAAAAGATTCACGCTCTTATGTGCTACAAACATGCTATTAATTTACAAAACTATGTTCAAATATATCATTATTATAAAAAACTTTATTACGTATAAAACAATTATAACCATAGTTGAAGTTGTTGAGGTTTACTACAAATGATTTGTTGATAATAATTAAATTTCTTAAAAGCACAGTAAACAAAAAGTTTCCATATAAACTTACCTTCGTTCTTTTTCCTTCGTATGACGCAAAACACTACAATTCTTTTAGAAACCAACGATATCAAACTTTGTGTAAAGTTTGTTTTGGTTTTACCAATAATTTTGGAATGTAATACAATTTATTTGTACCCTCCCACTGTACTCACTGCCTACGCAAATGCCATCTAAGTATAATCGTGAAAATCACACGTTCTACAGCGACAACACTTTATTGACACAGCGAATGTGAAAAATTGTACTATTTGGCAAAATATTTTTTAAATTTGAAAATAATTTTAATTGCAATATTTTACTTTAATTCATTGTTTTTATTAAAGTAACATGGCGCATGATTAATTATTACTTCGGAAAAGTTTATTCACATGTGTAAAAAACATAAAATACGATTCGCAGTAGTAAAAATTTTACGAGAAAAAAATCTTTTACTGGAAACTAGGTTCGGTCGGGAGGAACAATACGCGTTACATAAAAATAATAATGTTGACAGCATTTAAAAACACAAACAATTGGTGGTAAATGTATTCATATAGGTAAATCACTACTGGCAGTTTATATTTTAAGTAAAACTTAAACTAGGGGCTATTTTAAGTTTCGGCTTTAGTAACTAAAGCCGAAACTTAAAATAAACATTGAGTTGTTGTACAACGTTTGATTTGTACTTTGTCTTAAGTATATTTGTAATAAATATAATGAAGCATTGAGTTATATCAAAGGAACCCCTTCCTTAATCTAATAATAATGATAAGGAAAGAAAAATATTTACAAAGGAAACGTTAGAGGATAAAGACGAATCACATCGGAGTATGTGGGTATGAATTTGTGTACGTATGCATGTGTTCTTTCAAAGGATTATACAATTTTAAGGAAGTATCCGATCGACTAACTCTACTAACTACTATCTCTTTAATGATCCATGTTCGGTAGAAAAAGGGAAAAAAGTGGTGGTGTACTTTAAAAAAAGAGTTGTGTGAAAATATTCGATCTTATCATTGGAATGACTAAGTAGTTTGATCAGTAATCGAGAGATGGTGGTCCTATTGCAAAAGCTTCCACGCCGATGACAGGAAACCTGACACTCTTTATACAGATAAAGAAACAACTTATGAAACCTGACATACTCGAGTTTGAGGTGAGAAGCACTCAACGAAAGTTAAACATGGATAAATCGGCCGGGAAAGGCAAAATTTCCGCCGAAGAGGCAAAACACCTAAGGGAAACAAAATATCTATTGGACTTGAGTAACCACTTATGGTGAAAAGGCATGTGTGTCAGCGATTAGAAGGAGTCGCTTCTTATCTCACTTCACAAAAAGGAATCAACAAGGACTTGGGGAAACTACTGTGCAGTTGTCCACATATCTTGTGCCAGCAAGACAATGAGCTGTATGTAATCAACAGATGATTGCAACATACCTGCAATAGCAAATATCAAGTGAACAAGCTAGATTTGTTAAATACCCCTAGCATCCCTGAGTAAATTACTAATGTAAGGCAGATGATAAAAAAGAGCTGAGCTGATGTATTTTATTAATTATTCGAAAGCATTTGCGTCTAACTGCACTGACTGCGCTGGTCCATTTCGCTTGATATAGCACGCACTCCGCATTTTCCACTTGACAAGCATACGTTTTGACGACATTAGCTCAAATCATGAATTGTCAAAAAATTGAGTTTTATCAAAATGACGCAATTTATGAATCACATGAATAATAAATCCTCGTTTTATGTCATGGATATGATTGGACCATTTCTCATCAAAAATAATAGACATATACGAGTTATAACAGAAAACAATAACCTATACAACGTGAGCTGTCAAACAATGTAACCATAATAAAGACAATCTACCTCGCGCTCTATTTTTCGATATCAAGTGCGCAGACTATCGGTAACTTTCTAGTCTATGGTAAAAGAAAAATTCAGTTTTTTCTGTAAAATGAACATTTTCCGAAAATCTACAAATCAATACGAATGACGTGTAATTTGTTCGGTACCAATTCAGGTAGTTATTTTTTAATTTTTCAAGCACATAAGTTTAAACTTTTCCATGACATAACTCAACAACGGGTCAGATTTCCGAGCATGGAAACTTAAACTGTCGGAAGTGATCAATATGAATAAATTTACCACCAATTATTAGTGTTTTTTAAGGTTGTATCAATATTAACATTATAAATGTACGTTATTTACTTTAATTTATGAAAATATAATGAATGAATTATGGTCGGACACAAAATGCTTTCTGTCCACGGCAGCCGACTGCCGTTCCACTGTACAGTATGTATTTCTGTTTTCGTTCTCGAAATAGATACAATATCAACACGTACGTCATTGGCGGCGAATTTAAAGAAAATAACTGACTCGTCCAACACAAATATGGGAAGAAAAATCCAGAAAAGACATTTATTTGTGCCAACTTCTTGCGTGAGTCATTTCCAAAAAAAAAAAACGAATATCTAACAAAAGTATACATTGTTATGTTTTAAAACATTGTTGCGCGTTGAAAGTATTATTTTCTATAGTCACACCACCGATGCCATTCTACATTTTAGTTTTATTCACTGTTTTGTAACTAGAAAGTAGTTAACATAAAGGTTACGTGGTTCACCTGTAAAATAAAGTCGATTAAATGTTATGATCAACTAGTATTACTTAAATAGAATATGAAAAGTTTCTAATGAGAATGTGTTAATACCTTGAGCTTCTCGTCATTACAGTATACTTCATTTCGGTGGCGAATAGGGTATTTGACTAACGCCGATATTTTTTGTAAAAATGTTTTAAAACTATAGAGTAAGTTTAAAAATACATAAAGAGGAAAAAAATAATGCATATAACAAACAATTAATCGAAACTTCTAAATAGAAAAAAATGTCAATTTTTGTATTCGTTTAATTGAAAATTGATTGAGTTATTATGAATTTAGATTCCACACAAAAAAATGACAAAATTATAACATGCAACATATTATTTAAACGCAATATGTAACGACATACTAAAAATATTTAATAAACTCCCTTATAATGAATGCTAAATAACTGGTCAGTGACGTCATAACCCAGTTGTATTTTGTATGGGGCGTTTTCGCGCGAATGGTAGTTCGTCAGTTTTGGAGTCGTTATAACTTTGTAATGAAAAGTCCTAAGTACGATATAATTATTTTAATTATTGTTAATGTTATTACTTATTCTCTTTAGTAATAAAGTATTATAATAATATAGTCAAATACCCTATTGTGCGGGTGCGTCAATTAAAACTTAATTTCACTTGTTAGTATCACAAATATCTTTTTATTTTTTGATCGAGGTCTTCTTATAGTGTATTGTTATAAGTTATATTTCATATTGTGGGAAACAGAAAAGTTCTGTATACTTAAATATAATTTAAAATACATTGTTATTGTAAATGTTTTGTATCTTAACATTCCATGATAGAAATTGTTATATGTAAGTTCTCCTCTCTTTACTTGTGTTTAGTTTTGACAATGTCCTTAAGGTATTTATGCTGTTATAACTTTAATCTACTGCTTAAAGGTTGCTTCATTTGTTATTACGAATGATGGTCTGACGTGATATTTGTTTGCCTCTCTAACAGCATCAGAAACTTGGTCGTGATGTTTCTGAGTAGAAGTTTCACGAGCTTCTACGGTCAGTCTCTTTATTTGTCAACATTTGTTTGCTTTCTTTCTCTTCTTCTCGTTATCATGAAAATTATTTGTTCGGCTTATTGCTGACGTTTTTATAGAGTCATTGTAGATAAATCATATCCGATTAATATATGCATTTATATCGTGCGCTGCCTTGATGGAACACGTACACATATCGAGCGAACAAGTAGGTATAAGATAAGAAGGTAATGCGATTTACTGTCACTTTCGCACTCAGACACTAAATAAGTGCTGGTTATATATAAATCTAGTTAATTCTATAACCTGATTGAGTAGATTATATGGTTATTTCTAAAACATGGTTCTTAACTGAGGGTTGGTTCAGGACAGCGGAATGAATTACTGATAAGCGCTTCAACGCTACTCCTAACTGTTCTACCATTATTGTTTAATTATTTCAAAAGGCTAACAAAGAATTTCAGTATATTCTACTGAAAAGTAATAAATAAGCGAACGTAGTTCATCTGTAAACATATTACTGTACTATAAAAAATACTAATGTTTATATGTAATCAAAATGAGATAAAAAAACGAGTATGCTTTAGACCACATGACTGAAGTAAAACTCCAAATTCACAAAATATGAACTTTAAAATGAATTTACAATTTTATTCACTCTAAACGTAGAATATTTAATGTATTGAACAAAATAATAATTTATAAAATTATTCAAGAACGAAATGAAATTACAAAATAATAAAAAAATCACCGTTCGCGTAACGCTAGCAAACTCGCATGTATATATTTCACGCACTGGCTATGAGAGAAAGAGAGAAAGAAAATGTGCGCGCGCACTGCTCTCTCTTGCTCCTACAGTGTGATACAGACAATATGCTTGCACTGTGTCTTAGATATACGAAACATGAGAGAAAGAAAATGTATGCTCCCACCTCTCTCTCTTGTCCCTACAGTAATATACGAAACGTAACTCTCTCTCTTCTGTCTTCACTAACTTATATCTCCCTCTCAACTTCCGCTCGCCTCGCCCGATCACACTTTTCATAACGCTCTCGTCACGCATTCACCAGCTTACTCCCCAAGTCAAGCGTGCGTAAAGAAGTTTTACTTCAAAAATATATATAAAAACACTGTACTTAGTTGAAATATTGTAAATTTAATTCGATTTCTGGACGCGTTATAATTTACGACAAATGTATAAGGTACGAGGCGTAACGCGCAATAAAGAGCGTAATAATAAATAAATATAATAATATATAATTAATTATAATATATAATTAATTATAATCGAACAAAGAAACATAAACGATTCAATTAATCTAACAGAGTGCCAGAATTGTAATACAAAGTGCTGAAACCATCCTCATTCTTGACAAGTAGGTATGGCTATCGCTATTCAGATATTTCCCACTTTTACGTCACGACAAAGAGATCAATTCCAAAATTTAAGCATGACGAACAATAGTAATTTCAATTACAATTTATAACTGATAATTAATGAAAACACGTTGAGAGTAAACTGCAAATTTGACTGTAGTTTTACTTACAAAATGTAAAACAGACGAAATAGGAAGGTCGCAAGCAAGTGTAATCCGCACAAAGCGAGGAAGCCAGCGCGCTTAGGAGCGCACATTAAGTGGAGTTCGGTGTTTATCTTTATTATTTGATAGTATTGATACATGTTAAACGAAATAATTTTTATGAAAACTAATCGTATCTTTGTATTTAATCCTTCAACTTTCAGATTTTTCAATTAGAAACGTTACATTGACTGTATACACTTCTTAATTTATTTTTATATGATAAATATTTCGCAAATCGACTAAAACTTGATCCTTAATTTTATTTTAATGGAACTTTCCAATAATGTCCACCACACCGAGAAAATTGTTCGCCCCTGTTTACACGAGGAGGCAAGTCCAAAGACTAAAGAGAACAGAATTTCACATACTTCCACATATTAATTGAGACCCGTATATAAACCATCTAATAGTTAAATTTCATGCACGCGCATGGCTCTGAAACAAATTACAATGTTTCTCTGTTTCATTATGTAACCCTAAAAATGACCGCTGGAAGCAAGCTACTCGACGTAACATAGAATGTATTTATTATCAAATGACGAGCCAACAGGAGAGTCGAGAAAGAGAAAGCAACCCTGTAGACGAAGCGGACGATACAAGTCATTATATTAATATGCATATTATACTAATGAAACTATGTTTATCCGAAAAATAAATAAATTAAATTCAAAACTATTTATTCAATAATTCGTTTTGGTATTATACATAAACGTCACTCAAGTGATTGCATAAATGTTCGCATTTTAACACCAAAATGTACACAAACAAAGTCGCTGGCAGTTTCTAATATTACGTACGAAAATTATAAAAATACATTAAAAGAATCCTATAATCAAATACACAACTATACTCTGTCTTTATTCGATAGTTCGGTGTCACGCAACTATTAAGGGCACCGTAGCTGCGAGTGACGTCGAGGCCGCCGTAACTTGACGGGGGGCAGAGCGGCGAGCTTAGTACCGTGAGCATCGCGAGCTGCGCAACGCTGGCGCCGCCGTTGCCCAACCGGGCGGCGCGGCGGCCGCGTGGGAGGCCGCCGCACCGGTGAAAGTAAAACGTGACGTCACATGGTTTCTATTCTACCTAGCGCGGCCAGTTGCGTTGCCCGATACGTGCGTATTCATACTGTTCATCCACTGTAAGTGTATAGCTTTAACGTGCCTGCCGGCGACGCCGATGGAGCGCCGCGTTATTTGTCTTTCAAATTATTTTGATTATTTCATTTTCAAAGTAACATTCGTCGACGAAAATTTCAATTGGCGTGAAGAACTAAACTGTGAAAATGATGTATATGTATACACACACACATGCGTGCGGGCACACTCACCTATGTATAATATATATATATATATATATATATATATATATATATATATATATATATATATATACATACATACATAACATTTCTCACTTTTGTCCCTTACGTGAACTGAGATTGCGTATATACCTACACATTATGTAAACCAGTAGCATTATACTCGATAAACATGTTGTACCCGTAAAAGGGAATAAAAACAGCGCCCCAAGTAGCGCTTCGCCCGAACTGTGATGGCACTGATGACAGAGAATCGAAGAAGCCATCTATATAAAAGAGATAGATATATCGAAAACGAGACAATTAATCGTCTTTTGAAGATCTTTTTCGGAGAGCTAACTTAACGTCATAGCGGCGAACGGATTGATAATAACCTAGCTATTTTTTTGAGTTTACTATGGTAAATTAATTTAAATAATATGTTATCAAATGTACTATAAGTGAATGCAGAAACCGAGCGGTTTAATAAAATTGAAATTGAAAAAAATATCTAAGTGACCGTTTAATTTCTTTTTTGAAAGTATTTTTATTCTGCAAAAGAACATCTATATAAGGAGGCAAATATTCTGATCTTGCCGTCGTATATAACGACGGCTATATATCGGACGGATATATATCTATGAGAACCTATTGTATGTTAAACATAAATAAACATAAATTAAATTTCTTTGTTAAAGGGTTCGGTATTTATACTCTTAATACAAGAAATAAAAATAAAATTCAAATCTTAAATTTTCATTACAAATTACTAATAAGTCTTTTCTGGGTAAAAGTGTCCGTTTTTTTAATAAGATACCCGAGGATATAATAAATCTCCCCACAGCGAAATTTAAAACGCATATTAAACACGTTCTTATCTCGAAGGCTTATTATAGCGGGGAGATTTATTAACATAGCCCCTAGGCTATGTTGAAGATAAAGATGTGTGGAGGACATTATTGTGTAAAATGCACATTCTGGCCCTCATTAGAAGGGATTTGTAGATATACGTAAAGACAATAAGGATATTTATAATAACACCCGCGAACATCATTAAAAATCCTACAAACTGATACAAGAGCGATTTCGTCAATATAAAAAGTTTGATTATTTTTCATCCATATATTTTTCATCCATTATAAAAAAAACCATTACAATGTCATGAGAACCCCTAATAATTTAACCATATTCGTCGCTTATTCAAGATAATACAAACAAAATGCAGCAAATTGTACAATCATTTTTAATATTTTCTATACGATTTCATTATCTACACCAGGAGTTCCCAACCAGGGGGGACGCGCCTCCCAAGGGGGGCATAGAGAGATGTCAAGGCGCGGGAAGCGCCTGCATTTTAGAAAGAAAAAACAAAAAAATATACAAATAACATTACAATGTAATGTTTAATTTACATGCATAAAATTAATGAAATTAAATATCATATTCACTATTATTACCACAAACTTGGGAAAAATTTGACGTTTTGGTGTACATTTTTTGTTGAGAAATCAGTTTGAGTGTGTAAAATTATTGTGTCTCACTGTTAAAAGGTAAGTTTGTGTATTTACAAACTTCGGTTACCATTTTTATTTAATTTACTAAATCAAAGGGGGGGGGCATGAAAAAGTAAAGGGGGGCATGAAAATATAATTTATAGTCCGGGAAGCCTCAACAAAAAAAAAGTTGGGAAACCCTGATCTACACGGTGCTTTTCAATGCGAATATTTCAGCCCATTATTATGGACAGTTGAATTCTAATATATACTTTCGGGAAAATGTACTTCATGTAAATATAACAATCGATATAAATTAATTCATTAGTTTAAGGGTACTGAAATATAAAAATTAAATAAATTTTTAGAAAAAAATTAGTAACAGTTACACTTTTTCACCGAGAATCGTAAACAATTTACAATCAGCAACAAACCCCAGCGTCTTATTTTGGCTGGCGATGATGGAGTCACAGCTTATAGATCATAGACTAAATAATTGCTCATCAAGGCTGATAAGAATTTTATGTGGCTTTAAAAGAAAAAAATACTTTCGGAAGTAAGCGAGAAGAGAAGACGTGAAATGCAGGAAATGGTATGGCTAAACCAAAATATAAGAGCTAATATATAAATTAGAGAGGTTTTGTGAGAGAAAATAAATATTCATTGTCATTCTTTTAAAGACTATATAAGACATTTTAAGTAATGTCTTTGTAAATACCGTTTGATTTCTTTCAACCAGAATATATTTAACCAGCTGGATACAATGGCGGATTCACTCTTTTTGTCTTTCTAGGTAATTTTTTTTCACCCTTATTTCGCTATTATTAGGTTTGATTCTTTTTTCGAAAATTAGATCAATACCTCACAAATACGCAGGAAACCCTATACAAACTACAGAGTAGTTGTGTCTATAAACTGATTATTTTTGCAAAAAAAAGTGTTGGTCGATGATTTTAACCGTAGACAAAAACTAAAAAAAAATCCTGAAATTATTTTTCTGTTTGTCTGCAAACCTATAACGTCTTGTCGCCTTACCTCGCTCTAAACGTGTTTGACTGGATTTACACTGCCGTGTTCCTAGAAATCGGAAAACAGGACAATTCTACCTTTTATTCAGTTTTATCACAGTGTTTTTGCTATTAACAGCTGAGGGCGGAAACTAGCATCCTATGTATATTTAAACGACCGTTGATTTACAATGGAATAATCCAATTTCTTATTGATCCAAAAAATCATATAGGTAAAAAATAATTTATACTAATTGAATTGTGGTTCAAACTAAAAAGAACAACAGCGAACTTATTAAACCACTTGCTATTGTTTAATATAAAAAATGATATTTTTTAAGATTAAAAAAATCCCTTCATGTACCTCTCTCTTTCTCTTTCAGCCTAAAAATATGCCAACACTTCAGGAGTCCATACTGCCCTCACGACCTACAAATTTACAAAAATTACTCCCCGAAACCACCGATATTATGAAAATATTACATTAAATACATTAAACGTATCTAAGATTGCATAAAATTGAAAAAAAATGTTATTCTAGCTTTTGTCACCGCGTGCAATTGCTCCGTTTGTTTTGATTTCTGAAGCCTCATCTGATCAGACAATCTCAATTATGGCGAGCAAATTTGGAATGGAATAACGCATGATACTGTTGGTGGAATATTTTTATTATAAATATTTTTCTAAATGTCCAGTAAAACATAATGATTGCTTATAGAAATAGTAAATATCTAAAATATACATAATATTTTGTGGATTACTTTTTTGTTCAACTTCTTGGTATACTTTAATATTGGTTTCTACATGGTGAACTGTCGCCTTAGATCGCTGCTTGATATGCAAAGCTTTCTATAAGCACCGTCCAATCTAATCTGACACATACATATAATATATATATATATATATATATATATATATATATATATATATATATATATATATATATATATATATATATTATGTATATAGTGTAGTATCAAGTTAAAGATCACCATAGTAAAAGTTACGAAAAACGTGAGCGAAAAAAGGTGCAGCACTAGTTAATTAATGTTAACATGAGTTTTGTATTTGAGCGATTACTAACATGTCATATTTCAAAGTACGTCTAATGTTTTGTAATGACGTAACAAGACGGCGGTATTGCTAATACGTTAGAAACGTATTGACACATACTCGTACATATATAAATGCATAGTGCTTACCTTGCACGTTTTCCAACATATTTTTTGTCTCTCAATTTAACATTCCACGTTTCATTATATATAGAAGATTGTTAACAATCTATCATTTTTGCTATCGTCCGAAACAGTGAATGGAATTAATAAAACAGACCGCAAATATTAACTGCTTAACAGAAATAGTAATGTGACGAGCAAATTACTTGAAAATAATTAAATGGTATGGATATTTATGTTTTAATAGTTAACAAGCGTTTGTGATGTTCATGTTTATTTTGTACTTTTGTATTTTGGTTTTGTATTTTATGTGTTTGTGAGTGAGAGTTGTTTACATCGCCTTAATATGTACAAATCATTGCAGTACTTTTTAAATTATAATTTATCATCCGGTTTTTATTGAAGTTAAAGTATAAATAAATTAAAGGCAAATATTACAAGTATTTAAAAATTGCTTCAACCCTAACGACCTTTAAATTTTATAATGCAGTGCAGTTTATCGGACTCGCCTAAATAGATTATTAATACTACAGCGTCAGCTAGCGTTACGATCGTAGCCCATTGTCTGCGTTTATTTGTCTCTTTCCGAAAACTGGTTATTTTTGCTCGTAAAAGTTGTTCTTATTGCCTTTTGTTTGTTGTTTAGTTTTTTTTGGTACCTTTCTAGTTTTATTTCAATACGTATTGTTGTTAAGTACGCAATGATAATGAATATCAAACAAATTAAAGACTCAGCTATTTCCCGAAAACTACAGCTGAAAAGTAAAACAACAAATGATTCTCGTAGTTATATCCTTCGTACTGGTGGGCACATCGTACCGCCTACAATCTTGCAATCGTCCAGAATTTACATAAAAATAGATTTTGTCCGCAACTACGCGCGCGTTCAATTTCGATTAAACTTTTATGGAATTTGAATTGGTGGGCCCAAGTCAAATTCCATAAAAGTTTTAATGATTTTATGATATTGTAGCGACTATACAAATAGGTAATGTTAAACACGTCGCTGTGTCCAGTAGAATATTAATGAGAAATAGATATAAAAAATGGCGAGTTTCATTCCATAGGACTTGTGGTATTTCTCGGTTTAAATGTATCCTATATATTTAAACTAATCATTAACTGTATAATATACCAATATTACTATATTTAGGCATGATTGAGTAACTAACGTCCACGCACCCTTTGTAGTACAAATATTCGATGCGAACTTTAATTCTATTATTTTTTATGACTTTCGTTGTGGTCTGTCTGTGTGTGTGTCAACAATAAAGTTATGATCTATATCGGTTGGCATTTTATAGTGAAGCCTTGACCCCGTGCTAATGTTTAAAACTATTCTGATGATTTCAAGCGCAGTCGAATCAATCTCAGTGATGATATGCCCGAGAGACATTCTTCAACAACGACAGATGAAGGTAACATCAATACTGTGCAGTTTGTGACAAATACTGACAGGAGATTAACCTATTCACTTGACACGAGAGTAGGTAACCTACTCACTACTCTGTAGATTCGGCAGGTTTCTGTAAATTCGGACAATTTCGGCCAAAGACGAAACATATAAAGTATTATTCTTTGCCTCGATTTAAAATTTTTACTTTTTTTTGTTTGCCCTTAGAACTTTTCTAGAGTGAGGAAAACTCATTTAAATATTTTATATGATGGACACAAATAGATTCACTGCCTCAAGAAAAATGTTGTCTCTATGTCATCACGTGAAAGGAGAGATGGGTTAATGACAACTATATATCGTATGTTATCGATACTTGTAGTCGTTATTTAGTATCGGAAGCTGGTATCGATACTGTTTAAATACTTGTATGAAAGTATAGAATATTAACTTGTATCAAATATAAATGTAATGGATGTTTTAAGGACACGCTAGGAACTATAATTGTATACATACACATACGACGATTAAATAATAACCAATGAAGTTATTTGTTTTATTTATTCCCTACTTATTAACGGACAACTACCTTACAGCTATTGTGGCAAATAGGGCAAATTTGCAAATATTAATATGTATAACTATAGCATTTTTTTTCATCTAAATCAGACCTGATATAAAATATAAATGAAATAACATTGGAAAATGAATATAAATAACGTTCATTAAATGTTTTTATTTTTGTATTATTAAAGTCCCGTTGATATTAAATTCAGACAGGTCAGTATTATTTGAATGTTTCTCATAATAACATTTGTCAATTAATTATAACCTCAAACTCTATACAAACTGGGCATTCTCGTTTAGGTATTAGTATGAGTTAAGTAAAGAAAATGCTACATCAACATTGAGGTGTCAAGAAGCTTTGTGCTGGGTGATTTGACAGGATTCCTATGATTTGACAGAAATGCTAGAAAAAATTGACAGAGTTCACTCACAAGCTGTATTCGAAATCGTCAAGGCAATGAAAGCTGGATAACCTGTTATGAATCCAAAGGCTGCCAATGGCCGCTTCCTTCTGAAGAGTTACCTACAAATATGGCTGATCCTTCGGACGGACGGCTAATACGCAACAATTATCCTGGGAAATAAAAGCACAATTACCGGAAACTGGTATACTAACCATTGTTTGCATGTTGTTTTGGAAAAAAGTTTCAGTTTAATGTCCTGTTGCGAGGATCATACTTCACCCCGACAATGCCTCCGCAAACTCGGCCTGACGAACGACCGCATATTGGACTATGTCGAGTGTAGAAATTATAAGTCGTACGTTAAACAACCCAGAACTTTTGAAATTTGACCGTGCGATTTGTATTTACAATAAAATAAACTGTAAGGAATACGATTCTCGGACGCCTAAGTAGTGGTGTCTATCTTCGAAAAGGCTGTGGAAGATGCTTCCAAAAAAGTGGATCGACTACCTCTCCCAATCGTTCCATCAAACGAAACGATACATAGGATATTAGGGAAAACAATAAATAAATTACAAACTTGCTTGTTGGTTCCATTTTTGAGATTCTAAAAGCTATCAGCGTTACCTTTGGTGCGCATGTGTTAAATTTGGTAGTAATTTTTTACTTAGTTGCAAAGTCAATAAGTGATAACAAATTAAGAAGCAAACTTTCTGATTTATAACATTGGTAAGGGTGAATAAAAACATTGGCAAGATTAACATTGATAAGGGTAAATAAAAATTATTTATTTTACTACAATTTAAAATCTTTTGGGTAGGTGACGGTGATAAAAATTGTTTAGCTTTTGCTGATAACTAAAGAATTGTAGGTATTTCTGAAGAAATGCGCTTTTATAAGTACAAGTTGAATTCAACATTTTGTTACCAATGATTCTCGGTAATATGACAAGGCGCGAAAAGACATGAAAACATTCAAGTTTGAGAACTCCTCAAGTATATAAGAAATCTAAAAAGCAACTAGGGGCGTACAAAAATCAAATTTACAAATATACGTTTCATTTCGCTACAATTATTGTCAATCTACGGATCGTCATTAATGTTAAACATTCATCCTTGCTCTACGGTCGGTAGTAGATTGAAGTCAGAGCAGTTTATGAGAGTGACAAAACAAACAAATCTCGCATTATATTTACCAATATAACAAGTGACATCCACCGGTAGCTCCCACGCGTTCGCCGGGCCCGCTCGGTCTATAAATACGCACTGCTCGATCGATACCAGTACACCCTCAACCGCCCCACTCCTCCTTACTCCCGGTGCGGAGTGTACTGTTACCCCGGCTTAGGAGTGCTAAGGTGACACCGCATCGTTCTCTTTGTGTAAGGATCGAGGGGTAAGCAAGATATATATAAAGAAATGATGCTCCATAAATGCTGGAACACTTTACAGTAATGCATGATTTTTGCTTCGTAGAATTCGTCATACTTCAAGAGGTCGAATCTTGTCGTGTCTTGAACAATAAATTAAATTTAAATAGATTTCATCTGTCTTCACCCCCAGAAGCGAATCTTATACTCGATTGCGATAAGAAAGGGCGGTGTATATTTTTTAAAATAATGTTCACCACTACTTAGGCATCCGAGAATCGTATACCTTACAGTTTATTTTATTTCAAATACAAATCGCACGGTGCAATTTCAAAAGTTCTGGGTTGTTTAACGTACGACCTATAATTTCTACACTCGACATAGTCCAATATGCGGCCGTTCGTCTGGCCGAGTTTGCGGAGGCATTGTCGGGATGAAGTATGATCCTCGCAACAGAGGACATTGCACTGAAACTTTTTCCAAAACAACATGCAAATAATTGTTAGTATACCAGTCTGTGGTAATTGTGCTTTTATTTCCCAGGACAATTGTTACTTCGTTACTTCGTGCTTTCTTCACATTTGTAGGCAACTCTTCAGAAGGAAGCAGCCATTGGCAGCCTCTTACCTTTGGATTAATAACAGGTTATCCAGCTTTCATTGCCTTGACGATCTGATGCAAAAATAAAGTGCGCAGAGACATAGTGAAACAAACGTGTAAATGGATGACATAGCGGTATTAGAGTATCTTTTACTTTAACTAAGAATATCCATAAGAGTATTACATTGTATTAAATTAACACAATATAAAATAAAAAGGGTCTATAACAATATAAATACTATACAATATAGACCTATAACAATATAAATACTAAGAGTACTTATATTGTTATAGATCCTTTATGTTTTATGTGGTTTAATAATTTATCGTGTGTCAAATATAGCAATTTTTTGTTTGTCATACATATGTATAAGGCGCAGAAGAATATGAAACAATTAAGTTTAAGAACCACTTAAGCAAATAAAGAATAGCTACGGGCGTACAAAAACCAAACACACATACGTATGCTTCATCTGATCAAAGTTATTGCAAAGTTCAATAATATTTTGTTTACAAATAAATTAGATGAATGGCTCCATTTTTAACGAGCGAAATCAATATCACTAACAAGTTATGCCGAAATCAATCGCATATATTTTATACATGTATATAACCACACATATATAAGTAACTAAATTAGGAACATTGAGATTCTGCGAAATTTTGTAATAATATCCTCCAAGTAAATTGACATTAAACTACCACCCCATGATTCACCCGCACCCTTTCTAACTTTGCTGTAGTGGCTGGGGAGATTTTGAATTGTACAGGCACGTAGGGTTCCCAAACATTTGTTTCAAATTTTGGTGCAAAATTAACAAAATTAAATGTTTTATGGCGTAAAATTAAAGAGAATCTAAAGAAAGGCATAAAGAAACACGAATCGTTTGTATATATTGGGACATCTTACAGCATCGTGTGATGACAATCCTGTGAGGTGTTACAATATAGACCTGTTATTATCCTTTCCTCAGCTTCGCGTATTTTTTCACACTCTCTTTTTTCAGGATGTTCCCCAGCTTTCATCAACTATACAAATATAGTTTATTATAAAAGTCAATTATCAATAACATTTTCTATTGAATGCGAAAATGGGCGTTACACAAATAGAACATAATTTAAAAAAAACTGTTAATTTAAAAAAAAATGAAAAAGTAAATTTTTCAGCAATTGACCATCAAAAAACAGCAAAGAATTCAAAAAATAATACAAAACAAGAAAAATCTATCGCCATAAACTCGCATGTCTATATTATATTTCTATGTATAAAGAAATACTAATAAAAATCTAAAAAAATATATAATAATATTGTAGAAACGATAAAAAAATCAATACCGATTGTTTTTTTTAATCCGTATCCATTGCCTAAGTGAATTAAAAATAGAGAGTTCTGTTGTTGTCAAAATGGACGTCATTTTCGCTCTATACGTGACTTTTTTCGACGAACCGACCTGTGTATTGAAGATACAACAAGACACAATCTGCAGTTTGTTTCATTTTGCTTGTTCGAAGATTTTTGTAAAAATATCATTTAGAAACTATTAAGAAAAATAATCTGACTTTTCATAAAAAATACGAGTTTTCTCATGTCTGATTAACGATATAAAGTTTAGCTACTTCATTTTCTATATTTAAGAGTAGTTCTAACACCTCGGTCCATCACTATGTGGACTTTCGCCCGTCTCCTTTATACATTTAAAAGTTTCAATAATGCTTAGATTTATTAGAATCTATCAAACTGTCATTGTGTGGAAACCACAGCAAATACGAAGGCACTGTTGTTTCAGAAACCGATTGAAGTGAATTGGTATGGCATTACCGACCATAAACATATCATTAATATTGCGAGATATGGACGATTCTATAGATAAATACTTAGATAATAACATATTGTAAACGTCTTACGTCACGTTACGTCACTAAAGCGTCGTTTCGTACGTAAGTCCTGCACGCAAGACATTAGACCAAATAAAAGGCGAGACCTCACGATCGTTATGTCGTAAACGACTCTACGTAGACGCGAAACGACGGCTGAACACACACACTCATACAAATGTTTTGGCACACACTATTTTGCATAACATGTAAACGCGGGGAAATCGATATTTTTTTGTCCGTTAGAGTTAAATATGTAACTATATTTATACTAACATAAAGTCGAATTTAGTGGTGCACACAGATAACTGTAAGATGGGACTATATAGTAACAATTGCCATCCGTCGACTATTACCAAGTATAACACTTGATGATTAACATACGTTTTTCCCAGAGGTTATTTGCATTATTTTCTCAATCTCCTATTCGTTGATATCATTACTTATAACCTCGTACCTCACTTTATTTCGTATAGTTTCTCTTACTTTTACCGACTCTTCAGCGTTCATTTTACCTACGTTTCTCAAAGCTCAATTCGCTTTTACACACATCTTCCTACGGCTCTTCAAAAACTCAAATGTATACTTGCTGACAGTTTGTATTCAAATTATTCATTTGGTAATGGATTACTTAATATACTAAACAATTACTGCAAATTGTTGTCCATGAAAAATACTATATTATTTGTTAACATAAAAAATACTATATTATTTGTTAACATCATAATCCTATTCTCGACTAATATTATAAATGCGAAAACAAGCTTGCTTGCTTGTCTCACTTTCACGCCTCAACTTTTCAACCGACCATTTCAGAATTTTGCACGCTGGTTGAATATGTTAGTGACTAACACGATTCATAGTTTTCAGGATAAAAACACATATTTCGCCTAGGAATAGCAAAACAATGTTTATCTGGTCGCGCCAGATAGCCCTGCCATTGCTTTGCTTTTATGAGCAACTTCTTAAATTACATATGATCATTACATTTTCACTACATGATCATAAATAAATTTCACGAATGAGGTCGCCGGTACATCTTATTAATATATATTCATAATAAACAGCCTTATAAAGGCAACTCAAAAGCTTCTAGGTAGTTTTGGTACAGAGACAGACACCAGATCTTTTGGTTTGTCTGCTTAGTAATAGCGAAACATAATATGTTTTCAATAAATTTGTTGTGGTAATGTAAAGATATGTGTGTTTTCTTCGTTACTATCTTATAATACAATTAGCATCTGGACGAAATTAGGTTTCTACGTTTCTTAAAAAATTAATTATTGGATTAATTAGTTCGACGGGCAGCCTAGTCTATATGCTACTTATTATGTTTGTATTAAAAATGTTGTCGTAAAAAACAAAATAAGATGAGAGCCATATTAGGACATTTTCCTCAACAGCGTGACTAAATATTGTATCGTCGAGCGCGCGCATATTTGTACACATGTCCCGAGACAGCAATTGCCAACCTTGTTACACAATGACAAATTAAAGTGTTCTCAATTTTCACAGGATATTTTTTTGTTTGTCTAGACAAATGGCAGTGTGCCAGTCAAGTTCGCCCAGGTACATGTGAACATTTGAAGTCATATTTTCTACGCCAGTAATGTATTTTTTTCCTTAGGACTGAAGACATAAAATTTATATAGTATACTAATGTTTCTACCAAAACTTTCCTGTAATATTTAATGCGTTAAATTTCGAAAGTATGACCTCCGAAGGTATCTAATTTGAAAAAAATATTAACTGACTCACTTGTCAAAACCTGTAGAATAATTCTCGTTTAGCTCGAATTTTCAAATTTGGCGCAATTGTAGGTCTTGTGTTTCAAATAAAAACAAGATCTTAAAAACCCAGTTTCCTAAAGTTCCATGAGCAAATGATATTATTTATAGGACCTTAACGTTAAAGTATCCTAAAGGTGCTGGTGTCATCTAGCAAAACGCTGTACGAGATGAGTTTTTAACAAAATAGTTAGTTAGTTTACGGCATAGTTTACGCATGGTAAATTAACTCTTTTATTTTAAGAATAGTCCTAAGAATGCCACCAGGGTAGCAAAAAAAACACTACCGCAATATAATACAATTTTTAGAAATTTAAGTTATTCAGTTTTACCGTTTTGAATGTACTATTTTGCGATTCGACGGCAGGGAGTATCTATGTATGCATTAGCATTGGCACACCAGTTTTCAAAATCCTTGCGAAAAAATCAGTGCCTTATATAAAACTACCAGGTGATCGGTAAAATTTGTATGTAATAGTAAATTGTTGCATTATATTCACGGATACTTTACTTAAAAAAGTAAGTAGGTATACTAACTTATTAGGTTCTGACATTAAAGACGAATTATAGCGAGTGAATAAGACACGTGTTGAAGGTACTGCATTTCACATGAGTTGAAAAAATTTATACCCATGTAGTTATTTGCCTAACCAAATAATATTTAGTTAAACAAATGACGTCAACTAATCAATAAAGTTTGCTTTATAACCGAAACGTCCAAATGGTACTGACTAGTAATAAGGGTACAAAAGTCTCAATTAGAACAGTCAAGTTATAGTCTTCTCATAGCCATATTCACGCATATTTCAGAGTAGTTATTGTAATAAAATAGAAAAACAAATTCTAAAAAAATTCTCAAATTCATAGAATGGAGAAACCCTCGCATTTATCAAACGCCTTGAAAAGAATTAGAGTAAGCTGTGTAGTTTACATAGTACGCAATCCACAAAGAGGAGGGGATAGTGTGTAAAGTGGCGGCGGTGCGGGGAGACTCTGGCGGAAGAGAAGACCAGCAGAGAGGCAAAGCGAGCGGCAATCGCGCGGCATAGGTACGAACACCTCGAAAATAATAACACACTATTATGGGAATGTTATACTGTAATTTGCTCTTGAATATATCCTATTTATACTGTACTGTAAATAAATATAAATGGCTAGTAGTCTTAGAAAATGTATTAATATGCTTTTGTACCCTTAGATTGACAAAATAAAGTAGTAAACCAAAAACATATAATAAAAACTAAAGACTGCGAGAGCACTATGCAATATGTTAAGGTTGAAAGTTGAAAGCAGAGTATTCTATTCGGAGTCTACTGTAGCTTTTCATTTTTACTTTTACTTTTAATAAGTATTGTTTATACATCTATAATAGTGTAAGTAAAACCAAATATAAAGATTTATTAATAATAACGAGTATTAAAATTACAGACGTTGATTTTTTGGAAGAAAAATTGGACTTTTACCTGAATATTAATTTATTTTAATTAAAAAGTTTTTTTGTTTCAAAAATAAATTATTCTTAAAGTTAAATTACTAGTTAAACTATGAAAATAAAGAAAATAAAAATAATCAGCCGTTTTATTAAAAATCACAAGGCATCAAGTTGTAGGAACTATCAAATTGCAATCAGTCTTTGCATACAGGCTTATTGCATTGAAGGCACACATGTTTCGTGCATGTGTCACATTTCTAAGCATGTGTTTTAGTTTTGAGGAACAGACATGACAGAGTTTCCTTGGTCGGTTGCCCTGTCTTTCATGTTCTTCCCTTGCAAAATCCGGTGTACCTGCCCCAAAAATTCCCTTTATCGACGAGCGCAATTGCCTAGGAAGACATCTGTTCAAATAGCGGTGCTGTATATGTGAAATAACAAGAGACCTTGCTAGTAATTTCAAAGACAGATTGATCCACTGCATATTCATTTGAGTACATATCGTATAAAATAGTTGCATTTATGGCACTCAGGTCTAACAAAAAACATCGCCATTGACCAACGCTGTGTTCTGCGACACCTATTATAAATGGAACACTTTTTGCCAACTTCCTACCTACAAATGTTACTTCTTCTTTTGTTTACCTCTTCGACACATTGAACCGTACCAATTATCAGCAGTAATGTTTCAGTTACTGCCCTGCAAGTCTCTAGTCAATATCAATACACATTGAGTGGGAACTTGAAGTTCATTTTCTTCTTCTGTTAATATTTTACCGTCTGATCCTTTCTTACAATATAAATAAGTACCGTAAAAAGAAAGTGCCTTTTAATCACAAAAGAGTTGGATTTTCAAGCCATACTTGGCGGGTTTTTGAGGCATACAAAGTATGAGATGCGAACAGCCTCGAAAACTAAGTAACATCTCATCAATGGTGGCGTTTATATCCATATTGTAATTGCTTCGACAATTATGAGATGCGAACAGCCTCGAAAACTAAGTAACATCTCATCAATGGTGGCGTTTATATCCATATTGTAATTGCTTCGACAATTATGAGATGCGAACAGCCTCGAAAACTAAGTAACATCTCATCAATGGTGAGATGTTACTTAGTTTTATCAAATTATCAAAAAAACTTACGGCACATGTGGAAAAGATCTTTCAGAGAGGTTTGAAGACTTCAGAGAGGTTTGAAGACGATACTGCAGATGCTGTTACAATGTTGTGTCGAGGTGTACGAACGCCACTGGTGTTGAAAGGTCATTAATTCCATTTGAATCGATGTTTGCCTAAATAAGATTGCGATCGATTCACCACGTCAGACTCGACTTCTTGCTCGTTTGCCACTAGGGAAACGAGCAAGAAGTCGACGCATCTTTATTTTCTGATCCTTCCAGTTCAGAGGCCGTTTTGTGGTCACTCACCGATAAAGTAAAATTGGAGTCAATAACCTCGGAGTCGGACTCAGAGTAGTCAGCTAGCCATTCCGCCAAAATTTCTTCATGTCGGATATCACGAGGCCGTATTTCATATCTCCTTCTAGTGACAGGAACACTGAAATTTTATATTTCGCTTGCCCGCTCCACGCACGAGGAGCCTGGTCGATTCATTGTAATATTTGACTGAAAATAAAAGAGGAAATCAATATAACATGAAAAAAGTCATATCCAAAAAATGTTAAAAAAGTACCGGCGAGTGATCTGACAGACCCGGTCGCGATTTTATAACAGCCGTGACTTAACGAAATCACACGCGCCGACACAACCACTCTACAGGAATGCTGGCCGGCGACATAAAACTAATTAGAAATACCATAAATATACATTTAAATTAAGTATTATCTACAACTACATGTAAAACGAAATCACACGCGCCGACACAACCACTCTACAGGAATGCTGGCCGGCGACATAAAACTAATTAGAAATACCATAAATATACATTTAAATTAAGTATTATCTACAACTATATGTAAAATCATTTTAAAAAAAATTAATCACTATCACTCTCTTATAATTTATTCATATTTATAAATACTAATCGGGTTCATTTGGAAGAGACACCAAAAGCTCGACTGCTTATGGTGAGAGAGCCTTTCTCTGAAGTTGAATATAATATTACCTATATAGATAGATTATAGACATATCGATGAGTATTTAAAAAAAATGGAATTTGTAAAAAATGTCTCTTAAATCCACCATATAGCCGTTTCATCTCACCGACGAACTCGCCAAACTTCCATTTCCCATCGCCCCCCCCCAACCCCCGCACGCGGCTGAGCTGAATCCTTATATTATTTATTATTATCGTTAAAATAATTTTTGAAACGTAATTTTTAGTCTGAAATCGTAAATGCCCAAAAGGTTATTTGTTATTAAATTATTAATTATTTATAATTTTCCCCAGTGTGTCCTAAAATAAATACTTATATTTTTTTGATATATGTAAATATATTTTATTTATATTTTTATTCTAATATCATATAGTTATTCACAATAATATACCCGCCTCAACATGTCTCATTTATTAAAATCGTTCAAGCCGTTTCGGCGCTACGAGGGGATAAAGAAACTCGGATCGTTATAGGAGGGAGAATAAAGAAACTCGGATCGTTATAGGAGGGAGAATAAAGAAACTCGGATCGTTACAGGAGAGGGAATAAAGAAACTGGGTCGTTATAAGGGAATATAGAAACATACACGAATCCTAAATACATACGGGTAACACGCATTTTTGCGCAGTCACATAAAGGAACCAAATGAGTTTGTTTCGTCGTTAAAAGAATTTAGATCGAAAAGGCTATCAAGTTATATTCTAATAACAATTTAAATTGTAGTTATATGGCAGATTTTAATTTAGTAATTCTAAGTAATATTTCATAGGCGGTTTGTTCGAACGGAACATACCTTATGTACATATTACATACTTTCAAGGGCGGATACATAATTTTTTTCTGGGGGGGGGGGGGCACAACCAAGTTGGCAACGAGTGTCAGTTGAAGTAAATTAGCAGGAAAAAACTCTTGCCGATCGCTCGCTCGCAGTACGCGTGCAACTCAAAACTGTAGACTACATACTCGTACGTAGTAGCTGTATGTACTAGTACCGGTATTATTTATTCTATAATTTCGCACACGCAAACGCGCTTTTCATCGTTAAAAAAAATATTTGTATGGAATTTTTACGTATATTGTTTTGTAACTTGCGAGAACTAAACAAAATAGATTATTCTGGGACTTCTTCGGGCACGGGGGCACGTCTATCTATCCGCCTATGTATACCTTTGTACTAGTATTCCTTATGGTTAACATATTATATTTACTAGGCAGTATTTAAATGTATTAGTTATTATTTTCAAACGTATTTAAACAGAAACGAAAACCAATAGGAATACGAATCTTCGGAATATCACTAATCTAAAGTATGTGATAAAAATTGTTGACGCCATTGAAGTAAAATACATAATAGGTTAATTTTGATTTCGTGCCTGATCTATGACAATGATGCTATACTAATTACAATTGATGATATGTATAAGACTTGGATACAAATTTATGTATTACAATGTATTTAATACAAAGGAAAGAGTAGCTCTATGAGATGGTCGATATGAGGTTTGTGAACAAGCTTGCATTTCTTAAAACAAAAAATATAATTGTTACACCAATCAAGTTATATAACTTTACCAGTAAGTGTTAAATATAAATAAGTAGTTATATCACTAAATTGATACTAGGTACATCACTAAAATAAAACAAGGGGGCATCGTTGCTATGGGTTGTTTATGTTCTTTAAAAAATGTTTATTTTGGAATTATTAATGCGACTCTTCGGATCCGATAACGTTGAAAACATTATAGATACTTGACACCGAAATGAGAATGCACTTATTTCTTGAATAGTTTTAAAGAAAAAAATAAATTTTTTGCAAAATCACAATTTATACTAAAGAATTTGTTTTTATTACTTTAGTTTAAAAAAAATATTAATCCGAGATTCGAACACAACACTTTCAAGTTCAGACTCCATTATTTTACTGCCGCGCTAAAGACTAACTTAGAGAAGCGGCGAAATAAAAGTACTTCTGTCACTTGTTCCAATTTTATCAATGTCTTTTCCAGGTATATCTTCAATTCATGTACTGTTCAAATGCCAAGTTTCAACTTCTTAGCTCAATAAGAAGTGCCCAAAAACATGATGATATAGTTGCGAAAAATGCGTCCATAAACGTTTCCAAAGTAAATAAAATTTGGAAAAATGAGAAACAGTACTACATGTACATACATTTGATAACTTTAATAACTTTAAAGTAATGGAAAACAATTAATGATGCCATACTCGTGTATAATTTCCAATAAATTAAAAGTATAAACGATTGAAATTATTAATATTGTGAACCATTTGACTATCTGGCATAAATAATGATGCACGTGTATTGTTTAATTTACCATTAGTGGTAATAAAATCGGAAGTGCGATTTTCCATTTGGACCTGATCCAGAGACATGTTAATAAATGAATTTACTGCATGAAATTTTGAAATGATCCAATATTTCACGTCAAATTTCACAGCGTCCTGTCAGCACACACACCGACGGTTTGCGAACACTGAAGTATGTTGTAGAGTTTGTCATGTACGCGCGCAATGAGAGCGGTTCTAGTTTTTTGCGTTGTGCAAAATATTTGCACAATATTGTTTTATTATGGACTTCTTTGTATATAATGTAAGCGAGTGGTTTTATTTCAAAATGGAAATGTTTTTATAAAGGTACTACAAAATAATTCAGGTAATTCCTGTCTGTGTAAAGTATCATAAATGTTATTATTGGCGTCACAATACTTTACCAAACCTACTACACATTTTAATGTATTTTCTTGAGTTTCACTGGACAAAATTTTCTTTAGTGAAATGTTTAATTTGACAAACAGTTGTAACGAGCAATGAAGTTATTCGCGTCGCCACATTCCACAAACTATCGCAGCTGTGGAAGACGATGCAGGAATCAAACTTGTATTTATATTTTATATAAAGAGGACAATAAGTTGTACAATTTTGGTTTTCGTGGATAAAAATACAGATAAAACCGACAGTTTTTAAACGGTCAGCGTAAACTTGTAAGTTTTGTGGATTGAGGTTTGCAGTTTCAATAAGTTACGAAGTAATAAAGCGGTGATAGGATCTTATTATGAATAATTCATATATATTTGTTATTTGGATTTTCCATCAGCCTTGATGGGCTTCAACGAAGCTAATGTGTGTCAAACTTTTGCGTAAATACTAAGACACCACCAAATCATTTCAAAGTAAGTTTTAAATTGCCGACTCGAATCGATATTTAGAAGCGTAAGACAGAAGGTATGAACCATGTTTTTGTTTGTTTCATAATATTGGCCTATAGTACGCGGTCCGTGTAGCGGCACGGACCGCTTCGTGACGCTGAAAGTGTCGTCTTGCGCGTCTTACCATCGTCGATCATGATGACGTGTAGCGCCGCGTACGTCACGCTTTTGGGAGCGGCCCGCACGCGGTAACACCGAGATACCGTCCGCCTACGTCTACTCGACCGATAAACATGAACAGTAAGGAAGTTAATTAGGTATATACAATATTAACGAAGCGTAAATTTCGAGAATACTAAAAGGCAATTAATTATCGAGGAGGGAGATTAATTCATAAATGGAAAGTTAACTAACGTGGCGAGTCAATGACAACAGTCGAATGGCAATGTTTAATACAAATAATGTTGTAAAGAAGAGGGTGAGCAGAATAGAGAAAATAGTTTCAATAATACGCATGTACAAATAAGAAATGCAATCGCAAATGTAATTATAAATTTAGAGTATTAAATATGTTTAAAACAAGGTTATGTAGGAGTTCACACATGAAATTCCAAAGATAGTTTTAATCAGATACTAATATTTGTTTTTTCAGGTTTTCCAAATCGATGTAAAAAAAATTGAAGCAAAAAACTTATTTATGCACATTGCTTATCATTGAAAAGTTTAACATTTCATAAAAGAACTTAGAAATATAACACAGTCCCTACTTTACTTGTATAGAGATGAAAGTTATTAATTTAACATTTTGCTACATATTAACTAAGATCTTTATATGAAATATATCAAATGCGTTAGTGAAACCGTAGAAATAGTGAGGCTCTGACAGACGGGCGAACGGACATGACCAAATTATAAGGATTCATTGTTTTACTGCGAAACTCTAAAAATAATAATATGACAATAACATAGGATGGATGATATGATAGGTTGGTACATTAATTAGCTTACGTTTTGACTAAGTTGTCACTTGGCAATCTTTGTTTATAGCCTCCAGCCGATCTGTGATTGGACCTCGATACACAGATTCGTCGAGAATGATCGAAGCAATCAGAATAACGATATCAAATCTCTTAGCAAGATAGTAGCGTTCAACTACTAGCCTGGCTTGCTGTAATAAATTTATTTGTTGTGTTAATCAAGTTTGCGTATCCACCAGATGCTCACGAGAAATATCAACATGCAATCTTACTTAAGCAAATTGGCGCATCCACAATACCACCGCGAGAAGTATCTATCAGTTACTTCAGTAAGTTGGCTCAAGTATGTCCAGCAAAATTGATATTCAACCTTAACAACAGCATATGGCTATAGTTTATTAATGTGACTTTTATCATGATAAGTTTTAAGTCGCTCCCTGCCTTTGATAATGACGACAATGTGACATCTTAGCGATTTGCAATGTAAAATATACGTCGACAAAACTTACTTTGGTAACTTCGAACTAAAATAAGTTCCACCGTAGCCATATCGTGTAGATATTTAACGCAACGTTGAGTGACAGAGCAACGTGCAACTATCAGCTCCATGTTACTAAAGGAATGGTAGCTTCATGAGATAAAGTATGCATTAAAAAGCACATGTATTACTGGTGCTAGGTGCCACTTAGTACCAATTATGTCACAAATACCCAATAAAAGTAGTAAAACCTGTTGCTATTCACCATGTGCACCAATAATTCGTATAAAGAACGTAGTTTACCAACAACCAAATTGAATCCTCCACACGTTTTGGCGATGCAGCGTAGGTACTAACAACAATAAGAAAATCAATAAATAGAAGAAAAAGGCAGGTATCAAAACAAATTTCCTTTTTCACAGTGGTGTTAATTTAGTAACATTTTAATTTATATCTAAGTTTATATCTAAGATATGTTTTGAGGAATTCGTCAGATCCAGAGGGCGGAAAATTGAAAACAACTTATTTCTACATTTTCCTGAATCAATTTAACATTCTATTATCTCACATGATCGTATGGCATTCGAATAACAGAAATTTCATACGATGTTAAGCAAAAATATTTCTGAATTGTCGCATAACATTATTACTTTACGCTGCGAAACAAATTTAAATTTATACATGTGGTTCTTGCAAACATAATACGCTTGTTGTGACATGATACATTGAAATAAATTATGACAACAATTTTAAAAGAAATGTTATATATACTAGCTGTTACTCGTGGCTTCGTTCGCATTCCACTGTTAGTTTTTCCCGGGATAAAAGTAAAATATTCTATCCCGGGGGTAAATATTCTATGTTTATCTCTATGACGCCGGCCATATGAGTACAGTTAAATAGTTGGACCGTGAAAGTGAAATTAAGTGGACAAAAAATTTCCTTTCGTATTCGTATTTCGTTGTTAACTTAATTCTAACTGATATATTAATAACAGTTAGAATTAGGTTAGCAAGGGTTAATATAACTAAAGTCTTGACAAATACCTTCCACCAGTACAAAAGTTCTTATGCAAATCCTATAAACCAACTTGCTAATTCATAAAGACGAAAATTCATCATAGCATCTTGTATTCATCCTATTTGGTCAAATTGTGAGTCGGTCGCAACAGAACTCGTGCACATATTGAAGGCTAAATCATATCGACACAGCACTCGTTTGGTGTGCTGTTGTTTCCGCTGCTTTTATTGCGTGACATAACTGCAAATTCAACGCAGCTACTCATCACAAAATTCTTCATGCACTTTTTTTAACTTTTCTTTGGCGCGGAACATAAGAAAATAAAGGATCCACCCATAATAAAACACGACGATGTATTTTATTAAGAACATTTTATTACAAACAAGAAATACTCCGAATTCAAAATGCAAATTTTGAATTCGGAAAATGACTTTTTAAGTCCGAAATTAAATCAAAGAGTAAAATAATTTTGAACAAGAACACATCGGGAAAAGTAAGTAAAAAGAACAATACCGTAAGCCAAATGAAGTCAATAGACAAAATTCGATTCGCGGAAAAAAAAATTTCGTAAAGAAATTTCGTAATTTTATTCCATTACAACCTTGAACCGACTTCATCCCCTTAGGGTTTGATTTTCAAAAAATGTAAGACATGTGTTTAATTATTTATTTTTGGAATACTTTTCTGAACTTTCGCCTTAATAGAGTCGTCTAACATTTCTTCTACTGACAAATTTTGAACCCCTATCTCTCTCTTCTCTAAGGGGTGAATATTTAAAAAATCCACTTTAGCTGCTGCTTACATTATATAAGGAATGTTCCCCCCAAATTAACAGAAGTGATTAATCATTTTGTGCTTTACAAATTTTGAACCCATGTTTCATCACCGTAGGAGTTCGTTTTAAAAAAACTGAAATATATATTTACTTATTTTTTGAATATTTGTGAAAATCCGCCCAAAAAACATTTTTTTTCTATACACATTTTATGCCTTCTTTTTATCACTTGAGGGTTTAAATTTTTAAAAAAATCAGTCATAAAACGCAACTGCTGTCCAAACGCAACTGCTGTTCATAGTTCTAGTTTTAACGGTTTTGGCTCGGTGGTGTTGAATCCGTCAGGATATTTCTTTAGACATATAGGTATAGATAATATATAAATATAAGAGGGGAGGTCAAAAAGATCACTGAATTAGATGGAAGGAAGTTCAAGAAAAAGTGGTGCTAGTCATTATTTAGTGTGATATCTGTTTGAATTATTGTGTTTTTTCTGTTTTATTCGTTATTGTTTGTAATATACTTTAAAATAATTTGTTTTTATGATACTTGCACATATCCAAAGCTATGGAGCAATTGTTCAAAGGGTACAAATAAAAGTTTTACAAAGGGTTTTTAAAAAATAAACAGGTAGATAGAAATACTTTTTAGGGTTCCTTTTATAAAAATAAAAACAAAACCATATTGATATTACTCGCCTTGACGTTCGTCCATAAGTCTGCGCTTTGAGAATAAAAAATTAATCTTATGATATTAATCAGATTTATTTATTGTCATTTGTAATTCAAATACAACTGTAAGTCGCTCTGCAAACACATACGTGCTACCCATATATTACATTTGAATTCGCTATCCTGTCTATAAACTAGTCAACAGGTACTAGTATTAATGATTTTGCTTAAACATAGGGCAAAAGATGTATTCTGAAAAAGGTGAAATAAACATATATATTCTTTTATTATACCATAAAAGCATATAAACACACCTGAATGCAATACAACGCAGGTTTTTTTTATAATATAACTGTCGAACTTCAAAACCGAGAATTCAACTGATAGACTAAGCAAGATCATAATATTAAAAGTAGATTACTTGGAGCCACGATCAAGTGAAGTTTGAAGATTTATGGCGTGTAGTAATCGTTTCATGCAAAACAATATTTATTTCAAATATTTATTTTCCTCTAGGATAAATATGAACATAATTCACAATTGTGCAGAAATTACATATATGTGTACATATGTATGTATGTATGTACCTATATGTGTGTGTATATATATATACACACACACACATATATATATATATATATATATATATATATATATATATATACACACACACACATATATTCTCAAATCTATAACGTTCGTCTTTCTGTCTATGTGTGTTCATTTTCTATTCTATACTGAAAGGAATTAGATGAAATTTGGCCCGACAATCCTTGAGCTTAACTTCTTAAAACCCTTGCACGTAGCACGAGGATTTAGGAGATTTCGATGGTCTAAATATTACATTTTTGATATATTATATTGGCAATATTATTTCTAAATATCCACACCACAAAATTATACTAAACAAACGTTTTGTCAGAATAGACACAGTTAACATTTTTTCAAACATATTTCAAGTGTATATGAAATATAAAAGCAATTATGAGTCATCCTGATAAGCATCCACCATAAGTTGTTACCACGTGCGATGTTATGTTTTTATGTCGCAAATTGTGAAATCCATGACGTGTTACGGAATTAGTGATGAGCACGCGACGCGAACGATCGAACATACAACTTACCGCATCGAGTTGACGTTGGAACGATACAACTTACGCATCGAGTTGACGTTGGAAATATGTCAAATGTGAAATTAAAATTTTGTTAAAATTATATAAATTTAAACCACTCTTCGCATAAATGTAATACACGCGTTGCATCATATACTGTCATATTTTAGCATACACATTTTTATAACAAAAGTATCGAGTTCAGCTGTTGAAGAGTGATCGAGTAACAAATATCCAGACATACTTCTCGTAATATCAGTATTCCAAGCGAGGAAGCAGCGGATAATAGTCTACGTGTTATTGATGTGAAATATCTAATGGCGCGTTTGGATGAGTGTCAAAACCTTCTGATGGCAAGACGCGTCTTACCATTCGGCCAGCTTCGCGTCTTTTCAGCTCTCTCCGACATTAATTCAGATCAACGTTCTTTCTCATTTGCTAACGTTTACACTTTACTCATTTATATCGGTGTATCGCATTCAATTCTATTAAAACGTTAAAAACATTTACTTACAATAAATTGTTAAGAAATATTTCTGTGATAAATTATTTCATAAAAATAAAATATAAATTTAAATGAATATTATCTTATTAGCAACTGCCTGAATATTTGCTTCTTTGTTTACACTGCGTTCCGTGACGGCTCCCGAGTTTTATGCCACACAAAGTATGCACACGGCAAATTTGGCGGCAATTCATTGCTTGCTTGCCAAAGTTATTAGTTAAAACGAAACAACTTGTGAAGTGAATAAAATAATTTTTGTTGTAAACAAAATTCCAAGTCATTATGATAACAATTTCAGAATTCATATAAGGTCGAATGCACTTCTTGTTAATATATGGTGAACGTAGTTATTTAATTGGGTTTACACACGAAGTATGTCGACCTGCACGGGAGTGGTAAAAATCAGGTTATCTTTTACTTTTCTCACTTTTCTTTTTAATTTCTTCTAAAAAGAAAATAATAATATTGAAAGTGAAACATATGAGAATAGATAAAATGGAATCTCACTTCATTCATTCATTTTAAATAATCGACCAAATACAGCGAGGTAATACGATTATATAATACAGTTACCGTGAAAAGAAAGGCCAAGTTTATTCTAGTTTAGTGAATTAATAGTTTAAAATAATAGTTTTTTAAAATATATAATAGTTTAAAACAATAGTTTGTCAAAAATTAATAATTGTTTAGTGAATTAATAGTTTAAAAAGAATAAAAAAAACACGCTTTTACAAAATATTGCACTAAAAAGCAAAAAATTATTATCGGACCTGTTTTCTCTGTCTACTCCGTAAGGACTTTAGTGTAAGTGGGTGAACATTTAATTAAAAAATCTCGTTAGTCCTTTTGGTTTTAAACTAGTTTCTTTTTTATTTTATGAAATTATTTTATTCTCATTGCTTCTTAACACGTGTACAACACTTTAAATAATTCGGACGTCTCAAACTTTAATTTAAAAATTCCTTTATTAAAAATAAAAACAACGATTAACATTTTTTTTAATTTTATGAAATGACTGTATTATCATCAGACCTACACACAATTGCTAAGCTGCATGATGATACAATTAGAAATACACGAAATTTAGTTTGGCCGATTCCATTACAAAGTTATATACAAATCGCCCTAATAAGAGCGTGTTAAAATAACGACATCGAATCAAATCATTTTTTAATGTAATTTCAGGAACAAATTATAATTTTTCTTGTGTTACTGTGTGTGTTTTATAAGACTATACTAATAGACTAACTCTAATAAATTAGATTATGAACGGTCCCTACAAATCTTTGTTAGACCTAACGAAATTTCGTTACGACAACTACATGAGTTGTAGGCGTGCAAACGACATGCCTAATGTCATGTGAAACTTGTATTTCACCACAATAGTACAGTCAAATAAGAAATAAACCTCGGAATGAAAGGAGAAAACTTTAATTTACCTTTGTTTCGAAGTTCTAAAGAATTCTCAAAGATATCAGTCAACCAAGATATTAAAGGTAGAGACTTCGTAAATATGTTTTTTTATACTATACACTACATAACTATATTAATAATAACTAGTGGTCGCCCAGTGATCAAAATTCGACCGTTATATACTCACCTACTCACTTTGTAGAAAACACTAGTATATAAAATACACATATATTTACATACGTGTAGTGACAGATACTATATTCATGTATATGAATATATATATTTTTTTCAGTATTCCCTAGATTTATATGAGTATTGAAATTTAATAGTGATTCATATAACGCGCGTACACATACAATATTTTTTATAGTTAACAGAAACCAGAAATCCCACCAAATTGTCATATTATTAATTTACCTGCTTTAGTAAACGGAACATTTATTAGTTCACTTACGTGTCATTCCAATTATCTGTCAGAGTCATTTTTATCAAAAACCGTTTGATTTAGAAACTTGAAATTTGCTAAAGTGAAGCCACACAACCCGCATACATCTCAATAGCCAATATTAAAAAATATTATGTTCATAGAAATTTCAGAGGGGCAACACTTACTTAACTCTACGAGAACTTAACACGTATTTTTTTTCAATTTCATGTATCAGTTGAAAATGCTATGAATATCAACAATATATATTTTCATCATTTGAATTATCGTATCTCCAGAGATGTGTTGAAAAACGTGCGAAAAAATATACATACCTTCCGAAATTACTCATAATAATTGTTTATAGAAATATCCTTTGATAGTATAAACGATTGATTGTTATTTATTTATGTCGTAACATCCTGCAAATGTTTGTCGACTAATATATTTGTTGTCGTTATAATAATGCCATAATTTAGAAATAATTATATATGACTGTTTCTGTTGGTTTTTCCTTATCGATTGGGAATAATACATTTGCGTATGTTCGTTCCTTCTCGTTACATTCAAAACACTGCATAAAAAACGTTACACGAAATTCGTCCTTAATATTTTAATCTTGTCGCGTCCAAAGAAGTTGTATCGTTACGTCCCTTAAAAACGGCGTATTTTCAAAACTTGCAAATCGTAAAAGGAAAAGAAAATTCCAGTAATATTTTCTCTAAATTAGAATATTGAAAAAAAATATTAAATAAGAAATTCGTTTTCAATTGATCTGTACGAATAGAATAAGGTACCCGCGGCAAAGGAAAAAACCCTCACGAAAATATCCTTGAACACAGTTATTTCGTCTGGCCTTGTTACCATGGCTCCCTGGTGGTCAAAGTGGTAAAGTTTTTATCAGTTTTTCATTCAAACCAGAGAGTTTGCCAGTGAGATGGGGAGTGTTTTAAAACAGGGTTTATTCCCAGCAACACTTTCCATAATCTCGGAAAAATCGAGATGGTGAAACTAGCATTTTATCGTGAGTATCGCAGATGGAAACTACATCCGTAGTTTCGTGTTGCTCACTGGAACCATGAAACACTTAAATGAAAAAAAATTGTTTCAAAGAATAATCTGTAAATTTCTGAGTAAAAGATTTTCTTATTTCCTTTTAGTTAATAATCGTAAAATACGACTTTATATCTCATTTAATTTTTTTTTATTTGGCGCCTCATTATAGAAATGTTGTAACTGGAATAGGCATTTTTTCATTTTATTCCCTCTAATTCTAAAAATGTGGTAATTTTTATGTATTTTAATCCTTTCATAAACATTACAGGTTATTTAATGAGTTCAATTTTAAAATGTTGATATGCTACAAGCACTACGTAGACGATATTTAAACGTTTGGTTTGTTGCGTGAACAAGGTTAAGTAAGATACAAGAGCCATAATTTTAAAAGGCTGCATGCGTTTTAAAATTATTGCGCACGTATTTATTCTTCGTTCGTTAATTCGTATTTAACTGAAACAAAAACACACAATATGCATTACAAAAAATAAAGTATAAATCAATATATTCTTCCCATATTATATTTTTATTTTCATGGCGATGACCGTCGAATAAATTCGTTCCATGACAACCGAAAATCAGAGTATTATCAGTAATAGACAAGGAAAAGAACAAAACAAACAAAAGCAAAATCGCACACCGTGTACATTCTCAGAGCAAATTCGTCAAGCTCTATATGGTTTTATGTGTTTTTCTCTGGTATGTATTCATAACTTTCCAGTAATCTGGTTTGTACTTATAACTTGCCATCCACTTGATATCAGCCGTTTAAGAACAATCGGTTTTGTTCTTTTCACGTATGGCAAAAATGTAAAACTCATCATTTGCTTAACTCCCGTGGTATATTCTGAAGCATGCTTTCAGAAGATTATTGAAATAAAGCTGATCTTCTTGTTCTTATTCATATTCGTCGATTCAGTGCCATAAGTCATTAGAGTATGGAAAGCGTGCTGGATAAATACAGAGTTTGTGTATACATTTCAACTCTACTCGTTGTAGCCATCTAACACAAAACTAGTTAATAATAGCAAATTAATAATAACAAATCAATTAACTTAAATTTTGCATACACAACCGAACTATGTAGATATTTATATGCCGCGTGCCTGTCAGAGAGAACATTTTTGTTTTTAATTTGTTTAATTGGTTTTGTGCCATGCCACTAGACCACAACCGAGCCTTAATTTATATCATTTCGCCGAAAAGATACCTTCGCCGCAATAGCTAGTTAACCTTGACCGATTGAAGCAAGCCATACAATTTACACAAAAAATATTTTACGATCGAATTCTCTATTGCGTTTCCGTTAGTGGCATAGTTATTGTTATATCCTGTGCTATGTGTGTTCGACGTGTTGAGCCCCTTTTTCTGTTTAGTTTCTACCTGTTTCTCGACTCATGGTTTATACGATCGTAGCGAGTTTGAGATATTCGCAGCCTATTCTGTCAACATAGAAGGTCTTTAGTATTGCTTTTACGTTTATTGTGTCGTTCACGTTTGTATTGTTTGTTCCATATTTATTACTTGCTCGACGACTGAAATCTACGAATTGTCAGTTCAGCGGTAAATTAACAGATTTTATGCTCTTCAATAGCGCTTAAATCTTGCCATTTTTATTGTCTTCCAAAAAAAGATAAAACATCTTAGATCGATCAGGCCACTACACCGGAACTGATACGATCGACGCTTTTTTGCTAGCTTTCTGCGTCACTCGGGGGCTCCCGCGCCGTCGGGCGACAACGTGACCCTCGCCACGCCGCGACCGCCTACTGTAATCAAATGAGTCATGGATCTGGAACATTTGAGAATCGACGCAAAGCGTTGGTCATTAGCTGCCGCTTATTATTAATCATTTACTTCGCCCAAGTTCGTATACAGAATTCAAGGTTTATTTATTGTCATAAAAACGTTTGAGGAAAACGTAATGACTAGCGAGGATCAGAATAACTTAAATGTGGAATAATGTAAAGCATCTACATTTTACTTTTATTACTTTGCTTATGACTTTATATATTTCTTTAATTTCAATAAAAAACTTAAACTGGAGTGTTAGCAATCTTAACACTTTAAAATGGCTTTAAATTTTGAACTATATTTCTGTTTTGTTAATTTTGATCGTTGTTAGGGTAAGAACCGCTGTAGCGGTAAAAACATGCAAATTAATTCATTATTGTCAGTCTCTTAAAAACATCCTGCAAATTAATCCATTATTGTCAAGTTCTTCCAGCTACCTCCACTATGTCATCGCTCTATCACGTGTAAAGTCTTCCTCGTATATGTTTTTTATTTGAAGGGTTTGTTTGTATTGTAGATCATCCTTCATTTATATTCTTGGTTCGTGTCCATCTCATTTTAATTTAAGTATTTGCATCACTTCCTTTTGTTTTCTTTCTTATGGCAATATTTTTATCAGATATCATTGTCTTAGACCGATATAGGTTCTTTCTATAATTATTTAACATACTTTTATTTTTTCGAGTTTTCTTTGTATGTGCCAGATTTGAATGCATAAGTTAATAACGGCATTAAACAAGTGTCCATTGGTATGTTTTAGGTATATTAGCCGCTCTGCTTAAAATACTTCCTTAAATAAACCAGTACTTATACTTTGTGTTTTTCGCTCTATTGTCTATTTCTTTTCCCGTGCAAGTCTTGAACAATATATGATGTCCAAGGTAGATATAGTCTGTGACATATTCTAAAATTGTAGAGCCTAGTTTTAAAATAATTTTTAGGTTATTTTCCACCGCTTTGTTTTTTTCATGATTTGTTTCTAATCCCGCCGTTTTATTTTGTCGATTTAGTAACTCTATCTATATTGTAATTCCTCTGGGTCTTCTGGAGATAGTACCATTCTACAAACCTTAAATGTAATAGATATATTCCATGCATTCTCAAACCAATGTTTCCCCAGTCTGGTGTTTTGAATATTAGTTCCAACACAGCTATAAATCATTTTGGTGAGAGTGGGTCTCACTTTTTACCCCACGCTCTACACGAAAGAGTATTTCTTGCTTTTCTTGTTTGATTCTTGAAATGCTGTTTTTGTATATTTCTTTGATTATATTAATATACTGAGTATTCGTGCCTGCTCCAACAGAGCCTTCCCTATTGAGTTATGAGAGAGAGAGAGTCAAAATCCTTAGAGTAATCTATGAAGTTTATATGTAGAAGCATATTACATTAATTGTACTCCTCTATCACTATCTCTAGAGCGGGCATGTGGTCGATCGTATACAAACTTCAAGTGAATCCCGCTTGTTCGACTGACTAACTTTTGTCAATGATGCTTGTTAAGAGTCTTAATAGAGTAGATGAGAAAACTTTATATGGGCCGGATTTAAGATTTAAAGGTCCATAGTTAATTATAAATTTGTGGTTTCCCTTTTTAAATGGAGTTACTATTTCGGAATAGTTTGTAGAGCGGCGTAGATAACATATATTTGCCAGCTTTAATAATTTCGTTTGAATTCTACCTAAGCCGGGGATTTCCCCAGTTTTAAAGCGTGTACTAACATTTCAACTTCACTCCTCCAAACATTGGTATTGGACCATTAAATCTATGAAGGTTTCTGTCATTCTTTTGAGTTATCTAAATTTGTAAATATCGAAGTACAGGGAAACATGCTTCGATATTTAGATTTTTGTAAAATTCAATCGCCACCTGCATCAGATCATCTCTATTTAAAATGGTAATTTCTTGTTTGTTTTGTAATTGATCCATCGATTGAACCATACTTTGTTTATGGTTATTTAAATATTTGTGTATATTTTTAACTGCTTCTAGCATTTCAATGAATTGTTGAATAGTTTCTAGATTATATTTCTTGATATTATTTTTCGTTATAACGGGTTAACTTCTCTCTTTTCTTCTCTTGTTTTACTATCTTTGTTTTTTGGTATATGCTGTATTTCTTTGAGTTATGCAATTTATTTTGTTATGATGAGCTGCTTCTTTTGAAATTATTTGAAAATTTTAGCTATAAAATATGGTTTTCATTAAGTCATCATATTGAACTATTAGTAATTTTTCGTGATGGTTTACATACGTTGCTAGTCCTTTTCTAAATTTTTCTTTATAGTTCTCGCAATCTATTTTGAAAGTTGCTCTCGCAATACGGTGTCTAAAGTTGCTAATCACGATTATGATCTCGATAAAACGAGATCGACAGGTGTATTAGTAGTGTGAGTATCATTTAGACTACAGGTGTATTAGTAGTGTGAGTATAATTTAGACTACAGGTGTATTAGTAGTGTGAGTATAATTTAGACTACAGGTGTATTAGTAGTGTGAGTATAATTTAGACTACAGGTGTATTAGTAGTGTGAGTATAATTTAGACTACAGGTGTATTAGTAGTGTGAGTATAATTTAGACTACAGGTGTATTAGTAGTGTGAGTATAATTTAGACTAGAGGTGTATTAGTAGTGTGAGTATAATTTAGACTACAGGTGTATTAGTAGTACAAATAAATAAAATCTAAACCCCAATCTTCACATAATGGTAGCTATATGTTCTAAAATTCTGTAGTTAAGGGTGGTAAATTCGCATTTGTTCTTTGGGATTAAAATGTAAACCGTTATGGCGATAATTCGTTGTCCCTTCGTTGACATTATAATTTCAAAGCCATTTCCAACCAACCATAAATATTTTTGCTGCAAAAATTCGACGATTAAAACAAAAGATGATTTTATGACATCAGTACCATAGGAAACTGCAAACTTCCTCGTACCAGAACTTTTTATATTTCTCAAATTGTCTTTATTGGATTTCGCCAAGAACTAAAAAGTCTTTTAAAACGGCCAACGCTTTAAATTAAAATGGGTTAATAAAGATAAAAATTGCCTAATAGAATAAAGGATCAATTTAGTAGTTGCCATAGTCGTATATCTCTATTTTAATTGCCCTTCCAGTACTTATTGAGATTAAGGAAAAAAATAACGTATTATTTTGGATAAATATCCGTTATCATGGTATCACTGTTGCACTGCATCATTAGATAGCTAAGCGTTAATTGTTGAGAAACACTTTTACAAAAAGGTTGCGTTTAACCCTTGATTTACACGGTTAACTACGATATAACTACGCGACGGCGTGGTGAAGCAGAGATGTGTGTGTTTCTCACATAGGGCATCGTACGCGGAGTCTAGTGGAGCTCTTCATATGTGGTATAGCGGAGCAATATGTTTTGCATTTGTTTAACTTTATTTTGGCTATGATTTAAACAGTTAGCTACATATTAAGGTTTTGGTCAGCCCCAAAATATCTTCTGATGGCACATGTAGTGACTCGGGCTCTTAGTTATTATAACACTTTCAACCAAATCGCAGGGACTAAAGACACCACGTTTAAGGAGTCGCGTGAATCTATCCTATTACTGTGTTGACGCATGCTCCCTAAGAAAATTCTACGCCATCATGGAACAAATCATGGTTCATGTCCTGCGTCTCGAAATCGCAGTAACAAGCCGGGCTGTCTTTCGGTGCAAAATGATGTAAATTAGCGTGGAAAGCGCCACGCCTGGCCGCCAAAAATTGCGGGGCGCAGTATTCACTATCAAGCCAGGGTTAAGCCCCCCAGACACATGGGAAAAAACAATCTTGCTCTCTCTTCTTAGAGTCGCGGGAGGTCCACCTGGGGTGCCAGTGGCCCTATTTGGTCTCTAAAATACATATTTTTCTAACCAAAAGGGGTTCTTCTACTAAAAACTCAAAGCACAACGAAACCTCGTCAAAACTTTTACACCGTGCTAAGACGAAATTACGTTCCACGATCGCGACATCGATAGGCAGAAGACCAACGAAAAGAGGTAATGCATCCGTCGAACAGATTCTGTAAGCTTTGGCCAGAGCCGTGAGCGATGGGCGCTGGGCGGTTACCTCAGCACGACCCTCCTATCTTGCCGGGTCCTGACGCACCACGGAGCCCACATCGATGGCGTATAAGACCATACACCGAGACATATTGCCGTATACAACAGTTTGAGGGTCGAAGTATTTAGCCCCCAGCCTATCACGGCAAGCCGAGTCATAGCATGGACGGTAACTCTGACCTTTTCTCCGATGCACCGCGCCTGCTGCACAAAGTTCTGCCTCAAGTCAATACGACGCTTATATATGTGACTTGATCACGCACACCGATTCTGGAACCGCTCCACGCCATAGTTGGCTTGGTTGCCAATCTGCTCGCTAGTTGGCTTGGTTGCCAATCTGAAGGGGACAGCTTCGGAATTTTGAGGGGCAAAGCTAAGCTTGTTCTTAGTGTCCCAGTCAAGTATTTTGGTGAGGGAGCCTGACGCTCGACTCTCTATCTCTTTGCGACGCGCTCCTCGGACCGTCAATAATGTGTTGTCTGTATAAGAGATGGTCTCACGTCCCGGAAGAGGTATCGGGACAATCATATTCCACGTAATGGGATTGAGGACCGAATTCT
Organism: Druceiella hillmani; assembly: GCA_039881145.1. Lineage (NCBI taxonomy): Eukaryota > Metazoa > Arthropoda > Insecta > Lepidoptera > Hepialidae > Druceiella > Druceiella hillmani. The sequence continues at coordinate 9,777,654 of JAYKKI010000030.1, read as the reverse complement.
ATGAGCAGACCGTGGTCAGCATTTTCTTAACTTATATTTCTTCGTTCTGCAAATGGATCTCTCGATCACTAAAGTAATCCCTATTAATTCGGCGAAGGACTGCTGAAACTCCCAGGGACTTAAGCGCGGTCAAGTTTACCAGATATTATCAAACGCGTCCAAGAAAACATGGGGTACATATTTCCACACTACAGCGGTGATGGCGAGTGAGCAGAAAAGTAAAATAAAATTAATTAAGATATTTATTAAACAATTACAGCTCGTTTGGCTTTGGATGGACGGCCCCGCTTTCTTTACTCCCCTATAGGAAAGTTTTTCGCCTCTCTAAGACAAACCATGTATCATAATGGAATGACGAATTGCGCATTTGTATGGCAATCACATTTTCCCTGGCTTCAATTATCTTTCTTAAATAGTAGTGAAAGCAGCCACTTGCTAAAGTTATGTTTTTTTAACCGTCAGACGTTTCCATTGCTTTTGAAAAACTTCACAAGTAGTTGCTTAACGAGGTAGAATTTGGTAGAAAGTATGATGATCATCATTACGTAGTACAGGCTCAAAAGAGGTAGAAAACTTGCTGATAGTTGAACACAAGTAATTAACTCTATTAATTGCCATAAAATAAATGTATTTTTTGTAAAAAAGAATCCCGTGTCCTTCGAAAAGCGGTTTTATTTGGATATATTAAAAAAATAATAAATTTGAAACCTGTAGGACCTCCACAGGTATTCATACCTGTGTCATACTATATGTATCTTATTGTATCTAAAAATTCGATAAATTCTGCTTAACTCTACTCAAATGACGTAGAAACTTTGCTGACGGTTGAACACAAATAATTAACTCTATTAATTGCCTTAAAATAAATATTATTTTTGAAAAAAAAATTCCGTGTCCCTCTGAGAGCGGGTTTATATGAATATGTTAAAAAAATTATATATTTGGAACCTTTGGAGTTATATGTATCTGTCATACTATTTGTATCCTCTTGCAACTAAAATTTTGATAAATTCTACCTAACCCGGCTCAAATGACGTAGAAAATTTGCTGACGATTGAACACAAGTAATTAACTCTATTAATAGCCATAAAATAAATGTATTTTTGTTAAAAAAAATCGCGGTTTTATTTGGATACCTTTATTAAAAAATAATAAATTTGAAACCTATGTATATGTATCTGTCATACTATTGTATCCTACTATATCTAAAAATTAGATAAACACTAAAAAGTATATTCTATAATAATTTTAAAACTTCACTCACGCTGCAATCCAGACCGCAGATGCACTCGAGTATTTTTACGTGATCATTAAAGTACATTGGGTACTTACGATTGCATTAAATTTGAATGATGCAATTTGTCACACTGTCTAGAAAACAATTAAAAATATTTCCTGATTTAGATTTTTTTCTTTAATATTTTTTAACCAAAATTACACATAACAAATGCTGACCAGCATTCAATTTGCTATTGAAAACGTTTTTTTTTTCTGAGCGAAATTATGACTTTCGATCGAATATCCGGTATATTTGAATTCGGAATCACCGTGCGGTGGCGCGTTCGAAGTAGCCATACAAATAATATAAATAGAAAAATGTCCGCCCACAGACTAAAATGTATAGTGCTATTTTTATAAGAAATAAAAATTTTCCTGAAACGTATCTACCAATATTAAATATCTGCATTCAAATAGAAGGAAACGGTTATTGTCGCGGCAACATTTTTCACAGCTGGCGTTAAACGAAGCAAGGTCGCAAAACTCATTAGCTCCAAATTAGTTACGGGTGATATTCCACGTTGTCATGGCAACTGACAATCAACGATGTAGTAATTTCTATTTAGTTTGAAGAATTACACGGTAGCGTTGTGGTAATAAACGTATCGTCACGGGCAACGTCAAATAACCGTGCGGTAATAACGATTATCATTGATATCATTACTCGCAAATGTGGTTTATAACAATTTCGTACAGTCACACGATTATGATACGTACTACGTCGCAACACAATGTAACACGTAATATCGTGAACGTTAACCGTTTCGCTTTAATCAATATCGCTTGACTGTAGTAAAGTACCTAGTGTTCGCTTATATTCGTTGCACAGTATAAAAGAAAGTTTCACTATATTTGTCCAACCGTAATTTGTCTAATTGTTGTAACTATAATGGTGCATCGATGTTTAAAAAAAATTGATGTACTTGTGATTATACTGGTCGCCAAAATTTTCACTTTTACAGTGTGCCATAGCACACTGTAGAAGTAAAAATTTTGGCGACCAATATAATCACACTGTGTATGCGGAAAATGTTCAATACAAAACTAAAGGAAACAAAAATAATCAACATTCAAGTAGTCATGTATTGCTTATACTTTAACAGAGACACGCGGACAAACCAAAAGACCACCCCGAGAGATGCTAATAAATAATACTTTTATACAAAATAATAATAACAAAGAAACTTGAAAAGAGAGTGCATTAAACTATATGTATGCAATTAAAACAGGTAACTTATATAAAGTTAAGTCAACGAACGAAGAAATGTACGAAGAAATTGAACGAAGAAATGATAAAAAAGTATTTTTTATTTGAATCCAATAACGAAATAATAATTACTAAAATAAAACCAAAGAAGAAAAAACCAGACCGTCGCGATTCGAACTCAAACTTCTGCCGCGTTATGTACGTATGAAATACAAATATACTTAATGATTCGCCGTCCGATCTTCCGCTCGTTTGGTCGTACTCGCCTAGCGCCGAGTATACCTCGAGATGGTCGAACCTTCCGGCTGTATTAGACCTATCGCCGAGTATACACGAAGCGCGTTTCCCTCTTGGTGTAACGCAAAACTAAAAACCTTTTCCCATGAAAAAATGAAAAAAATTAGAACAAGGTGAGCCAAAAGAAGTTTTTATTTAAAAATCAACCAAAGTGCATATCGGTACACGCATAAACTAAGGTTTCATAGTTGTCTACCTCATAGAATGGTTACACAGTTAACCTAAATAGTTTCAAATTAAAGTTATAATCAACCGCTGGTATCTAGAATTGTTTTCAGACTTCAAATCCATGGTTGAAAAATTAAGGACGCCACGAATGTACATAATGTTCATAACTCTGAAGCATAATATCTCATAAACTCGTCTTACCAATGAAAAAAGATAAATGAAAAGTCTACTTTATTTTAAAACACCTATCCGTTGATATCCCACTAGATGGCGCGCGTGAAAAAATGTTTCGCCATTATTTTAAGTATATGGCAAGGTTGTCCTAAATAAAAGGTTTTTAAATACTTTTGTTCGTGTTCATTGAGGTCTGAAGCATTTTATGCGCCAAAAGAAATTGTGATAAGGGGAGGACGGTCCGTTCCCTGCTCGATTGCGGAAATATAAAAATGCTGCTGAAATGCTTTTATACGGCGGATGAATGTTGTACATCAACGCACTATGAATTGAAGACCGATTGTGAACGAGCTCTGTCATAAAGTCTCGGTAGCGGCCAAGACATTGTGGCAGCCCTTAAATAGTTTTATGAAAAAAGCTGATAATTGTTTAGTCGTATCGTCTAAACGTAACACAATACCTCGCTATAGTATAATTTTGTTTCGCGATAGTAAAATTATTTTCACCAAATAGTTTTGAAATTATTTTCATCTTAATTTACCTAATGCACGATCATATCTTCGTTCATATATACGACGGATGAAAGGATCTGGATGTAATTGTATCCGGGCATTTCTGCAAACAATTTGAAAATATTTCAATAGTAATTCTACAAAAGTGAGTGCGCTAGAAGGCAGGCAAGAGCGGCACTTTAAATGTCGGACCAAAGGCGTACGTTTTGTCTCATGTGTTTCGTTGTATTTACTAATCTACAATAAAGAAGCACAAAAAATATTTCAGTTTTCAAAGACTTTTTTAAGTAGACTTTTTTCATAAAAAGATTAAAACAATTTCTGCATTTGGTGGTCTATAGTTGATGCTAAATAAATAAACTTTGTTTACCTTTTTTCAGCGATGTGTTAAAATGCAGAAATGTGTTCAATTTTTTTAATAATAAAAAATAAAAAATGTAAAGTGTTCCGCTTTTGACGATATAAAAAGTTATTAATTGTTTAGGCAGGATTTCTCATATCTGTTTACTTTATAAATGTGTTTTGTTAGATTTTTAATTGCATTTTTCTAGCGTTCAAAGAACCTGTAGTATTGATAATTTGCTAGCAAAGAACCCAAAAACAGACGTAAAGCAGGAAAAACAATTACACTTTAAGTGCTAAAATGGATCAAAAATATATTTTTTCACTTTATTGTGTTGGTATCTTTAAAAAGGCTTCTAAACCCAAGCCCGTTTTACTTCATTTCACAGATTAACACGTCCGGGACGGGATGCCCCACCGGTGGTATACTCTCGTATATTTGCCCCTGAGTGCGCCACCGATGATATATTTATATCCGTCCCCTTGTTTGAGTTCTACCACTGATGCCTAACAAGTGGTAGAACTCAAATAACTTTAATAAATTTTACTTGCGTTTCTGTTAATGTCTGTATAATAAATGTAGTTACTAAATGAATGACGTAAGATTGAATCGAAATCAGTGCCGCCAGGTGCGAGAGAGCCGCCAAGAAGCCTAAACTGGTCTTCCAGTTCATGTCTTCGTGGTATTGTTTTCACTTTCAAATGTCACACAATAAAAATTGTTTTTATTGTAATTCGTAAACATGAACATTTTTTTATTTTTGAATAGCTTTTTGAAATCTATGTGTACCAAAGTAAAATTGATTAAAACTGTTTGTTTTCTACCACCTGTTACGCACCGGTGATAGAATTCAAACTAGGGCACAGATATAAGTATACTACCGGTGGTGCACCCCGTCCAGGACGTCTTAAATTGTGTGCAGAAATGAAATAAAACTGACTTTGACCTAGGATTTACAAAACTTTTTTAAGGATACCAAAATAATAAAGGGAGAAAATATGTTTTTGACCCATTCGGTACTTAAAATAATTGTTTTTTCCACTTTACGTCTGCTTTTGGATTCTTTGTTAGTAAAATATCAATACTATTTATCGATATAATATAATATCGATATAGGTTCTTTGAGCACTAGAAAAATGCGATTATGATGTAATGCTATTGCATTAAACATTTACAGGAGCTGCACAATTATACATCAATGCCGATTATTTATACTATATTGTTAATATTTTCAAAGGCTATAAAGGAGGAAATGAATTGACAAACGCAGAGGCTAATACGGAAATAGCCCGGCAGTACGGAAAATACGTCACCATAAGCGACGTATACCAGAAGCGACGTGCGAACACTAGCGCGCTTCCTGAACGAGCGCAGCTCCAACCACTTGGCGGCCGCTCTTTCATACGTTCCGGCGAGCGAACGGTCGGCTGTTAGACAGTAATCGTGCGCCATCTGCTCTGATGTTGTCTAAGAGCAGACGCATATCAATATTTTTGCTTGTAGACAGTTTAATCTTAACAAACAATGGCAAAGAACTACACGGAACGGCACACATTATAGGTGTCCGGCTCGACAGTTTTGCCTTTTACAAATCTCGGACCTGGCTGATATACAGCCCGCCACATCGCTGCCCTTTGACTATCGACCTCTTTTTGAAATGTATTCAAATGCGCACACCAACGGAAAATTGTGAACGGGCAGTCCGCGAGCACTCTCAGTGCGTCACATTGCGTCGACCCAGAAGCCACAGATAATATGGGACACTCGGCACATTTTCGACACTGATTGAAGAAATACAACACTACGTTGCTATTACCGATTTGTCCATAGAGGTCTATATTCACGTTTATCTATATAATACAAAATGTTTATATAAAGGAAAGACCTTTCAATTGAAATTGGTTACTTTTATTATATACAAAAATTACAATCTAAAATAAAAAAGAAGGAGATGTGTCGTGGGACACTCGGTCGGAACGAAGCTACTTTCGCTGTGCATTACGTATTAAATAACAGGCACAATGAAAGAAGTTAACAAAGTTTGAGAGTAATTAAATGAAAAATTAAAGGAAATAAACGGAGAACTCACATCTTTGCGCATTGATGTTCTTTTTTGTTGTTATAAATTGTGTCTATATATATAAGATTTTTTTAACGACAAATTTACATTAAAAGCGAAATCAATAACTGGAATATTAACTTTGTAACAATAAATACCCGGGATTAATTGTCACAAGCGGTATATTTTCCATTCAATCACAGCAAAGAAATTTAAATAATCAGTTGCGAAATGGGCTGCAAACGATTGAAACCTGACGATATGATTAATATTATAAACGTGAAAGTGAGTTCGTTTGTTTACATTTTTGTCTCGATTTTACGCCTCTACTATTCAACCGATTTCCGTGAGTACTTTACATAAATATACCCTGCGTCATGGAGCTAGTCAGGCTACTGCTGATTCCAGAACAGAATTGATTTTTATAGTAATTAGAGAAATCACCCCGTTGGAGATAGGAGACGATGTTAGTACGCACCTATGTATAGGAAGTTGATAATATTATCTTAATCTCACAAATAATGGTGTTGATTTCAAAAATATTTTTCAGGTTATACACCACCACGTATTTTCTCTACACGAGCAAAGCCACGGTCAAAACTGGATAATTATATAATCTATCTATCATCAATTTAACCTCTAGGAAAAAAAGCGAATAATATTTCAAAACCTACTAATTCTTACAAATATTAGAAAAATAAAGTACTGTAACATATGAAAGTATTGACAATCGAACAAGAGAAATCCATTTGCGTTGAAACCTGAAAAATATCCTGCAATTTACGAACGAACAATGTGACTATGTCCAACAATTGACAAAGAAAGTTTAAGTGTCAAAAAGCAACTATTTACAAGCGCATTTACCACCGCCTACGCCTGGCACCGCTCCAATGCTCGTACGATATAACAATTTTAGGTTACAAACATGACACATTTTATATAACACTGAGACCGCGCCAATTTTGGCGCTCATCTGTACCCGGCTACGGTTGTTTGTAACGCTCCTCGATCTAGAGCAGCGTTTCTCAAACATTTTGTTGCCCTGGCCTAGTTATTTTTATACTTCTCCTTCGTGACCCAGCAAAAGCTTTATTAACTCTCCCGGTGCGTAAATAGCCAAAATAAAACAAATTTGAATATACATATGTCTGTATTAAATGGAAACGTTATGTGTTAACGTAATCGTGTTGACGTAATTAAAATGGAAACGTTAACTTTTAACAATAATGTCATAATTACATTCATACACTATTAGTGAAAATATTTTTAACTAAGAACTCAAGTTTGCCGGTAAAAACGTTATTTTATTCTTAGGTCTGGTTCAACTTGTAATCGGTTACTACATTTATTTTTAAGGAACGCGAGTGTTGAAAACCCTGTGTCACATCTATGACAAAAAGCGTTAGAAATTTTAGCATTTGGTCTACTAAAACTGGATACCCTCAACTACAAAATAAGCAAAAATCTATTAATACTTTTTTCTTGAACGTATCCTTGAGTGCTGCATTACATAACGGTTCAATTAACGAGTCGACATTTCAATCCGACAATTTAGTCTCAGATTCTAAGTTGACTGGAAAAGGATTTCTGACCATGATTCTGTGTTGTCGATTGGAGGAAAATATTCTTTCATATTAGTCCTCAGTCCTAATAAATGTTCTTTGATAAGAGTTGAAGTTTCGTGCGGCAATGAACTAATGTTTTACTTTTTTTTGTAATTCTGATAACTCGGCAAAAGCTTTGAATTAACTGCTTTTGAACGACGTGACCATAAATTAAGTTTTTTTACAGCTCTTACTCTTGCACTTTAATTACACAATAAGTTACATTACTACCTTGTAATGATATTAATGTGTAATGTTTAAATTATTTAAAAAGTCAAAAACATCACAAATGTAGACTACATTCATTAACCAATTAACATCATGAAATATGTCCTTAAATTCAATATTACGTCTCTAGTTCTTGGGGGATGTTGTTCTAAGAATACTGAAACTTCTTCCTTCAATATAAAAAGCCTCGTTAAGACATTCCCTCTTGGTAGCAGTTGCACTTCACAATGAAAATGAAGACATTCATTATCACTTCGCGTTTCTTTAAAAAGACCAGAGAATATTCTTGAGTTCAGTGGACGAAAATAAATATAGTTAATAAATTTTACACATTCTTGCCTCGTTGCGGTGAGAAGGGATGGAATTTTTTTGACCGCTAATGCCTCTCTATGGATGCAGCAATGCATTCAGGCGCTATGGCTTTTACTCTCGGATGAAGTCCAGTATGAACGCTAACATTGCACGTGCTCCATAGTTACTCAAACCCACACACTTTTTCCATTCAATGTAATTTTCATTGATGTATTTATTAATCAAACTCATTGCCCGAGGTTTACAAATCAGAAGCTGTATTGTCAAAATCATACATTACAAAACACATCATATTAGCGGGATAATACGTCTGTACTTTCATCAACTTGTAAGGAAAAATAATGACACACCTTCGGGTGACCTAGCACTGTTTTTTTCAATGTTATCTGCCATATCTACGATTCTACGCTTCACCGTGTTATTTGATAACGCTAACAAATCTACTCGCTTTTCCTGGTTTTTGTTCAAATATTCGAGTTGCTGCTATTGCATTGCTGGAAGCATTAATGTCTCACCAATTATTATAAGTGGATACACTGTTTTGGCAATTAATTTTGATATTTCATAAGAAGTCAATAATGGATTTTCAGTTTGCGTGCTCTATGAAAAAATCGAAGCCATATTTTTTTGTTAACTTTTAACTCTCTCTTCTTATTAATGAAAGACTATGGGTTTCTCTTTGATGTTTCAATTCTAAATGCAGCTTCAACTTAGAATATTTCAAGAACTCGTTTGAATGTTCCACATTATAAATTACACCCAACGATTTGTTATTCCTTCGATGAAGCCCAATTGAATATAATCTTCAGAATATTGTCGATCCTAGGACTCCTTCTTCTTTTTTGTAAGAGTATTTTTCTGTACATCAAGCGACCGTTTATCAGAGCCACTATCAGAACTTGTACTCGACTATACATCACTCAACTGTTGGTTTGTGCTACTATCGGAACTGGTATTTTATGTTATTACCCACATATCCACTGCCGTATTGAATGTAGGTAATCATAATTACGCACAGAAATACATTTATACTTTTTATATTAGACACGCCCAAACTGAAAGAGCGGTGGGCGAAGAGGAACGGTGCGGGCGGAATTGGGAGCGCGGGGCGAGTAAAGCGAATCTAACGCTGGACGCGGTCACGTCGGAAGCGGCGTTCGCGCCGACGAAAGCGTCGCGGCTCCCACCGCGCGACGCCGCACCGAATACTGCGTAACTCGCTCATTTACGAGTATGATTATAAACAATAAGGAGACAATGCAGAAACTCGGTATTTTATTTTCGTGGCCCGATGCCAGGTTGCGACCCACCATTTGGGAGACGCTGAGCTAGAAAAAAGCTGCCGCCGTCCTCGTATAGCGAGGCAATACCTGTCTCGCTGTGCGCTTGTATCGTCTTAAACAAATTTTAACATGGGACATTTCTCACCTTATTGAAAAGATGGCTTTGTAAAACGAAATTATTTCCTTTCTCTTGATACAGAAGAACGGGAAACGTACACGAATTTTATTTTTATGCCTATTCTATAGAATTATATCCAACATAGTTATGTCAGTTATATATATTTAGTTACTGCCGAGAAAATGTGGCGTTTTGAATTTCTCGCAAAAACATAACGATTACGACGGTGTCATTATTCGTGCTGTTACCTTTTAAATGTTTCTAAAGTCGATCGCAATTTTATTTAGTAAAAAAATAATATAGAAAAACCGTTTTACTGCCGGTGTGAATGTGTGACTAAATGAACGTGTGAAGTATACTGAATGTGTGACATAAATGGTGCTCTCAAAATCCCACCAAGTATAATTTCACGGAGTTTCACGTGCGACGTCGTACGAACACATGATTTTCGGAAAAAATGTTCTTGCAGAATTAGTTATACGTTTATTTATAACGATTTTAGCTTAGAACTACCTTTGATTTTTTTGCTTGGTCGTTTGATCGTGCTTTAAAGTGTTTGAATGAAAACGCATGAAATTTTAAACGGAGTCGAACTTTTGTTAATCCAGTTATTATCGATAGCGGAGACATTAAAAACAAATGTGATCCAACGAAAACAAAACCGAAAAGATTTTCAATAGGTAATATAAAAGAGAATTTCAAAAAGACTCGGCATTTTTTAAAATTTTTCTTGTTTACCTTTTATGTTTATCTTTTTCACTTTTTCATTGGTGTCGAATGAAATCATATAAATCTGAAATGCAATAATTATACGCGTAAAGAAATTTAATATACTTTTAAAATATGTTCCTAAAATGTCATGAAAACATCCTAAACACGCCTGATTGTGTAAAGATTATAGGTTTATCCTATAATCTTAAGGTTTCGTTTCAAAATAATAAAATACACATTTTTCACAATAAATCTACTATTTCTTCCAATTCGACGTTATTGTATTATTGTATATTGTAAGATTAGAAGTACGTTATTGTATATTGTAAGACACGTAACTATAATATTATTATGAGTATTTATAATTCAACATAAATAATAATATAGTTACGTGTTTTCATACAATGAATTGATTAATCGGTTCGGGTGTTCACCAGCGTGGCTTTCCCATTCGGCTCCTTTTAGTACTGTCTGCAATTACGAGAACACTTTGCTGTGCTCGGTATCGTATTAAAGCTGAACGAACAACCACGATCGAACGTCACACGAGCTGATAACAAAGCTGTACGTCAGTTTACCGTTAGACGTAGGCTGTAACTAGATTCTGAAAGTAATCGAACAGGTAGAACACAGACACGCAGGTGCGAATTCCGAATCCCACAATATAAAATTATTTTCTAGCCCATTTTTCCGCAACGTGCACACGTTTAAAACGTATACTCATTATTACATAACAATTTAAAAGACAATATTTGCATTTAAGTATCAGGTTTTAGGGTTCTATAGACAAATGACAGAAACGAAACTACTTATAGCTTCGTTCGTCCTTATAGCATTGGACATCACTATACGTGATGTCCAATGCTATAATATAAGGACGAACCCGACTGAATTCAACTATCCGTTGAATATCGGCCGGGATTAAATATTACAAAAAGACAAAACGATTAACGTGATAACACGGAAATGAAAAAAAAATTGTGAGCTGTCACGAAGCACCTCACAGATGCGAGACATCTAATTTTTTTTAAATTTTGACATTGAAATATTTTTATTTTGAACGAATTGAAAACGATAAATGAAATATTCAGATAGTTGCTCATAACATAATATCAATTTAACTTTATTATTTTAACAGTTATGTAATAGTTTATTAGAGAAATATTTCTTAACAATTTATTGAAAATTGATTTTTAATTTTATAATACTGTTAGCCGACAAGATGCGAAGCTGGCCGAATTAAGTCGAAAAGAGCTTCCGAGCCGAATTAAGTTGAAAGAACATCCTTTGGTATAACGGCTTCATCGCCATATACTCACTTTTTAACGACGTATATCAAAGACTTGAAAAAACAAGATAAACAGAAATAACAAATGCACGCAAAACTTATTTCGGCTAACTTGGATTGCTATCAGATTTTGGTAAAAGTTAATATAAGTGTAAACTTTTGTCGATGCAAATAAAAGATGATACCAAAATTTAAGTTTAATATAAACCATCCACTTATTGTCACCTTAACACTGGTACTTGCCTGACTTCATCGTCACTATCCTCAATTTCTACTAAGTCACTTTCACAATTCATTCTTTATTGATAACAATAATACGAGTTTGAAAATAGTGAAGAGAAGTTATGAGTATTGTGGCGTTCACGGATTGCTAAACACATACGTTCAAACTAATACAGCTGATGCGGACGCCGCACGTCTATACTGTAGTAACGTAGTCGGTCAAAATCTTAAACTTTTATATTATAGCAAAAGTGTCGTTCGAAATCTTACACTTTTTTCGGGCTAGCTCTTATTCGTCAAGTGTGTAACGTGCGATAAGGAACTTCGTTCCAAAAATTGTGAATTCTACTCGTTTTAAAAGGTTTTCCTTTTTGTTTAGCAGCCTATCCCAAAAGAATTTAATAGACCCTTTCCGGCGCTAATTTAAGAAGCCGATATCGACTCCAATTTTTTTGGAGTCTAACTTTCTTTTGTTATTTTCACCCTTAAAGGTCCACCAATATCAATTCCTTTCGTTTCCGACAAGTATTTTGGAGTGTCATTGAAATGTATTTATAAATATGAACCTAAATTTCCATTTACACATACATACGCTGATCGATTAATACGAAGTGTTTTAAACATTACTTTCTGATCTGTCGCAGATTTCTGTTGCGTTGCGACCCCGAGCGGTGCTCCTGACTTTCGGACGAAACTAAAATACGTATCTCACGAGTACCGGCACAACTGCGTGAGGCCGATATTTCGAGCGTACTCGCCAGTGTGCGCGTTTCTGCATTCGACCTCAGATATTTCTTCCGCGAGCACGTTTCCCTCGGCCTCTGCGTTTGTCACTCAGAAGCCGCAGTTATTTTAGGACGATATTTTGTGGCTGCAGTGAGCGTCAAGTTTGAACACTTTAAGTACCGGCGATTTTAACGATATTCATTTTAATATAAGGAACATATTTTCCTTATTGTCCGTTTGTATCTCGTCTAGTTACTGGCGTTTCGAATCCTGGTCATGTTATATAGGGACCGAGCAAGATGCTCTATCTGGTGATAAATGAATAAACTTTTGGTTACACTGATATAACTTTTTCGCGTGACGTATCCACAGCGTACATATTTTATTGAATAAAAACTTTTTTCAATGCCTAAATATGGTGTAGGGTGTTGTATAGAAAAGAATTTCAATAATTCCAATTAAAATCTCATTTTTACTCTTAACATACCCCCCTCCCCCCTGTTTACACTCAACGATGATAATAAAATATTGCACTAATATTGACAAACGTGTAGCCACAAGTTCTTATTTCTTTCGTTTCGAAGCGAACTCTATTTCTCTTACAAGGTCCCTATACTCGTCGGTATGGTTCACTCACTTAAAATTTTAGGAATGTAATTTGTAAATTTTTGCTTTATACCTGGATACGTAGAGATATTACAATTTCAGGCCTCCATTTAGCCTGTATCATAGAGATAAACATAGGGTAGATAGGAAGCATGAATATGGAATTGTTGAAACTTTTATCACGAATTAAAAAAACACCATTAGTATTAAAAGCACGAATATATGTAAGTATATATATTTAACGTGGATACTATCGTAATCTTACAAATAATCATCTTGATTTCAACAAAAACATTGATTAAACAAACAAGAAAATGTTCATAATAAGTGTCATAAAAATCTTCTTAAAATTTAATTTATCTACATGTTAATACGTGAAGGGAAAACTTTGTTCCCCCTTTTCAAGAATATTGCGTGCACGGAGGAACGTGAGATTTGGCATAGATAAAGTTTATATGGAGAAGGAGTGCAGAAAGCTAAAATTTAAATATAATATGTGTTACAAATACATTAAATTCTACATTACAAATACATTAAAAGATTCATCGTTTACGTTCACACTGTCAATGTCAAAATACATAACAGTCTGCGGTCAAACAGTCGCACAGAGTAGAGATTTTCGCCAAAGAATTTTAAAATGTCAGATTGACTGAGTGAGTTTCGAACTATAAATATTGTGTGATTTTGAATGTGCGTTTTTCAACAGTCTGTGGAGTGTATGTCAAGGCAAGAAAGCGTTTATTTTATATTTTGTGTAATAGATATCTATGTTACTAACATTAAATTTCATTGGTATTATAGGGAATAAAGGCAAACGACACACGCTAATGACGTATTTGTACACGCTCTCAGCTGACGCAATAGAAAATAAAAGAAAAATTATAATAACGTAATAAAAAAATTATATGTAATGATTATAGATGTATACTCTTTTGATAAAAGAACCTCAATAACGTTCAAACTTAAAAAATTACCACTGGGCGACCACTAGTATTAATTATTATCAACGTTTTTCTTACAATATCCAAATAAAACAATTTCCAAGTAAATCCCTTATTATCGGGGGGGAAAAAAGAAAGAAAGCTCCCGATTCACTTGTATAACGAGAGCAAGTTAGACTCTACAATGCATAGATTAATATTAAATTTGTTCTAGTCGGTTAGTATACCTTATTTTAAAGCCCCGTAGGTATTTTATAAAAATAAACGGCCTGCCTTATCCGTGAAAGGGTTCAGTGCCAATTCAGCCTCAATGTCAATCGGAGACTACAGTGGAATCATTCGAAGTAGTGAAAATAATTTTAATTCGTTATGTAGTTCATGCAGTTATTTTTGATATTATAGAAAAAATTCTCACTCGTTGCTGAGCCTTTGCCAGCTTGCAAATTTCGTGTTCAATGTCGTACCTAAATATAAACAGTTTTCTTTGTTCACGGAACTGCCGCGAAAATCTGTTTCTTCTTCAAAGTTAAATTTGAAGAAATCGCGTTTTTCACTGCTATCGACGATCGTAACTTCTCGTGCAGTCTCGTGCATTTATTCATAACGAATTAGGAAGCAAATTTAATAGCAAGAGGCATACGGGTTTAAAAAAGTAACAACTATGAAAGGTTGAACTTTTTATATATATATATATATATATATATATATATATATATATATATATATATATATATATATATATGCATATGCCACACCGGGCTGGCAAAATATATTGAAACCAGGGACGGATTATTTTTGAACGCGTTGAAACTGATTTTTTCTCTGATTTTATGTAGGGAACAACTTAATAAAATATTGTCTCATACTAGGAAACGAAAATAATAAACAACTTTTTCTGATATTACCCAAGACCAAAAGCAGCCTGTCTTTAAGTCGGAAAGTATGCATCTTTACAAATCAACATCGGTTATTTAGAATGTTGATTTGTAAAGATGCATACTTTCCCGTAAACAAAAGCACTCGAGAAATGTCGGCTTCACTTTAATAGACAGCAAATTTTTAACACACCCGGGATAGTGTACTCTTGATTTAAAATTCTAAAAAGCTACCTGTTTATTGCTATACCGCATAACTGAAAGATTTAAGGGCGTTTGATTAGGTGCGAAGGACACGTAACGTGAAAGTGAAACGGTTGAAAATGCAGTTTAGAACATAGTGCAATGTGTACAGTTTCTCCTAAATCTTGGGAGCTATTGACTGAGTCTCATTCCAGGGGCGTTTATCTACAATGTCATATATAAAACACACACCCATCGGTGCTTATTTTTTTTATACATTACACAGAAAAAGGGTTATTTTTCCCGTAAAACATAATGAGAGTTTACATAATATTATTACTTAGAGATGAAATACTAAGTAATATGTGATTAGAATAATAATATTTGTGGAGTACAACGTTTCATTATTAATTTAAAATTACATTATCTTACCAGTAAACTTTTCATAACTATAAAGATGTAATAAAATTGAACCAAAAAGTCGATTTTCTAGACACAAGTATACTGGTAATAATAAAGAAATGGTCAAGTTTTATTTTCATCTAACTTTCCCCCCTCCTAATATATAACTAACTTCATTAACTATTTCGCAAATGTCTAATGATTCAATAACGAATCACTATAGAAATCCATTAAGATAATTAGTAAAGAAAAGTTTACTCAATAATAAGTTGTAAAGACATTTACTATGGCTAATTAACAACGTTGTAGTAAAAAAATAATTAGGATAACTATTTAATATAAAATGTAATAAAATTCTACTTATAACTTACTCAAAAATTTCTAGGAAATAAAATGACTACTCAATGATGTTCATGAATATTTCTACGAACAAAATGAATATGAGCATAATAATGGTTATTATACTCAACAAATATTACTAGTCCAATTATAACAAACTTAGTATTTTATCCCTAAGTATATAATATACACTTTTAGCACGCAGACACTCCATACTAGCGATCAGATTTAATTGCCTACACTAATACATACGTACTTGCCTATCCGTATTCGTTTGTGTGTGTAAATTATTGTAGGGCTGCTACAGCGTGCAGGTAAAAAATATTTGTTATCACGACATATCGGTCTCGATCGTTGCGGGCAATCGCGCTGATCGAGCGAGGCGACGCTATATATCAGCAACATAGCTATTTCTATTTCTAAAGAATAGAGTCGAGCTAATGACTGTCTCGATAGCACACTGGCACAGTAATGTTGTACTGGCGCGCACGTCTTTATTATTACTTAATTGTAAAAATGTAATTATGTAATTATATATAAATATTTTAATTATAAAAAAATATATTTTGAGGATTTTAAAAAATGAAATAAAATCTTAAATACAAATAATTTTTTTTTATTTATAAATGTGATACACTGAAATATTGCCTTTTTTGTAATTTTGACTTGATTACATTTGGTTTATATGAAAGATCTCTTAATAAACGATATAATAAGCCTATGGCCGACACTACAAGAATACCTTTCCCAACCACAACGCACTCATACAAAACAATGACTTTTAAGAACAATTTGAAATTTAAAACTGCTCAGTGACATGTTCGTAGACACAAAATTATAGGTACTAACCAAATAAGTTGGTGATACAAAACAAAATGATTTACAACAAACAAAAAAGGGAGACAAAACAATCACCTATTCTTAGTGATTTTGTTGCTTTCTAAGCACCCGCACACAGCGCAATAACGGATCATTCTATTGAATTATTATAAATAGGCATCAATTAAGTTTGAATTACACAAGTTAAACTAAGCAAAACATTGCAAAATCGAACAAATCACACGCGGACGCAGCAAACAGCAACCTAGGAATGCGTACCCTTGGTCGTACCCGTTATCTGCGGGTGACGTTAAACTGGCGGCGGGAGGGGAGTGTCGCTTCTTTACGTGTACTATTGTTTACCAGAAAGTGTCCATTTTACGTGTTAGATATTAACCAAAGAGGCACCTACGGGCCTGTATTTTCTATGTCACGTCATAAAACAGGTGCCCGTTAGCCTTTGTACACACATAGAATAAAACCCAAGTAAAGTCAAGTCAACAACTCTCGAGATTTAAGAGAAACTGAACACGTGCTGTGTTCTATGCAGCATCTTCAAAAAATTCACTCGTTCTCGCTAAGTGTTGGCTTTATGACAAGTATTTAAGCTAATTAGCTCTATCGATTTCCTTCGAAATAAATGCGACTCATCGTTACACTTTTACATGTCCGACGCAACGTTACACTTTTATATGCTTGATCAAAAAATGGCAGAAATCCACTGTTTTCGCCATATTTTTTCTCTTTCAACTCAGTAAGTCATCTGTTTAAAGTCAGGCTCTACATTAAATCGATACAGTAGCATTTGAATAGAAAAAAAACAAATATGCAGACAGGCGAATAAGTACATTATTTTTCTGGAACAACCAATAGAGAAATGAGTCCTTCGCACTCATATATGCGGCCGAAGCGTCCGTAAAACATCATGCATGTGTTGTGTTTTATAAAAAAAATGTTTATACGTTTTTTTCGGCAAAATTTATTCACGAGTCAGAAAATACTCCCGTTTATCGTTATTTCGTGTCTAGTAGCAAAGGTATGTCGTATTTTATGTATTAATTAATTTCCGTCCATAGCAGATATTCTTTTAAAAATTCTTGAAAGTAATAAAATGTATGGCAATTTATGTTAAACAATACAGTAAGTGTGAATATATACCATATCTTCACCTTATTCACTTACACTTTTTGGCATATATTAATAAAGTGTGAAATAAATAGTAAAATCGAACAAGTGTTTTAACACTTGTTCCATTTTACTATTTATTTCACACTTTATTAATATATGAATGAATGAAAGTAAGTAATACAATATTTATAATTTTGACCTATATTTTATGTCTTTTGTAAATATTTAATTTTGTAAGAAACGTAATAATTACTAATTTTTTAAAATATTTAATTTATTTACAACATGTATGTTGATTTTTATTTTAGATTTAATACTTATAAAGCTGACACCCGGTTAACTATGTTTACATCTTGATTTTCTTTAATAAATTTATATAACTATCACTATTAACATATATATACACTGTGTTCGGGAATAAGTGTCGGACAAACAAAGACGCTATTCGTTGACTGAAGAATAGTTGATTGTCGTTAAAGTAGAATTTAAAGGATGACTTTTTCAGAAAATTTAAAATAATATCCATAATTATTCGTCATCTTTTTCGTACACACGACACTTGGGTACATTGTTCAGTGCCACTCTGGGGAATAACCCGCGAACAGCTACGAAGACATCGCCACTACGGGCAAACACCGCACTCCGGGCAAGTATTGGGTGTGTTAAAAAGAGTTAAACAAAGACGTTATTCGTTGACTGAAAAATAGTTCATTCTCGTTAAAATAAAATTTGAAAGATGACTTTTTCAGAAAATTGAAAATAATATTCATAATTATTCGTCATCTTTTTCGTACACACGATACTTGCGTACATTGTTCAGTGCCACTCTGGGGAATAACCCGCGAACAGCTACGAAGACATTGCTACTACGGGTAAACACCGCATTCCGGACAAGTATTGGGTGTGTTAAAAAAAGTTATATGAAATATTTTTTTTTAAACTCATTTAGAAAAAGGGTGTGTTTTTGTTTTACGTTTTATTTCAACGACAATTTGTCCCACATATATTCTCGGATACCTTTATATATAAAACTACTTTGCATATATTCTCGGATACCTTTATATATAAAACTACTTTATATATAAAACTACTTTGTATTAACTATATAAAGTAATTGGGTATTTGACTAAATTTTTTTATTACATTAATCATAATTTCAAGGTACAAGCTGATTAAGAGTGAAATTTTTTTTAATAATCTTAAAAATTGACCGAGTTATAAAAGTTTAAATTTAATCTTCAGACAAGGACGGGAATACTGTGTTGTGAGGTCATTTTTAATATTGCACATGATATTCTACATTATATTCTACTTTATCCGTATCTTCAAATTTAGAAGCCTACAATTGGCTTATTTTTCAATCAATTTTTGAATTTTTTTCAAGACTGGTTTGTAATTAACTTATATTTCACAATATTATACAAAAAATATCAAAATTTAGAATGAGTCAACTACCGTATTGTATATAAGTAATTGTAGGAGTTTTAGTACACAATAAACTAGTTTCACTTAACATTTCTTCATACTGAATTTATGTATGAATTACATTATTTATAATGTTTGTTATTAATTTGATTTATATTATTTTATATTAATTAATGATAATACTTTTATAATATAATTAACTTAATAAAGTGAATCTGGCTCCGCAGTTGACATCGCGTTATCCAGTAAACGGATGTACAGCTTCCACTCTCCACGCCATATCGGGAAAACGGATAATCATGCAAAAAATACAAATAATCAAACTTGTAGAGAATTTTATGCTCTATAAGTCATGTTTAACCTTTATTGACCTGAGAGGCATAGAAAGCGTGATATTTACAGAAAAAAAACGATGTTCGACCTTTGATAAACCTTTGACTTTTGACTAGCGAGACACAATATCTGAGGAGACTTCAATCTGTACTTGAAACGTCAAAACAAAGCTCTGTGCAAATATTCAGCTTTCCCACTTTCATACCGGGGCTTAACCTTTACTTTACTGTAACTACTATTGAAACAAATTATTGTATAATAATACTTCGTACAACTACACGAATTAGTAAGAACTTTGCTCGTTTTTTTCAGTGTTATAAATGTACAGTTATTATCAAACCGTCCTCATCTTCGTCTGTTATAGGTGATTTAAATGACTTCCACACGACATTTACGTTCACGACTAGAGACTTCTAGTCGGCAGGGGCATCGCGCGGGAAGGAAACGAGCGCGGCTCTAAACACGACGGGGTTAGCGACACCGCCGTGGCGTCGAGCTCGGGGGTGCAGCACGTGATAGTTCCTGTACGCTATTCGAAGAGCACTCGCCGTTCTCTTAACGACCCTCGTACCCATTCGACGACCCCCGTTCTCCACAATCACTCACTTCATTTGACAATTATAATTTCACACGGTCATCAATTTCCAAACAACATTTTGCGACCTGCTTTTCTGAGGTCTATTATCGGGCGCGACCTCGGCGTGGCGCGGAGCACGTACGTTCGTTCGGCTATTAATGCGCGCACATTATCGCCGTGACCCACAATTTTTATTTAAAACAAACATTTGGCCTCTCCTCGTTCACTTAATGACACTGCGCCGTGGGGTCACCGTCGCGGCACTACACGCGGCGCCGTAGCTGCTTTATATGCGAGTGACAAAATCAATATTAATTTCGTTAAAGGTGATTTTTCACGACTAATTTTTGGGCGAAAACTTATGGACCGTTCGACTTGTTGAAACAAGTGGACGTAATATGTTTGACAAAAGTAGTAGATACATGGAACAAAAGTGCCAATTTTGCCAACTGACATCAGTCGATTCAGAATGAGCACTCTTCTTTCAGTTCAGTACTGCATCACGAAAGACCGCATTTGAAATAACTAGATTTGCTGTAGATAGATTTGCTGTAACTGTTTTAGACGAACTCGAAACGACAGTTAAATCTCTCATAATTAATGCCGTTATACGCGATGTGGCTATATAATAAATCGTTAAACAGTTGTGTAAAATGCAAAATCTTAGGTTCACTATGTCAGGACATTTGAATTTGGTCACCTTCCTTCGTGACATCCCTGATGAAGGACTACGAAAATTTTGCGTCGGTTGTCTAGCAGTTTCAAGGAAAATCTAATAAAATGTAATAAAAATGTGTCATGAATTGAAAAACTACCTCCTCTTTGGTAAGGTGTGATACCAACCCCTGAAAGTTCTATATATTAATCGGAGAATATATTTTGTACTTTTACTATGGATATCTTTTATTTCAGTCCTGGAATTACATAAAGACTTGCGGAAGCAACTTATTTTTCAATTAAGCATGAAAAGTGGTTTTGGAAAAATAAATATTATCTCAACAATTTAATATTCAGTTTAACAGCAGATATGACCAGTTTTAAACTTTACTGCTGGCCTTGTGATTTCAAGGAGTCGTTGACGTCTTCCCTATCGACTCCCAAATTGATGGCAAAGTGCTGATTAATAAACAAAATGAAATACGTACAATTTCATAGCGTTAGTACGATTCGACGTACGACACATTTGTGCGCGAAATCCATCAAGTGACCAATTATGCAGGTAAGTTGACCGACTATACTACGAGTCCAGAAGTTTATTAGTAGGTAATACAGCCAGTATTACCTCTTTAAAAATTTGATGAAGATCAAACCGTCCGTGATCTACCTGTGCCCACAGGATACTTAATGCGACACGCTAGAATTTTATATACATATAATTTATAAGATCATATTAAGTCCAAGCGCAACGTAAGTGGCGAACAATAATAAAAAATAGAACATATGGTAATTTAACACTTTAATGTACATGTTCCAAAAAATCCTTCCTACATAATAATCGGAACGCCTCTGCTATCTTTTGATCCAGAGTTCGAACTGAACGTTGCCGGTTGAGCATGCGATAAACGAGACGGCAAAGATTTAATCGGAGGCGCGCGCGTTTTGACTTGGACGAGAAGACGGTTGAAATTCGGCCACCAATCTTCCCCCACAAAAGTCGGCAGGTGTCCGCGCCACATATAAACCACGTTCTTCTACGTTGCGCGTTATTGTATTGGATGTTATATTTATATTACACTTATTGTCACATATCCCATGTTCCAGAATTGTTTAATCCTTCGTCACACTTTCCTCTATTATAATCTGTAACATAAAGAACGTAACCAAAAATTTTAACATACCAATTAATACATAAATAACACAGACTAATACCTATCAATAACCTGTGACATATATTCCCTGTCCTAGAATATTTGTCCCGCTCCAAACATTTCTATCGATTACATGTGCATTCGCATGTAGGTACACACAAACCGTAAGCTCGATCGTCCTGACAAGAATGTTTTGTCGTAGCCGGTCACCGATACGTGGAAAGTAGTTTGTGCGCACCTACTTCAGAGATCGATTGTCGACTTGTTGCCTTTTATTTATTATTTTCTTTAAATT
This sequence comes from Druceiella hillmani, assembly GCA_039881145.1. Lineage (NCBI taxonomy): Eukaryota > Metazoa > Arthropoda > Insecta > Lepidoptera > Hepialidae > Druceiella > Druceiella hillmani. The sequence continues at coordinate 9,755,393 of JAYKKI010000030.1, read as the reverse complement.
TCTCCCTTCTTTACTTATTTCGAATTAGCAAGAGTGCAAGCAGACCCGCAAAACACGATGGGCATTTCAATTAGATCTCGTTGTGAGACCTCCATTGTAACTAATTCTATTTATTAAAACGCAGACTTTACAGAGTTTACAGTGGTAAGGGCCGTATACAGTGGACAAAATCGTATACTCGTTCTTGTCTTAACATTAACCGACTACGTTGACATTTTTACAGACACAATATTTATTAAAAACTTATTTTAATTCAATACGAACTCGTTTAATTTTACTTTTAAAATTAATTTAATTTAATTTTGCTTTTAAAAAGCGTAAGAAAAAGGTATGAAAAAGCGCAGAAAGCATTAAAAAGCGTAGAAAACGTGGAAGCCGTACCTGTCTAGAGCTGTATAACAGATTTGCATCAAACACATCACATCTCGCATTTAATCCAATTAATTTCAGTCAAGCATAATTTATGCAAAGGAAATGCTTTTATAAATTTAGCTTTTAATTATTGACAGGGTTTTCAATGCAACAAATAAACACGAGAGGATAAACTCAAACAGCTGAGTCGAACAATATTTACACATATTGAGAAAACTGTTACATTTGGTAATAGTTTTCTCAATATGTGTAAATATTGTTCGATTCAGCTGTTTGAGTTTATCCTCTCGTGTTTATTTGTTGTGTGGAACAAATAAACACGAGGATGTGTGAGTGAACGTGTGAGTGAAATGTAAGCTAAGGTTATCTCTTTAAAAAATATTCTAGGGCACATATTTATATCCTTCTTATCACAAAGTATCAAGTAAACTGTATTGCGAATCAAAACAGATTCGTCTTTCATACCGTCCGTATATTCATGATTCATAGTTAGGAACGATTTTGGCATAAGCGCAATGATGTCCTGGCGCAAATCAGGTAACCATCCTATCCGTGCGTCCTGGCAAGAATGTTGGTCGTAGCTGGTCACCGATAGGTGGAATGTAGTTTGTACGCACATTCTTAAGAGATCGGTGTCGATTTGTTGTCTTTTATTTATTATTTTCAATTATTACTTATTTCGAATTAGCAACAGGCCGACTTGTAACAATGCCTCCATACGTGCATAAGAAATTTAGTTTGTTTGAATTAATATTTTCTATAACAAAAATAATTTGAAGTGTCGATTTTTGGTCGATTAATGAAGGAGTTAAAAAAGTATATATTATGATGTTAATATTTATTTATCTAAATCATCAAACCGTGGCGGTGTAACCAGCGCAGGCGGGTTATGACATTATATCTGGTTATAATTTTACAGTCAAAGAAGTATTTAACCTCGGAATGAAAAGATAAAACCTCAAAATTTGCATAAATCTTTATTTTGACATTCTAAACATAGACTGAAAAGTGTCATAAGATTTAGATAGGACAAGACATTAATAATAATATTTTTTATAATATAATTAGCTTCGCAGTGTCTGGCTCTGCCGTGAATGCACGCCTTACACTCTGCGCTGTATGGTGGAAAGGGTTAATCGACAAACCAAATAATCAAACTTGGAGATAATTTTATGCTCTAAACGAGAAGTTACGAGAAGCATTAAAAGCGATATATTTAAAAAATCTTGACTAACGGATACGATGTCTTATGACATTTTTCAACCCGTTTTTAGAACGTCAAAACAAAGGGTCATGCAAATTTTTACCTTTTCGACTTTTATTACGAAATTTTGCCTTTATTTCGTCTCATTTGACTGTACTATGAAAAAAAACATCTCGAACATTTTAAGCGGAAACAGACGTATAGAGTTGTACACCTCCGGAGTGCTTCACGCGACATTTTCGGAGCAAATAGAAACGGCCAATTGCCAGCCCTTTTATCTGCGTCGATGAATTCCTAATAATTATCATTTATTGTTGGCATACACTTGACTTAAAAAAAATTATTATTAGGTAACAGATAAATATTTTATTTCAGTGAATTGTCCTCTTGAAACCGCAAATAGTGTTTTTGGCAAACCCTTTCTTTTCAAATGTGTGACCGCAATTCTTCAAAAATTATTAAACTAGTTTATTTCTAATTATGTGCGCTTTGAGGTTTACAGAGATTATCGTCAATCGAACGATACGAGATCGAAAGAAGAAAGAACGATTTTGACTTTAAAGCAAAGTTTTGGGAAAAGGAATCTCGCACTGCGAAAAAACACCCTGCAACACCGTTTATTAATCGTCAATAAAAATTATAACATAATTAAAAACATGTATTATAAATTGAAACAACGGTTTTTTTAAACAGTTTTCACGACTATTGGGCATGTTCTATTAGACAAGCCAGAAAATGGCCTTTTTCCATAAGGAATAGGGTTGATTCTGCGTGTTTCCGGCGTAATATTCTAAATGGTGTTTCCGGCGTAATATTCTTACAACAATATTTTTATAACGTGGAACTAACTGATTTTACGTAATTTTGTTGGGGTCTCCCAATCGCCCAATCCCTGGTTAGATTTTACACTTTTATATTATTTCCATTTAAATTATGTACGCTAACCGGTTAACTCTTAAACTTCCAACTGGATGCTGTATAATTGCTCTTATTGAAATAATAAATAGACGTGCAGATAGATTAAACATTCCGAAAATAATTACACAAACATGCAGTCCCTCCACAATGCCATTGTGTAAAGATTACCATTCCGGCATAATCTTTAGTATCGGCATCCCCTTTCACAACAGACACCCACCCTCGCTTTGATATTCCAGCAAAAGTAATATCTGACATCTATGTTACTAAATTAATATACATAAGAGATATTGCGATGGTGCTGCTGACAAATATAATAAATCTATAAGATATTTCCGATTACAGTCAAAATGTATTTCTTAACAAAAGTTGCTAGAGATCACAAAAAAAACGAAATTGTTGATGATTCTGAAATTCACAAGGACGAAAATTATTTGCCCCGCGTTTCGAAATTACGCAATATTTTAAATACTTTATCCAACAGAATTTTTTAAGATGACTAATAAAGAGATAAAGTCGTAAAGAACTGGCCACATTGTCGACGAGTTATCGGTCGTTATCAATGTTTGCTCTGACTTATTTTCGACTCACGATGTATTCGCTCTCAAATATTTACGCATGAAAAACCAACATGTATAAGGTCACTAGAATTATGAGTAACAAAACAATCTATTATTATCGTCAAGCTAACATTTTCCGCAGCCATCGTCGACGGCGAACGACGCGACATCATTTGGTCGCGTTCCGGCATCTCCCTCTCCGTCACGAAAGTTTTAATACCTGTTCTTGAGAAAGTGTTAAGAGATTCGGTCATTGAATTTTTAGACCTATTTACGAACAAAAGTGTCTACGGTTTGAAGCAATTTTCTGAAACTTCTTTTGAAAGGGGTAAAACAACGTTTGCTAGATACGGCCTTTATTCATCTTTAGAGTTCCGTAACAAAATTAGAAATTTTTATGATTTAGCTATATATATCTGACTTTCTGTCTGTACCTCACAGCCGTTTTACACGCAAACACTATCAGTGCTGTGACGCGGAAATTTGGCATGGTTTTCTCTACATACTATAACGCCTATATAAATAAAAGTTTCTATAAGTTTTTTAGGGTGGCTCCTAATGGAAAGTGGGCGGGGGTGGAGGATTTTTTGCTTACCCCATTGTGTAGGGTACCGTTGAATAGATTTTCCTAAAATATTGAGAGCATTTCAAGAACACTTTCTCGACACGACGATCGTTTTACTATACAGTAAGCTTCAAAATAGTTAAGAGGTACGTCTACCCGGCCCTCACCGGCTAAACCTTTATATTTGAATATCTGAAAAGTATTAATAAAATTAATATTAAAGTATTCATAAAAAACTTCGTACAAATGACTTAAATCGACTGCCTAAATATTAAAAATTCGCAAGAAATATCTACATGATGAGAAATAATATTATTTAAATTTGCACCATCTTTTTACGCCTGTAAAGCATATAGTAGACAATATATTTACGTTGTGAAACATTAATATGTTTTGTTAATAATTTCATAGAATCACATAATACTCTTAAATGTTTATAAGTGTCCAAATGTCTACAGAACTCTCGTAGAGTAAGTTTTACTCGTACTTGAAAGGTTTTTTTTATTTATGTACGTTACGCTATAGTAAACTAACGCATCGGCAGATTTGGACATAATGCTACTTCTCCACACCTGCAGTATAAAAAGAAACTTTATGCCGAAGCTTTGCTGTCGATCCGTTGTCTTTTGATCAGATTCACGTAAATACACGTGCTTTAGGCGAAAGATAAGCTTTTCGTATTCAGCCTAATACCTAATTTGGACGAATACAGAAGGGCATGCCTCAGTCGGTCGATTTTTATCTCTACAAATACGATAAGAGCATGAAAAAACAAACGTGACGAAATATAGTTTTCTAATATTTAATTCACTAGTCTTTGTGAAAATCACGGGAAAAATTATAACGGCCCGTGTGTGGTGTTCATCAGGAATTTTATGCAATACCAGTATGCATATACCATATGCGTAATACCAGTTTCACAGACCGTCCTTACGCGTTTGGCAATTTCGAATGTGTTTCAATTATGCAAACTAAACGTGTCGGCGGACAAACGACAGAAGTGGGACTTATTACGTTTCGCGCGCGTCGTATCAAACAAATATACTTTTAAAGGTAGTATCATAAGAAAAGAAATAAAATTACGAAATCATGACAAATCAAGTGAAATCATGATAAAAAATATATTGCAAAAATTAAACAATTTAAACGATCAATTCGAATGAGCGACGTGTTATTTCACGTAGCATTAACAATGGTCGAGAACGCACGCGTAACAAGAAAAAGGCGAAACTATTGACTGATCGGCTGTATCGCTATGGCCAGTTTACACACCCGTATATTTTTTGATGCTGAAGCGCTCCGTAAGTCTTCAAATTGAACACTAACACCATAAGTAGAGTGACGTGGTAGTTTCAATTGAATTAAGGTGTTTTCAGTTTCATACAAAAAGCGCACAACTCTAAGTTAAATTCAATTTATTGTTAAGAATTCCTCGCTGTGTTGGATTCTTTAAATAACGAATACTATTTTCTTTATAATTTAAATTAATTTGCTCAATTCCGGTGCAACAACGAAACATAAAGCATAATGTCTCGAATGAAAAGCATACGATTAAAAATGACTCGGGAACTCGAACTATCGAACGATGCGACAACAACTTTACCCCTTATACCTTCCCTTCGCGCTGAAGTGGAATAGAGTGGAAATATCGACAAAATTATCGATAATTACACAAGGGTTCTCTCAGTTACCGCCAAAATGTCGTTAAACGTTTTATTGAAACTTTCGATTGACGCAAAACGGTTGTCAAAAGAAATCGCCTAACTTTTCTGGCGGTTACGTCTAGGAATAGAAATAACTAGAAATTTTCGTGGAATGCCCGAATGAAATCACCTTTTCAGGACATTCCAAGAACCAGCGGTTACATTTTTGAATCCAGCTTTTTGCACTTTGAGAAGCTCATTTAAAACGTCAAACTTCATAATGTTTAATAGCAACGATACGAAGGTGACTGGAAATGGCCGACACTTAATTTAACAGTAGACAAGAGGCTATTTTATTATTTCATATGGTCATAATATAAAGGCATAAACTGACGAGGAGTAAACAAAATCCTGACGAATCTATAAAATTAATCGAGAATTATAAAGGTTTAAACATAAGGTTTAGACAAGGACCATAAATACTGGCGTCATTTTCTGTAACGTTCATTGTATTCTACGAGAGCGTGTGAGACAGGAGATATCCTATGGTAGAGAAACCTACCATTAAATTCAGAAGCTCACAACTGGCTTATTGTTTCACGTATTTCACAGTTCATTCAATTGCATTCAGCATATAAACGTCTAAAATTAATCCAGTTGAAGCCAATAACCGAATTAATATGATTTGTACCATTTCGAGGTAGGTAAAATAGAAAATGGTTGCAACCATTACCGTTTTCACACTTCGAAATGAAGGTCATAAATACGAAGTTAACAGATAAAAATATTTATTTCGGCGCCTAAATTTTGATTTGGGCTTTGACCGAACACATTCAAACAAATTTGTTGGCAATAATATATTACCTATTTATCGATCGACCGGAAATCGAATTGACTCAACCTGCGACCTGTTTCATATCGACAGTGTAAGTAATAATTCATACACGTCTACAGCTGTAACGCATTAAGGCAATGGCGTTATATTAAATAGACACGTTATACTGTTTGAAACGAATCGAACAGTGATTCGCTCTAAGTCGGTTCGACACTCCGATTTTTACAAGTATCTACGGCCGTTGTTAAATCGCTGTAGAGTCGGGGGGGGGAGCACACATTAAGACGATTACAATCAATCATTTTTTGTACATTATCTCGTTCTCGAGTTACACTATTTCAGCGTTAACCGCGAGGGTTAGGCGTCCTGCAGTGCACGTGCACTGGGCGCCGCTAAATTTAGCTAACTACTAATTGACATGATCAAAATTTAATGCTTGTAAGTCAAAAAAAGTAAAAGTGTAAAAATTCTACAACTGTGACGAACGGACGGAGTTATACAAGTTATAATCGTTCCTTGTTTTATTACGGAACCTAACACAAGAAAAACAAGAGTGCGTTCAATGCACATAATTTATATAAATACCATAAAACCTACACAACTATATTATTACTAAAGTCCATATATTGTAATGCCACCTAACCGATTGAGGAAATGTGATTTATCAAAAAGTTTCGATGCACACATCTCAACATTCTTAACCAAAGAGCGTATATCTGTGTTCTTAACGAGCACTTCTTTTGTTGTTAAACTGTTATATTCACTCGCAACTGACTTGAATAAAATAACTATAACTATAACCTGGACGAAAACGAGGACCTTACGCTCGATAATTTTCGAATGTCGATTTTTTTTATTACGTAGATGTTATTATATGATTTTTTCGTTGAAAATCAAAGACGTAATATAGCTTCTATATCGAAATTATGGCTTCTTGCCAAAAAAAGTAATTGACATTTTCTTTGACAAATTCATTGCGGATGTGGTTCTGCCACGCAAATAGCAACAAGTAGTGGGTACTACACTATCAATGAATTTATTACGATCTTATCAAAGGACGTTTAATACTAATTGCCCTCGAATTCAGCCGATAATTTCACTTACTATTTCGTTAATGTTCAAACAGAAAAAAATATTGTACCATTTACAACATTGCTTGGTGCCCGTCCACCGTGACGACGTATAACGTTACCGTAGCAACGATGAAATTGCTTAAAATAAAAAAAAATTAAGTTTATAACCCCTTTGCTTTAGGTTACCATGTCAACGCTGTTAGCGTAGCGTTCACTTGTTAATCTTATAAACATGAAAATAAACTATGTTCCGTGCAAGTGTTATTGCTAACTAGCTTCTGTCAATCCTGGTTATAATTTATCTCATTTTCAGTTTTCTCAAAATCCGTTCGTCTTTAGTAGTATAAATCGTGATCGACTTATGAAAGGGGAAAAAATGTCACACGATATACCAAGGGAGCCAGGCTCTATTAATTGAAATGGCGATTAGGGATACACGCTGCGAGTTACTACATGGTAAAATCAAATTTACAGTTTCCCGTTCAGATGACACTACGGAATCAAGTAGGAGCTTAATGAACATCGTAAAAGATGGATGCTGCCGTCCAGGAATTTCATGTAGATCCGTTCAGAAATTATGAAGTTAAATTGTAACAAACACGCATCCATCCAAACTTTCGCAATTATAACGTTAGTTAGATTAGCGTACTCGAAATTTAGCTCTTTTTTGGCTTCAGTACCTACAGTCAGTGTTATATGAGTAACATTTGTTTGTCGCCATGGATGGTGACCAATCTTCATAGCAATTATCCCAACTTATTTTGATACCTCCTCTGAACGTACACAAACGCGTACAATGCCCACGTTAATTGGAAATGTGGGCATGATTTTAATGATATCGATCGATAAAAACATAGCACTGCCATTTTTTACTGTCTTAAGTGATCCTGTTGAAGTTTAAAACAGTAAGTTAGACTATAACTTCCAACCCCGTAGTTGTACTGTGCTTTTGAAATAGAACGACTGTTTTTGTGTCGTAACTTGCAACGAAATTAATTTAACGCAAGAAAATTTTCCTAAAATTACTTTTCACAAGTCTCGCTGTGGTCGTCGTCAGCAATAAAGTTATAACAGACTTCGAATCACATCTGATGATGCAGCCCTATATTGCTTCAAATGTTTGTAACTGGTCTTATAACCTCAGTGATGTTATTCGGAAACGGCATTTCGGCAAGGGCAGTGATCTATGAAAACCAAAAAAACATATAAAAGGGTCATCTACAAATATATTTGAGCAACGTTTGGTACTGGTATGAATCAAGTATAAGCTAAATTCTCCACGAACAGATTAGGAAAGTATCGAGAAGTATCAGCCAAACTCTGTACAACAATTCAGGGGAAGTCCAAAATAAAAATTGTTTAGATTGGAGTCTACAAATTAAACAGATATAATAATTATATTCCACATTGTAGCAGGCAACGAAAGCCCAACACCCCGTTATCAATGTAATATAAAAAGCAAACCACAGTGTGAGCGTTTTTTTTTAAATTGACAAGTAAGAAAGGTTAAGTTAATGAATCATTTCTGTACAGTTCTGACATCGCACCCTGCCATCTTTATTTATCCGCAAAAATTAAGCATAAAATATTTCTTCATTTCTCAGGATTTAGTACATAGAATTTTTCCATCCTATAGCTTATAGTATTCAGATGGACATACGGTTCTTTATATCATATAAGATCGTCTGGGTAATGGGCAATAACGATTTATATGTAAATAGTTCAAGCGTGCTTGTTGCTTGTTTTATTTTTTAAATTTTTAAACCATATAAAATAATGTATGGACATATTTTAGACATGAAAATCTAGAAAAAAAGTTAACGGTAAGATTTATTGCTATCTATTACAGATTGTTATGATTCGTTTTCCGTGCCAGAAAAGTTTCAGCATCTACGTAAACGTTGCAATTATTTAATATTTTGACGAATAACCCTTTATAAGACGTCCTACCTTGAAATTAAGTCTGTATCCTTTTATGACCGTTTCGTTGTCCATCCGAGACCCGTTTTCTCAGAAGGGGCTGGAGGTATCGAGTAGAAATTAATATCAAATACGAAAATCTATGAATAACGATCTAAAAATTAAAACCGCCTCCGTCTTAATGCAATAAAACGATATGACCTTTCAAATATCGCGTGTTTTGATACCGACTCATTGCTTCGTTCATTAAAACCCACGGTGTACTTCCCGTCGACCTTAAATCTTGAGATTTGGCATGAAGAAAAGTCATAGGAAACAATCTCTTTCGGAAATATTACTTGACAAAATAAATTTTTCGGTTTATTTTTTAATTTTTAAACTTTGCAATTATGTATTTTAATTTTATGAAAATCTCTTGACTGCGAGTCTACTTGTATTTGACCATTTATTTTATTTCATCATTTTAAAAGATATGCAGTTTTGAATTGTCTATATAGCCTCTTTAATATCCAACTAGATACATTTCTTTATTTGCAAAACTGGACCACAGAAACATTTTAAGTTTAACTAACTAAACGTTTATAGTTAAATGGCTAATTATAACAGATTATCAGATCTTCACTTCGCCGATTCTGCAGTCGCCGAAGACAAAGGTTTATAATATGTGCATTTTGGCCGTAACAATGTACGGCCTGAAACTTTTGGGTACTCACGGTCGATCTGACCCATAAATTTAAAATCGTTCAGCGAGCGGAGGGAAGAGCTGCACTCGGAGTATCTCTAAAGGATAAAATCCGAAATACCGAGCCCAATGGGTAACTAAAGTAATCGCTGTAGCACTTGAGATCGGTAAACTGAAATGGCAATGGGCAGGTCGTATTTGGCGAACGATCTACAACCAATGGATGAGACGAGTTTCCGTGTTGAGACCGAGAACCTCGAAGCGCAGTATGGGAGCCCCCGAAAGAGTAAGATGGATGCGGAAGGCGGAGGACCGATTGTGATAGCGCGGCCATGTCTATTAGTTGACCCTCTCTCTGAAGGACCATACGCAGTATGATGACGCAGCTCCAAGGGGTAGATTTAAATTTCTTATTTCCGTGTTACATTTTTTAGAAACACATTATAATGGAAAATATAATGCACAGTCCAATTTATAGTTGGAACCTAACACAGACGGTGCTCGATCGTTTGCTATGCACACTTTGTCGTTACTTACTAATACTTTTTTGTTAACTGTAGGTATTTTCTTCTTCCTACGCGTGTAGACAGATTCCGGCATTTTAAGCATCAATGTGACGGAGGCCCATTTTGCTCACCGGTTACTAGGATAAAGCATGGGCGGCGACTAGTCCCTCCGCTGCCGAAAACGAGATACGTGATGATATAATGCGTCCGACGTCAGTGTCCAGTAATGAATCTATTCGCCTGTCGTTCAAAATGTGTAGTAACTATTATCTATTAATTATTCACAAAGATCTCTTAAAATTCAAAAACATACATTTCAAATTATTGAATTATGGGACTAACTTGTAAAGACAATGACTGTTTCAAGCGCCTACCGAGCTGGCGTCAAATAAACCACGCGTTTCTTTATATCCATCGGGGTATCGCCTTCGCACGGACGCACCGATTTAAATCCGTTGTTATATTTCATAAAGGACGTTCCTGCGTTAGTCCCGTTGTATAATTAAGAAATGCGGAATGGAAGGTAGAGTGTACGAAATATTCAATCTAAGACAAGAAGTTAATACGGTATCGGTGTCTTCACAAGTTGATCTCAATTGCATTGAGAATGCAAATAAATATGTTTAAAGACCGATTTTAGGTGTGTTCTTTGTAAATATTAATAGAACGACAAAATATGGAAATAAACAGAAATATTACAATTAAAAGCAGCAAATTATTATTATTTTCTCTTTTCACACGCGCCATATTTCTTCTATTTGAATACATAGAGGAAGCAATATGAGAAAATCCTTATCGCGAATCTTATCAAATGACACTATTATCCATTGGAGAAAGGAAACCAGAAAAAAAGTTGCGAAAATTGGTATTGAATTTTTATTAATTGAGATTACCCAAGTTTCATAATCATTTCTATCGGGATTATTTAGAAAATAAGAAATTAAAAATGTTTAAACTAAGCCATTTTTATTTCATTTTCACTAGCAACATTATTTTTTACCATACTAAATATTGCAATAAATTATTTTAGTTTTAAGTTAGTCGATCTGGTAAACACTGTTTTTGTCACAACAAAATTTGTAATGATTTTTGTTTGTGGTTATGTACAGCCATAACAGAAAAAAATATTATTTTGTTCCAGTCGCCCCCAGTTTTTTGTCACATCTACATGTTCATTTTTACCGCATTTAAACGATTTTCTTTGAATAATTTCGTTTCAGACTAGACAGTGTCGAATAGATAGCTACCGTATTCGACTAAATTGAATTGATTGACATCGGTTAAGGCTGTAAATATGCCACGAAAGTGTTTAAATAACTCGGACAGTTTTTATTGCGTGTGGACAAAATTAACTTTTGTATCTCACCAAAAAGAAATTCACCCACTTTTGAAATAAAAATTGTTTTTTTAAATTATTTTGGTTTTCCTGTGGGCCATCAAGATAAATACTGCATTGTGTATCTTGTGCGAGATTTTTATTAGGTCGGTCTAAAGGAACTTACCATTTGCTATGATACCAATGATTTGGACGAAACCAAAAGATCGTGTAATTGTTATGTTTGTTTGATTTATTTAAAATGCATTACAAACGAGTCCAAATATACTGTTAAGTACCCGGATTTGTCATCGGTCACTAGGCCAATCCTTTGGCACAGGCAATTCGGCAATATTGCCGAATTGCCTGTGCCAAAGCTTCCAAATTCTCTAGGATGTCAGGAATCTGTTCCTAGCCAAGACGATAACGTACGTGTAGAGAGCGACCGACTACTTCTAAAGAACCACACTTATCGACACAAAGTTACCTAAACGATTTAGTAACAGGCTGAGCTTTTTGGGTATAGATTAAACGGCTGGAATTTAGTTTCTCCCGATTTCTTATTTTCGACATCGCGATGATGAATTTTAGAGCGGAAAGTTACACAGTTTTAATAAATGAACTTATAATCGATCTCGTACAAAGCTTTGGGATATAACATGTCCTTGAAAATACATATCCTGAACTCGCATTTGGATTTCTTCCCCGAAAACCTGGGTGATTAAATGACGAACAAAGCGAGAGATATCATCAGAACATTTCCATAATAGAGAATCGTTATCAAGAGAAATGGAGTCCAGAAATGTTAGCCGATTACTGCTGGAGACTTAAAAGGACCTACCGGATGCCAAATACTCATAATTCTATTGTCCATTAAGTAATTATAATTGTCTAAGAGTAGGTGATTTAAATAGTTTTCATGAAAATATACATTTTAACGTCATAAAGAAATCTAACATGTAAATTTTTTTTTCATTAACATATTCTTGTTGAGTTGCTATAGTACTTACATTCAAAATTTTATATACATTTTTATGTGACAAAAACATTTTAATTTTATAGACCGGGCCAATTAGATATAATTGGTGATTAAAAATATACACACGAGAACGATTATCCAATTAACTCGAATAAAACATAATCGACTCCGCTTTCACTTTGGTGATGCTTGCACGGCCCTCGGCCGCTTCAACGTTGTAGCATAAACTCGACAACGGAATAGATACAAAACAAATTATTGCTTGTAACCGTCTTATCTTGTTCCCGGCAAGCCTGCAGTGGAAATGGGCAGAAAATCGTTGCACGATTAGATTCACCTGCCAAGTGAATGTCAAATGTCAGTTGTTGGATGTATTTTTTTACGCGACGATTTTAATTTTTCGGTCAACAGAACTCGAAGAATGAATATGGATTAATATTAGAATATGGATATATATTGACAAAACAAAGATTATAATATGGATTTATATTGACAAAACAAATTCAAATAACAGAAATCTGTCAAGTAAGAGTAGAACTCGTATAAATATTTAAGGGTACATTACATTTCTGATAAACTAAATATTTACAAATATTAATTTTTCACAAGGTAAATATATTGGCTAGAATAACATTCACTGGCATAAAAACATGGTGCACATTTAAACGATTGTAGGAACTGGAAATGTAGAAACAAATTAAGTCCTTTATTTACCCTTCTCTTTAAATCTAATAAGAATAATTCAAAAAAGTCGATAGGGTAAAATATATGGTTAAATGGGATGTATTGGTATACCAAATTAGAAGTTTCTACGTCGTGTGATTTCTGAGAAAAGTCGACTGTGAGTATAGAGAAAAAATGCGAACTTAAATTTTTTACAACATGTAGGGCCGTAGAGGCCTCACTGTACGATATTAATAGCCACGATACGTATCTCGAGCCTCTTTCCGAGGAGAAGGGCTCCGATAGACAGGCGGACGGACAAGAAAGTGATCCCATAAGGGTTCCGTTTATTTTGAGGGACGAAACGTTAAAAATGAATCAAGTTTCATTATTTTCAACGTCACGTTGAATAAAAGCGAACCTAGATTTATTTAAAGGAAGAAATAGGTTTATTTTTTAGAGTTCTGTCCGTCCGTACCTCACTCGACCTTACAGATTCTATAGTTGTAAATCTGTGTGAACACGAATGAAATTCTTCAGATAAAGATCGCAATTAATATGTAAAATATTTGAAAAAATTTAAGGTTGATTTTTTAAAGAGACAGAACACATCAATGATGAATGAATGAGATGAAATTACCGCACATAACCCAATATACGCACATTTACAATCGACAAACTATGAAAGAATGAAATTTGAATGACACGCAGGCGAGAGGACGGAGTTATAGTCTATTTCATCTGCCCGGAGCGCGCACCGATAACCTGCAGCCTTCACTAGCTTTTCACACGCTTATGTTAATCAACAAGGTGTCGGGAGAGGGGCCATATCTTGATGTTTTTTCTACCCATTGACCGCTTTAGGAATGCGATTATGAAGTCGCTCTGTAGTTCACCGTTGATAATTAGTTAGTTTTATAATATTATGTGGTATGTAACACTTTTAAATTTTCCACATATTCAACAATTTGGGGTCACCTATAAGTTGAATTTGGAGTTGTAATGATAAATAAATATAATTAATAAGTAATATTTAATCTCGTGCACTTTTCTCTCGTCCAAGATTCATTTGATACTTTTTACTACAAAATAATGGGAACCTGTATGGGGAATAATAATACAGGTTAAGCGGATGTAACCGATTTTTGTAATATTTCGAATATCTTTCGAAATTGATACTTATATCATTTTTCATTTGTAAGCTCCGTTTGCGAAATATTAAGCGTTGAAGGGCGGTGCTAATACCTCCTCGAATATTTCCACCGTATGTCTGACAATTCTGCAGTCATTTTATTGCAGATAACTTTCATCGACATTTTTAAGATACGTAGAGAACTAAGGATCCTTACTTTACGCGTGTTTCGATATGCACTTGGCCGGTTTCTTTCTTTTCTGAATATTACGAGCATAATATACGCAGAACTATTATTTTCAATATATATATATATATATATATATATATATATATATATATATATATATATATATATATATGAATTTGAATACATTTAAATTTACTTTTTAACTTAAATTTACTCAAAAATATTGCTAATAAAGTGCGTGCAACATACGTGTGAATAATTAGGTAAAACCTTGGACCGTTTTGTGATTCTTCATGTCTGTCATTTGAGAACGGCTTTCAATGAATCAACGATCCACTAGACAGCAATTTTTTAAATTTTATTAAACAGTGTCTGGCAAATCTAAGTTTAACACTCGGACATTGCTATGCCGGTAAAGGACGCCATACACGGGGAATTTTATTATTAAAGTTTAATTTATACAAAACATTGCTGCAAAATAAATTATATATTAAAATATTCACGAAGTATTTTTGTACGCATAAATCGTATTTGTCCACAGATTAGAAAGTGCAGTGAGAAGACGACAGACGTTCTGAATATACCTGGCCTCGTCGCTGTATAATTTGTTTGACCTCTTTACTTGTATACCCCCTTGCCGGTGTTTTTCTTTCAACAGCTCTCAACGTGTGATCAGTCGATTGAAACGCGAGGAAGAAAACTTTATTCTCATTCAAACCCGCCGAGTCACACAGCAAATCGAGTGCAGTTTCATTAAATTCGGAAATTCTCTTATTGCTTGCTTTCTTCAATATATTGCAAGTTATAATTTTAAAATATTTTCACATAATTAACTTATAATGCAGGAGGCGTGAACAAAATCTTAGGCTATTTTGCCCATAGGCGGCTCAGAAATAATCTGTAGTAACGGAAACACAATGGAAAAAGTCAATAGATCTATTTCTTTTAAATACTAATAAAATAGTGTTACATTGCTACACATACAGTCATCGACAGTTATGAAAATGCTAATCAGAAATACTCGAAGGCTATTTAAGAACTGGAGTGTATTCAAGAATGCCACAATTAAGAGATTAACACTTGTGTTGCATACAAAAGCAATTATGCAACGTAAGTGCAATTGAAAAGTAATCAATGCTTTACTGTTCTCGCTACCGGCATTGTTTCAGCTCACACAAGCAGCATTGATTTTAGTTTTCATTTGGTCAATTTAGGTCCCGTCATGCCCGCCCGTGCGTGTTCTTGCCCCAGTCCGGCGATAAAAAACTTACGTAACAAGTATCAGTTCAGTCGTTACAGAATATTACCAGATTGTAAGATTTGTATTTTAAGGCTATGTTAGCGTTGAAGAAATAATGGAGGATTTCAAAATGAAAATTGCAAAAAAATGTACTATAACGATATTTTTCACCAATCCCTAATACAAATGCAATTCGTATACATATTTTGCCGATAGGTAAGTCACTGATGAGAGTTTGGAATCATTGTCTTATTTAATTCCGTTTTGAAAATACTGACGTCGCACACTCGACCCAAGTGTGCTCTACGTATTATGTATTTATGTGTGGACAACATTTTCGCGGACAATTGAGGTCACATCACGAATCATTTTCAAACTAGGCCGAAAAATAGACTATGTTAGCGATAAAGAAATAATAAATGATTTTGAAAATACTTAACATAGCACACTTGCCCGAAGTGTGCTCTACGTATTATGTATTTATGTGTGGACAACATTTTCGCGGACAATTGAGGACACAATCGCGAATCATTTTCAAACTAGGACGAGAAATAGAACTTAATAGACTTTCAAATACGAATTTATCGTCGTCGGTATCAGATACGCCGATTGCGGATCAACCCACGCGGACGTTGTACCTATCGAAATATATTCTCTCCCATCTGTCTTACGTCGGTGAGAATAGGATGATACACTTAGATAAAACTACAGCAATATTCGGGAAGCTTAGTGATGATGAAAGACCCAACGGTTAAGAGCGACATTGAAAAACAGCAAACGAGGAGAGTATTGAATCGCTTTTAAACCTCTACGAGGTAGTGAAATTTGAAATCATTAAATAATTTGGTAATTAGTCAAATGCGAATGATACTAATTTTTCTTTTGTTTGTTTGGTACAAACAAAACAAAACTCGTACTCGGTACTCGGAAGTAGGGGAGACCGGGGACAATAACTCGTCACCGTCGCATGATTTTCATCAACCAATTACGAGCGTCGATGCCTCCCCGCGACCCGCGAACTCGTGCGAAGTGAGCCGCGGCAGTGGCGAGGCGTTCGTGAGCGAGATCACATGTTGTGTTTTTGGTCTCGGTAAGTAATTTTTTTCGTTCGTACTTTTTTTGTTATTGGGCCTATAAATCTGTTATGTAAACAATGTTGTTCTTAGCCAAAATAAAATATAATAGTTCTATTATATATAACACAGTATTGCTTCTATGTTAGTGCCAGATTTTGCATATGATGAGCAGGTGAAATTCAAAATGGCGTCAGGGGCTGGTTGACAAATATTGTTCGGGGTAGGTAGACTAATTAGTCAACCGACCCCAGTTGGTCCTACTGTAAAAGTTGTTTGTAATGATGGAAAACATTATCACTATTTCTATGACATTTTATACTTATTTTAAAGAATTGTGCATGCTAATGATTAATGTGTGATACATCATCAATGTAAATACTATTATAGTCTTCTGTCACATACTAATAAAATTTACAGTTGTATTTTGACAGATAATGAGGACGTACAAAAGAAAATCTGAAAGGCGTGATACTCCAAAAGATATATTAGAAAGAGCTTGCCATGCGGTAATCGATAATAGCAGCATAAACGCCACATCAAAGAAATACAAAATTACATACAAAACGTTGCATCGTTATGTAACTAAACCTAGATAGAAGCTAAAAAGTAATCGCAACCGCAGCAGAGCTGATTTGACCCTGGACACGGCCGGGTACATAAGAAATAGACAGATATTTAGCGATGAAGAAGACAACAAACTGGCAGCATATGGATTGACACCGTATGAGACACGCAAGTTTGCATTTGAATACGCAAAAAGGAATAGTAAAACTATGCCTGAATCTTGGAATACAAAATTAATGGCCGGCGAAGATTGGCTTGCTAATTTTTTAAAACGTCATCCCTCATTATCAATAACATCACCCCAAGCTACAAGCCTGTCTAGAGCTACGCCGTTCAACAAGAAAAACGTAAGTGATTTTTTTGTTAACTTGAAAACAGTTTACGAACGATTAAATCTAACCCCAGGTGATATCTGGAATGTTGATGAGACGGGACTAACAACAGTTCATGTGCCTAATAGTCATAGCTCGCCGAGGTACTAAAAACTTAGGGAAAATGACATCGGCTGAAAGAGGCACTTTAGTGACAATTGCGGTAGCAATATCAGCTCTCGGCAACATGGTTCCCCTTTTTTTGTTTTTCCATGGGTACACTTCAAGAACCATTTTCTTACTGCGATTCCTGTAGGTTCAGAAGGTGACGCTAACCCATCTGGCTGGATGAAAGAAGAAAATTTTATAAAATACGCAAAGCATTTTGTGAAACACGTTAAACCCAGTAAAGAAAAGCCTATTCTTCTGCTATTGGATAACCACGACTCACATTTATCTATAGAGGTTTTTTCAAAAACAATGGGGTTACAGTTTTGTCATTCCCCCCTCATTGTAGCCAGAAACTATAACCACTTGACAGAAGCGTTTACGGCCCTCTCAAGAAATATTTCAATAAAGCCAGTGACAACTGGCTAGCTAGCTAGTCACCCCGGAAAAACGATCACAATATATGATATTTCGGAATTGTTAAAAACATCTCTTCCAAGGGCGGCTACAATCGACAATATATAGTCTGGATTCAGGGTCACCGGAATTTCGCCGCTTAATGAAAACATATTTCCTGATTCTGAATTTAGTGGAGCCTTTGTGACTGATAGACCATTACCAGACGCACAAGATGATGCTAGATCTTCAACTGTTGTTAGTGCGGTCGCAGGTCCATCAAATTGGCAAAATAATGAAGACATTGAAAGTACGATTGCTGTTCCATCAACCTCCAAAACAAATTCATCGGTTACTTTACCTCAAGTTGTGGAACTTCCATCGAATTCAGGCGAAGTTTTTGCTAATCTGATGGCTTCTGTATTGCTCGAAAGATCAAGGTCATCTAGTACCGGATGAAGAAGACGTACAAAGAGAACCAGAAATAGAAAACATACATCAGTCAGGTATTGCTACACATCCATTTGAAACGCCACCTCCACCTGGATTAAATCAAGATATACTTAAACATATTGAACCACACCCATGTGTAACACCACCTCCATCTGGATCCAATCAAAGTTTTCTTTCACCTGAAGAGATAAGGCCTTTTCCGAAAGCAGCACTACGATTAGGAAGTAGAATTAACATACGAAAACGTAAAAGCACCATCTACACAGACACTCCTGAGAAAGAAAATCTTTTTGAAAACAAAATGAAGCAAATACGGAAGGATTCAGTGCATTACGTGTAAGTTATGGGCTCAATCTAAATGTGCAAAAGGTAATTTGCTATTTTACCAATGTAAGAACTGTGATTCTGATTTAGAAGATAATATGAGACAGAGTGTACTCAAAGATAAGTTTTGTTTTAGAAATAATTATTTTTTGTTTTAGTAAAAGATTAAAATTGTTTATGATAAATCCATATTTAAAGACGATAATATTTTGTTAGGAGATATTCTTCAAGACTCTAATATGAGATTGTTTAGTTTAAAGTTAAAGAAACGAAGTTTTCTGTTTTGATAGTTTATAATATTAGATACCTACTCACAAGTTTATGTATGTTGAGTAATATTAATATGACAGCAATGTGATTTTTGATTAGCGATTTATTACAATAATTCAAGTTACAATTAAGGTTGGAACAGAAAGTACAAAGAATTAATCTTACTTATTGTCATTTTTAAGTTTTTTTTTAATTTTTAAAAGAGAATTAAAGATTGTTACATTTATCAAAGTTCTTTGTGAACGGAGAATGGATCTCAAATTGAAGTTTGTTTATTTTAAATAAAAAGTTTCTATGATTTAGTAAATTTTGGTGTTTTATTTTATACTAAAACTTTAATTTACAATAATTACTGCCTAAGTCAACCTACCCCATGCGTATGGTCAACTTACCCCGGACATGGGGTAGGTTGACCAAGCGTCAGGGGTTTATAAAATCGGCTAAATAAGTATTATAGTAATGAATATATATATATATATATATATATATATATATATATATATATATATATATATATATATCCACACATATATACACATATTATATATATATATATATATATATATATATATATATATATATATATATATATAGGTCATATTATAGTATTTTAGGTACCTAAATAGTTCTATCTGTAGCAATTGTTGTTTTTGTCATATTAAGTTAAACATGAGTGATATACCAGCTTAAGTCAAAAGTTAGTCAACCATCCCCGGCTCCCCTACACTTAAATCTAGCAAGAAATTCACTCGACTAACGGCGTCCCGACGTGCACCCGGTCGAGTGAGATCCGATCCGCGCTACTGAAGCGCCACGTTCCACGAGCGTTCCAGTAAGAGAGATCCAGTTAAACCAGATTTTAAGATTTGATATTTACTGAACAGAAACTGGACCGTGAACGGCTGCGTAGTGTCCGGTAAAATCTTTCCCCTCGAGCGATCGACATCGGAGCCGGGTCGTATCGTATCGACACAGTCGCATAATAAATAATAAACAGTTTTAATATTTTTTTCATATTGGACAATCACCGATATACGAGGCTTCCCTCGCAAATACGGACAAGGCTTTTTACGAAACAAAGTAATTGTATTATTATTACAATTAAAAAACACTTTGGGTTCACTAATCTTCATTAGAGATGGGTGGATCATTTCGCGCCGCGCTTCTGTTATTGTAATTCGTAAGGAAAGGGTTACGGTTGTCATAATAATAGCTGCAATAGAGACACAAATACCATAATAGTACTCACCGAGCTGAACCAAAATCCTTCCACCGGCCTTCTCGACTCCGCCGCCGCCGAGGAAAACCTTTACATCTCCGCGTACCTTCGAGCCGGTCCTCGAACTCGAGACCCCGTGTCGGTATTCTTCTAACGCCAGACGCGCTGACTCCGTTCGGTGTCGTGCACTCAGTGACGTTCGCTCCGCTCTTCTTCTAAACTCGATCCCGGCCGCGGTTCCACTTTAACGAGTGAAGAACCGACAAAAATTCTTTTCGAAAGACAATCTCAAACAACAGGGACAGATCTGGTGGGCCCGAAGGACCCGGGAAGGGATAGGGAACGAGGGACGAGGTATACTATCACAGTATGGGGGAAATGAGGCGGAACGGGAAGGAGGAATCGGGGCTATCGGGGAACGGAATAAGTTCGGTACGAGCGATGGTACTGGGGGTCCTACAACCCCGCGTCATAGGAACACGTGGAAAGGTGGGTTGTTACTTCTAGATCTTCACCGCGCTGGACGTAACCTACACTCTCTCGTCAACTACACTCATATCGGCCTCCGACGCCGTCCAGATTTAAAACTACATTTACAACTAATGTATAAATTTGTAAAAATTTTTTCATCTATTTATTTTTCATTATTATTCAAGACTTGCATTTTTTCATGTCTCGTTTTAGCGCGCGCGTCGCCAACGCCCACTGCGGTCACTTCAAATTTAAATCTTTATTTCTACCACGGCTTAAATTACATCGCACACGAAACTGTTAAACCGTTGAGCTGGCAAATGCCTTCGACCGAAACACCTCGGTTATCAGGAAACCGCGGCCATTGTTGTTTTAAATGGCGGTCGTGTCGGGGGATAATGTAAATCGCAGCCACGGCACCGTAGTCGTTTCGAAACCGACAGCTTCGTGCAGAAGAAAACGGCGGCCGCAGGGAGCGTCGCCGACAGAGCCCGGCTCGGCGAAGCCGCTCGCACGGAGAGCGGGCGTTGGATCTTAGCGTCCACTTGTTTTTTTTCTTAACAAGATGAAAAAAAGTAGATTCCCAAACTAACGTTTCAGATCTAAGCTCGTCATCAAACAAGGCATACACGCCACCCGGTCTCGGTGCGAGACCGGGTCGAGCCCAGCGCGGGCGCTCGCGGCGGCCGGGTGCCCGGGAGACGTGCCCCGCGCTCTGCCATTAGCAATTTATCCTCGTCGAAACTGACAAATTTCGCTTTACCAAACGGCGCTCCGACAGATCCCCCGCGACCCGACACCGCCGCCGTTCGGTTCTGCTTCTTTTTTTTTTAAACATTTTCTATTGCAACTGACTGAGATTAAAAAAAGAATTTTCAAAATTGGACCTTCAATCGTTTCGGTTGAGTTTTGAAAAGTCTTTCAAAATTAAAACATAAACAGTCACTGAGATCAGAATCATCAATCCTCATAGTTTACATATACATAATATAACATTAATTTTTGTTTATCAATACATATTCAATATACATATATATATATATATATATATTTTCTACAATAGTAATAACAGTCGGTTCAGACGATAATATACATTTCAATATATATATATATTATCTAGACATACTTTACACAGAAAACAATTATTAAGATTAAACATAAATAATACAACTATCGTCTCACCAATGGACCGCCAGGTCTTTAAAGCTATCGGCGCCGGGAGCGGGCGCCCCCGGCCAATTGACGATACTCATACTATATACCGTTATATCAAACTGTACTGAAAATTAATTACTGACGTTGGTCTCGATCAATTTGTTAAGTTAAACGAAATAATAATACAAGTAATAAAAAATAGACACGTACTCTAGGAGGGGGCGCCGCGTGCGCGGAGCGCCGCGTCGCGGAGACGCGGCGCTCCGCGCAGGCCGCGCGCCGGCGACTAAACCAAAATAACAAATTATATTGTACGAATAACAATAGGCATCTTTCATATAACATTAAGGTTTTTTGATAAAACATTTTTGTACTGAATTCGTATCCGGCACGCCGGCAGCCACTGCGTCGTTTCAATAAAAATTACAAGTTTTCCCTCTACGCTCGATATACATTATACAATTAGGTAAAGAATAAAAAAAATCTGCTCAAGTGGCGAGCGGACGCGGGCAGTCGCCGCGGCGCCCCTTGTCCAAAGAAAAAAATTGTCGGGCGCCGAGAGACGAGCCGCCCGCGGCCGCACGCGCGCCCCGCCGGGCCGCGCCCGCGCCGCCGCCCCCGCTACCCGACCCCGCGCACCTTCGTTAACCATCTTTTTTTTGCTTTTTTATATTTTATTTTTATCACTTACATATTATTCCCACGACTCTCCGTCCAGTGGCGGTGGCGGCGGTCAGGCTGCGCGACCCCCTCGGTCCTAATCGCCGAATTCGAACCCTCTCTTAACATAAATCTTTACAGCCTAACTATATTAATAAACAAACGCTCACACTTACGCACTAACAATTTAATACGACCACACTCGCTTCCGTGACGGCCGAGGTGACCTCAGTAGCATATCGCGTTCCATACGAACTCCAATTGCACAAATACTCCGGCGAAATGCGACAACATTCCGACAAGGAAGACATTTTAAATGGCTCAAAAACGGGAACGGTGGAGTTGTTGTATCAACTTCCATACAATGTCTAAATAAGGATAATAATCAAAGTACATGCAAAGGACCGACGCTTCCAGAACTAATAAACATACAAATAAAATATGGAAATATCAACTTAGAATTTAAGAATACATTTAACTATTTAAACACTGAGCGAATTTCATTTTTAATAAATTCAGTAGACATCCAGAAATTCTAAGTTTTTTGGTCCGCACTATACAGACTTTTTCAGTGCAAATATTCTCCATAACGATTTTAAAACACAACGTCACACTGCTGTTTTATATAACGGGTTAGAATCGTAATAGAGAGTTTGACGCCTGACAAAATCCGCATAACACTACGTTTTCAAATTTTTTAAGGATGAAACGAAAAACGGATTTTTTATAAATAAAATCGAGACAGAGATAGATTCCTGAATGATCAACTAGATAACGGTGGAATATGGAACGACGACGGAAGCATCGTGTAGAAATATTCAGAACCAGACAAAAACAGTTGTCAGTAAAAG
Source organism: Druceiella hillmani (assembly GCA_039881145.1). NCBI lineage: Eukaryota > Metazoa > Arthropoda > Insecta > Lepidoptera > Hepialidae > Druceiella > Druceiella hillmani. The sequence continues at coordinate 9,731,678 of JAYKKI010000030.1, read as the reverse complement.
CACAAACAAGCGTTCAGGCAAACGAAATAGATTAATTTCTAAAAATGCACAGATAATACCTTGAATTATCACTTACGTATTAAAAATGTATACAAAAGCGTAAGAAAATTACGCACGATGTAAACAGTAGACTAGATAAGAGTACAGACTACAAGAAGTTAGTTGCAAGACGGCGTTCTAAAGACGCAACTGAAATGAAATGAAGATTCTGAAGTAATCGAGTCCACCTTATAACAAAGTTCACTAAAAATATCTTGTAAAAATGATCACATCCCAGCACACGCAGACACAATTCGTATTTTGTTCGTTACGCTTACGAAAACCATCTTGTTCGTTACGCTTACGAAAACCATCCCTCTTCGAATTCGACCCCAAAATTTATTTCGGCGATTTCGGACCCTTCAATATATTAAAATAAGAAATTGCACTCGTCTCTTTCCAGACCATTAGCTGGGCGCGCGGTCTCCATTAAAAAATTTCTGTTTACACTCTAAACTATTTTTATATTATAGGTATATTTTAATTTATGTTATATTTTATTATACATTTTCATTTTGCTTCGCTTAATAAATTCAAATCGTCGTCTTCGATAATTGCACCGCGATGTAACATTTTTATGAATATAAAAGAAAAAAATTAAAAAGGAAAAGAAATCAAAATGGGTGCATGCGACCTGTCAATAGTCAAATACTTTTAAAAGACAACATGATTGATACCTGTTGGCATTTCTCGTTTCAATTTGGACATTCAACTAAAGTCCGATTAGATACCGACTAGATTGGTAAACATAGGTAGCATTGTTTCAAGAGCCATACACATTGATAATATTCGCAAACAAATTCACATAATTATAAAAATATAAAAAAAAACATCCCTACGACAGGTTGAAATATAATATTAAAAAGAAAAATAAGCTGAACCTTGTGTTACAAAGTTTTAAAATTTAATCTAAACTACGAGCATAAGCTATTGATCTAGCCGGTAAATAATCTAAGCCAATTTTTTTTTTCATTTATAGCCTTTTGGAAAAAGAAACAAAATATTCAGTTTAAAGCTCATTCGAAATTCAAATAAATCGTAAGCGCGAAACGAGATTTCCAACTAGAATTTCTTAAGCTTCACGTTTTCGTTATACTTTAATAAAATAATTTTATTTACAGAGACGGCACAATAAAATCGCCGCGGGGCCGTCGTTCGACGAGCTTCCGAGAGCGGCGTCATCATTTGGACAATTTTTATTCTCTCCGTAGTTTTTTGAAAATCGAACGGCGGGCCCACGGCGCCCTACATTTTGTATGCCGGCAAGCGACCGTCCATACTATTCGGTGCTGTTAAAACTGAATTAACTACAATATTGAACAAATACGATTGTGTTAAAAATTGCAACTCCACACTGGATCGCTTCGCATTCGCTAAATGCACGTTCGTCATTGTAGTTACGGCGCCCTTTAGCACGGACGGTCACAAGCCGAAGGCACCAAAGCGGGCGCGTTGTTATACAATCTTAACAGTTACAAATACAATTATAGTAAGTGAGAGAAAAACAAAACAAAAATATTTGAAAGCGTAGAGTAACGCATTCGTCAAACAATGCCGTATACAAAAAAAAAAGAGAAAATGTATAGAACAAAAATCATATCGGAATAATAATAATGAAAACCTTAGCACAAATGAATTCCCAAACAAGTAAAATTGTGTTTGATTCTTCACGCGGCCGAGCCCGAGCGGCTTTACGGCGGACCATGTTGCCTCGTCAATATTTATTTTTTAACTTGTTCTGAACCGTTGCCGACTGAAATGTATGATCGGTCGCACATTCGTCGAAGCCGGAAGGATATTATCAACGGATAAATATGGAACCTCTTTAAACTAGCTAGTAATTAGAAATCGCGATCGTGGACAAAATGGCTATCGCCTATTGATCTCATACGCTCGAGGCCCGCTCGCGTTGCCTATGTAAAACTTGTAATAAAAATTAACTCTTCCACACTGATACATTTACTCTAAAACTAACAAATTTTAAAATGTCCATACATTAATATTCGTAGTAGAGTGGTGGGGCTTGCCGTTCTATGCGCGTACATTCAGCAGCATCTTGAGACCCAACGCGAAATCGGGCTCGGAACGACAGCCGAGCGCCGTCCAGTGCGTGGGGGGCCGTGGAAGTGCGGCGGGCGCGGGTGCGTCGCCCCACTTGCCGCCCGCGTACCTCGCGCCCGCCTCGGGGCTGCTCGTGCCCAACCGCAGCGCTGGCGTCTCCCGTCGCGGCGAGCCCTTGTGCGCGCGGGGCCGCCGCCCTCGCTCACTCGCCGCGCCCGCTTTGCTAGTCAGTCTCGCGTGACTGTTCGTCATCTCGTTCCTCCACTTTCGCTTCAGGTCGAGAATTTTAACAAATCTGTCGCCACCGCTGGTCCGATATCACAGAATAAAATAATACACAGAGAGAATGCAAGTTCACTTATATTTGTATAACTAGGATGGAGCGCCCGCGGTAGTGAACGTCGATACAAAATGGTCGTTGGAAACAAAGGAACTCGACCGAATCACGTCGCTACTTTCTTCTGCGATGCGCACAGCGGCATTAACTTACTCACGATGATATCACAAACGAGTGCACTACTATTTAACTTCTATCAAAATATATTTCAGACACACCGACTGCTATCTCAGGAAAATATTTATAATTAGTTGACCGAATAAGTATCGCCACCTCTCCATTCTTTACTCCACCGCTTCTCGAAATCTACTGCGTCACGACGAATGGAAATGTTGCTATTTTATTTCAATAGCGGCCAGCTGCTCAAAGCGCTTGGTGGGGGAAAGAAAGACTGCTATATATGTGTACTATTTAATTTTTAGTGTAATTAAAATATACTTGTAATAACTTTTCGCACGTTGTTATACCTTTCTAATTAGTAAAATTTCTTAAAAATATTTAAATTTCAAGCATGATAAAATTTTCTAATTTGTTTTCGAATAAGCTGTCAGTATATTACAGCGATATATAAAAACAATGTTTGCAATAGTTGATATACATTAGTAACCGTCGTTTACTGATATTAACTAAATACATGTAGTGAAAGAAAACTGAAACCCTCCGATTGGCCATCTTTTCCGACTAGCTGAATTTTATTTTGAATTACTTTATATTTGTACTAAAATCGAATTCACGATATTATTAGTAACTTTCTTAATAAAGCTAAATTATTTTAATAACAGACATGTAACGTTAATATTATTATGTGACAAAAAGTAGACGTTATCTGCATTTCAATTCCTATTAACTCACTGTTTGTGACATTGGCTTTATTTGCATTTAAATGTATCAAGGTGTACTCGAATCGTATAACTATACTAATATATTTTATGCATTGTATTACGATATTGGAATTTTGCTATGTCGTCGTACTCTACAAGTTACAGCGCAAACGCTATATGATTTTAATGTCTATATTTATTTTTAATTTGAGTGCGTAGCACGCCAAAAAGAATATATTTATATACTGGAAAATATTTCATATTATTTATAATAGACCTTAAACAGATAATTACGTAGGTACTTCCCATCATCTACTATACAAATAAAAAAATGTAGGCTGTATCAAAGATGCAACCGCAGTCGAGCACGTGAAACATTTTGAGCGTACTAGAGAGTGTGTAATATAGTAAGTCTAACACGTTCCCTGTGGAAACGAATACGTTACGCCAAAGTCAAAGTGTGCGTCGAGGACCGGAATATCTCTCTCTTGCTACCCGAGCTCTTGTATGCCAGTTTTGTACGTTACGTACCGCACGTGTTGGCGCCATAGTAGAGCAGCCGTTAAATTTTATTATTAAAGTCTACAACTTCTACTTGTGGCAAGTATGAGTTTTATGTGTCATACCTATTACAACGTCGTGAGCTCTGTCAAATGAGTGAGTCCCTCTCGAATCGATCAATATACTGCTGAGTAATCACTAATTAAACACAGCACGCGATGGTAAATTTAGTTCCGAATGAGTCGTGCTGTACGCGACTGCAGCGACATTTACGCCAGCGACATATGCACTACCTTGCCTTACCTTTGCCATAACATATTTCGTTACATATGATTTTAGCAAATTAACCCCCCCCCTCCTAGATGAAAGATGTTTCACTACAATAAGAGGTACAAATAGCTATTTAATGACCGTTTTTGAAATGAGGATGCATTTACATTAATGTGCTTTGTCTTATTTTACGTTTCAGTTGAAAAGCTATTTATATAAATATATAAACCTAGAATATTAGCGTAATTAGCAGCAAAATTATTTTTAACTTCTGTAAAATATATATAATAGTTTTAAAGTCATTTGGCATTATTATTTCATTCAATAAGATTACATTCTTTTACAAATTAATTTATTCAATAAATAGTATTCCTTTCAATACAATTTTGTAATAATGAGTTTGAGAGATTTACGAAATTAATTTTATAAATACATGAAATTTATGTAAGTAAAATATTTTTACGTTTTTAGTGTAAATATGGGTGCTTTAGATTGAAATAGGGTTTTATAATATCTATAAAACAAGAATAAAATGCAACACTCAAAATATGTTTAAAGTTTAATGAAATGTCTCTGATACGGTTATAAAAACACCTAACCTAGTACAAAATTTAATTATTTACATTCCAAGACCAAGTTCTTGAAATAGATTAAGTATCACCAAAAATATTTGAAATACAATATTTTCATGTACTCTTTAATATTATTTGGATCTATAAAATGCCTAAAAATTTTAGCCTCATAAAACCATATTTAACTGATCCACTTTTATTAAATATAATGCGCATTATAAACGAATAAGGAGATAATTTATTATTAACATGGATATTTTTATCGTTACTTTCGTAAAGATTAATTTGTAATTTGGTCTAATTCTTGTGTATCTTTTTAAATTAAAAAAAGATATATAAGAAGTATATTTTATGATTAAGATCGATATTTTAATAGTTCGTGATTTTTTAAATTGGATTGTGTGAGCTTTGTCTTAAATAATGTTTACTTACCTAACCACTTTTAAAACGTTTTTCGGTTGCTTTTATTATTCATAATTGATATCGTAAAACAATCATTTAAAATTATACGTATATACGTGTCCTTACAAAATTATTAAGTCCAATGCCAAGAGTGTAAATTTATTTTTTTCACTTTAGACTCAAAGATATGGTACGGTACAGTACCTATATATATATACCAATAATTCGATGAAGAACATTTTTATGCTTTATATTTGATTGTTTTCTTCCATTTCATAAGTACCTAAATTATTGATTTTCAATCTGGTTCAAATATGTTATAATCAATTTATGTATTTCTTCATAAAAATATTTTATTTCACGAAAATATTCTTGTAAAACACATTATCATTAAAAATTTACAATTTTTGTATTGAGATTGATTTTTACTTTAAGAATTTTTTGGCTTATAAATTGAACTAGAAATCATAAACATTCCTATTCATAGAGCTAGCACACAGAACTACATAGTTTACAATGATAGCTTGTTTATGGTTATTTTGGTTTGATTTTCGTTGCGGTTCGTCCTTAGTACATCTGTCAAAATGGTTATTAAATCTTTAATTATTTTTGTAATCTTAATGTTTTTGTAAAATTAAGATTTAAAATATCTAATATTTATGTTAATTCTATACAGCAGAAGTTCAATTTGTTTTCAATAATTTTAGGAAAAACATAGTTTGTCATCTTATTGAGTCATAGTTTGTGATAGTTTTAAATAAAAGTTCTTAAATTTTCTTTAAATGACTGCAAGTAATTTTAACTTTGAATTAAAGTGCATTCCTGCTACAAGTTTATATTATTTTGACTTACTTAATATTACAGTACTTATTTGAAAGAATTATAATGCCATTCCGTACCGGTTGTGAGGTTTGAATCATGTGATTGATCTGTATAAAAATTAATAACTAACAAAATATATTAGTGTTGCATTATCAATCATTTTTATAACGTCTCCCATTGAAGAGTTAATTTTCACGTAGATAATGAATTATTTTACTTTGATACCAGTTTAAAATTCAAGTTTCGAGTGTTTCTACGTAGAACACCTGTTTTCAAAAAACTTCAATTTCGTTTATTTAAGGAAAATTGTTGGTATTTAAAACTATCATTAAACACAATTTATTAAAATATTGTTACCTGTTTTTTAAATTATATGGTCACATTAAATTTCTTTATAATTGAATAAATATATTTCTGACTATTCAAAATTCTCGAATAAATTTATTTGTGCTCAATTCAAGTGTATCAATTTCACTACCTGTAATACGTAACTAATATATAATTATCGCTTGCAATGTATTCAAGATTTTTTTTGAAACAAAACATGTCTTTTATTCCACATTTTGGATGTGATAAATAATGATTGAACAAAGAAATTTATAAAGTGGAAAGTCGCTATTAAATGAATGTTTGTATTAAACATTTTGTATACATTTGATGGTGGCCAGCCTGATGGGGATGCATTATTCATATGGAATTAATTCATAAATGGTGTCATTATGTGATACATTTTATCATTGGTAATATACACTATTCAGGTTGCAAGTTACTTTGTCAAATTCTGTTTCTGGTGTTTACTGAATGGGACCTATGTTTTTGTAATTGTGTTGTTTACATCTTGGCTATTTAAAAACAGGGATACAGCATTTAAAATCATTGATTGAAGTCTAAAAGTTCATTTCTTTAACACTGGCTATATTTTTAAGCTTAAAGAATTTAACTTGAAAATAATAGATGTTTCAAAATTTTATACAAGAAAATGATAAAATCAAGTAAAGAAATTTAGAAATTATTTTTATGACTTGTCAATATAATCCAATATTTATTGTAGTATGTGACAAAAACAGATAAGTAACAACTGTTATATGTGACAATTATTATTGATAGTTTAAATATTCATTAAAAATATTAGAAATTCAAGTATTTTCTTAAATTTTTAGTTTTCGATACCAATATTGAAAAATACCAAGAAATGAACTAGGTGACTGTCCTTCTGTTTGCTCATACGTCTGTCTGTGTCTCTCTCTGTTGGAGCTTTTTTTTGGAGATCTTGCGATATAGAGTTATATTTTTATTGTAATTGTATATTCTGAATAGTGTTTTCTGATTTTATTTTAAAGAAATGTGTTTGAAAGTAAAGTCTTTTTACCTTATCCGGTCTATATTAAAAACATGCACATTGTATTAAACCCATTGTGTTTAAACAATAGCATGAAAAAATGGAAAATGTGATAAACATTACCAATTGAAGAATAACTATCTTAAACAGTTCTTTGCCTTTACAGCAACCACAAATATTACTTCTCAAGGAGGGCACAGACCAGTCACAGGGCAAGCCGCAGCTCATTTCAAATATCAATGCCTGTCAGCTGGTTGTCGACACTGTAAGTTGTTAAGTATGACTGATGTTTATATTACATTATTAATTGATGTAGACTTTTTGTTTCCAACCCTGTTGTGTGGGTATGTGAATCTAAAAATATTATATTTATTTATATGTAAAAAAAATTATGAAAACTTTCAAAAAAATAAGTTATTAAGTTATTTCTAAATGATTTTCGGACAGTCTGTACACATGTAAATGATACACATGTATAGAATGTCCAGTGGAAAGAATTATTTATAATTCTTTCTGCAGATATTAATTTTAAAACTTGTAGTGCTTTCTTGAAACCAGTTTAAAAGCTATGATAAGACCAGATTGATGTCTATGGTTATGTAATTTGGATCCAATTTCTGAAGAGGTAAGAGCACTTCTCGCGTGTCAGGCCCCTTTGTTGATCGTATTTGTTCTGAGACGTCAGTCTGTAAAGTTTTAAGACAACTTTGTCTATAGTAAAAGTATAGATGTTAAAATGTCAGTGATTTTTCTAGCGTTTACGATGGTTTTATCTATGGTGGTTTTTATTATTTCATATCTCTATAAAGTATAACACTTTTAAATTTTACAGTTGAAGCCATTTAAGTTCTGCTGATTTGCAAAACATATTAAATTAAAACACATACGGAGGTTTTACTCTTGTAGTGGGGCTATTGTATTAAAAAAAGATGGAAATAATTGAACAAAAAAGAATTTTATTATGATACTAAGGCTTCTCAGATTAATCACAGTTTAAACCAACGGTACATGAATTGTAAACACACGGCAGGTTAACGGTAAACATAGGTAGATTAATGGTAAACATGGCAGATTATGATAACAATTAATCAGCCGATTATATCCATAGTCATTCCAATGTTACAGTAATCTCTATTTAGCCACTCTAATTAACTTTATTTTTAATTTGCAACGCTGAAGATTTTTATAGATTAAATGTTTTATTATATGGTAATACAGTGAATAGAGATAGAAATTTTTGATCTGTGATGATTTGATTAGCGAAAATGCCTTTTTTGAGAATATTTCTATTTTAAGTTTATAAGGCCAGGATTATGAAAGAGAGTGCCCAATTTGGTCGAGAGTGAGATGGAGGTTTAAATGCTTAAATATTGGACAAACTCATCATTCCATGAAAACTCACTGGATAAATTGATACACGCTCAAACACAATGTATACGAATTGGAATTTATTGTTAACATCATTCAACAACAATACAATTTCTTCATCAGAATCCCCACTCGCATTTTCTATTTTGTTTGATTAATTAATAATTGAAAAATACTAACTAATAATTTAACTTATTAATAATGTAAATGAACTCTAAGATGTATCTTCTAAAGGGCAATTGAAATAACACAACTACTGAATAATTCTAGAATGCCTAAGTGGAAAGGAATGTCAGCGACTCGTATCTAGGCAGCAATATCGCAACAGTTAATCCACGATGAGGAGTTTAAACCACCCCATCTAACCAATGAAAATAATCTATAGGGTTTAAATTATAATAAAGTTAAATTTCCATTGATCTTACAAATTTATGACTAATTCATTGTTGTGCCTTTTGGTGGCTTAAAATGTGAGTGATGTTATACTAAAATATTTCTCCAACACAGCGCGTGTTAGGGAAATATTTCAGTCTAATTTCTATTAAAAGCATTTCCAGTAGTTGCCTGTTGACTTTTGATCTGCTCTTGACATGTTTAGACTTTAATGTTCAATATGTAATGAATCTGGTTTGTAAACTTGGTAGTATAAAAAGACAGGTTCATTAAAAAAAATGGTATCATAAATAGTAGGTTTATTTACTTATTGATAAGGAATGAAATAATCGACCCAAGAAAAATCTTTACTAAAACTAAAGTCTTGATTCGGCTTAGGATAAAGGTTAGTGAACTTGCATTAATCCTGTACTGGCTAAGTAAATAAAATAACTTTCATTTTCACTTGATGGAATTGTGAGCTGAATCATTAGTATGACACTTTTTAATAAACTTTTGAGCAGTAAAAAGATTTTAAAAAGAGTTTGGTTAAACATTTTTTAGTAATGAAAAAAAAAAGCTTGTAAATTACCACAGCAAAAGCAGAGCCGTCTGTTGTGTCACATGTGTAATACATCTTTAAGAGATTTTTTTGCTTTTAAATAGGATGTAACTATATCAAAAAACACCCAAGTTAGATGGATTGGTAGTGTGAGATTTTTACCCTCCAAAAAACCCACCTTAGTCACAATCAGCCTAAAGAATACCGAATAGCTAATTTTATTACATTTTTGTTATTATTATCAGGTTCCATATCTTTTTATCACTTCTGGTCAATGAGTGTGATGTAGGTCACTGTTTTGGACGTACAAGGGTGCATTTACAATTCACTGCATTTTGTTTTTAAAAGTTTGCATTTGCTCAATTTTTGCTTTTTTAATACATCCTCAAAATGACTGGCAATAGTCCAAATTGTTTTTGGTCAGGTGTTATATGGACAAAAATTACAACGTTATATAGAGAAAATGAAAAAATAAGCTCTTTAAAAGTTTTATTTAATGAAAATTTAGATAAAACTCGAATGTTTTCATGAAAAGTCAGTCAGTTATTTTTCATAATAATATGTAAATTATATCTCTACTGAATTCTTTGAACTAGCGAGATGAAACAAAGTACAGTTATTTTTCATAATAACAGTCAGTCAGTTATTTTTCATAATAATTTGTAAATTGTATGTCTACTGAATTCTTTGAACTAGTGAGATGAAACAAAGTGCAGACTGTCTCGTTTTATCTATAGATGTACCAATATTAATCCATAAAACTCACATCCTTGATAGAGCCATCGGAAAAGTTACGTAAAACTCGAAAAGAGCAAAAGACATTCATATTGACAACAACAGAACCATTGTCACTGTTACTTAAAAGTTTATTTTTAATTATTTTAGACATTGGCTACACATTATTAAGAGCAAAGTTTATTGATTTTTTTTTGTAATTGTTTTTAAAAAGTTATTATGTTTTTTATTTTTCATTAAAAATTCTTGATATTGTAAAAATATAATATATGCGTGCGTATCTATGAAGAAGCTTTTTAGTGTTCTATTATGATCACAAAGTTTATTTAATTTTTTCTCTTTCCTGGTTGTCAGTCACTGAATTGTTTGGTTTTGTATATTCTAAAAATACCAGTTTTATTAAAATTATATTCTATTTCTCTAAAGTAAAGCCCATTTTCACCAGTTTCCTTTGAATGTTGCTGTTAGCTTCTGAATTTAAGCCAGTGAAGTTGCCTGTATTTTATATTTAATTCCCTTCTGTTTACATTTTCCTTCCAATTTTATTTTACATTTTAATTCATTCCTGTGTATTTTGCTCTATTAACATATAAAATTTATGTGAATAGTTTGTTTTCTTTTCATAATTATTTGAATTATCTTATTTAAAGTAAATAACATACAATTGAAAATACAACACATGCAAGAAAAACAAGTTAATTAGCTAACGCATACATAGAGCTGCCACCCAGTATTAAGGGGGGAGATACCTGTAAAAGCCTAAATTTTGCTTGATTTTCGTGATTTTTTTTTAAATGAAAGAGGCATTATATATTTTTGAAAATTAACATCTGGTTTATTCAAACATTAAAATAATATAATTTTCTTTTTTTTATTTTATTTATACAAAAGATCGCAGCGAGGCTTATCAATTGGCGAGCATTGTAGCATCGGTTCTAGTGACCTGAAAACAAAAACCAAAATTCTGTGTGTTTATTAATGTCATAATTTCTAGAGGAAGCTAAAAAAAATTTAAAAAAAAATTCGCGGAATAAAATACTTGAAAAATATAACATGAATTTTGGGCCGAATTTTCTTATTGTTTTTGCTTTGGTAAAATTATTTTTTCAAAAAATTTTCGCAGATTTGTAGGTTCTTATAGAAAATAATATCATTAAAAAGATGTGTGCCAAATTTCAGGGAGATTGATCAATAACTTTTTAAGTTATCGTGTACGCCAGTTTGAAAAATATGGTTTCGAGAAAAACGCGTTTAAAGTTTGAATACATGAAAATTCAATGATTATAGTGACTTACCGATTAATCAGCAATTCCAGCGCCATATAATTGTCCTTCTGTAGCCTCATAGAACTCATTTTGTTCAATTAGTTGCTGTTGACGTGCTCGACGAGCTTCTTTAGTGGCTAATAAGGTGCGCCGATTTCCTCGAGTCACTCTCTGTTCATCCATTTTTTCCGCGTATGATTTATATTGTCGGCCAACTATTATGTCTGAACAGTCCATTATTTGTAAAATCTATGAATATCCTTCATTGAATAATCCAGCAGCTATGTACGATGAAATTTCCGTTTACACTGGCGTCCTGACCGAGCTGGTGTATCTTTAGCTCCTTTAGGATATGAACTCATGTTTATATTTATTCGATTTCGAAGTCATTGCGTACAGAATGAGTTCCAAAACTAAAGTGAACAAAACTAACAGCAAAACAGGATCTGGCCAGTACGAATATACTCTGTAGCAACTGTGAAACTGTCCTTTACTTGGACTTTGTCAATAAAAGTATTTCAAAACATCTGTTCATTCAAATTTTTAACAATAGAGGGGTTAAAAGCTAATGAAATTCAACAGACAGGTAAAAGAGTTGGCCACTTAATTACACCTTTATTCTTTGCGTTTATTAAACGACCCTATTCTTTGCGTTCGCGCCCAGCGCTCCTTGCAAATAATAGGGTCGTGTAATAAATGCAAAGAATAGAGGTATAATCGTCGTCAATGTTGTCACGGCTTACACTGTATAATATAAGAAATACTTAAAATTATGTTCTAAAAATTTGGTGACATTCTTAAAGGATTACATTAATATTTTAGGAAAAAAAAATGTTTTTTTCAAAATTTTACAGGTAATTACCCCCCTTAAAAATGTGCAAGTTTAATTTTGCTTTTAATCTAATACTCCTTTCTAATACTTCCTAAATTAAATTCTATTTAAGAACAAAATAGTTTAACTAAACAAATCAAATATTAAGCAAACAAAATCTGATCTCTTAAATAGGCAAAGTTTGAGTAGACAATGCTTTTGTCAAAATTTCAGCTAATTGACTTTTAACTTAACCCAACTCAACCTTTTCTCTTATTAAGTCAATCGTAATATATATATACGTTTAGTTCTTTCATCATAAACAGGGTTTTTAATCAATTTTATTGCACTCTGATTATATTATCAACATTTAATGTAATACAATCATAACTTTCACCGAAATCTGACATATTATCTCTTTGGCAGATTCGCAAGCAGTCACAAATTCTGCCTCAGTTGCGGAGAGAGCAATAACCTTTTGTTTCTGATTGGACCATGTGATCGGTCCTCCATTCGTTAAAAATATATACCCTGTGGTAGATTTACATGTAACTATATCACCTGCAAAGTCTAAATCTGTACATCCAAATAGGCCACCACTTTCTCCATATTTTATACATACATTTTTATTATTTATTAGTTATCTAATTACACCTTTGATAGCATTTACATGTTGACTTAGATTGTTTAGATGTTTGCTGCGTAATACATTTACAGCAAATGAAATGTCAGACCTTGAAACAGAACTCAAAAAAAGTATAGCTCCTCTATAAAGAAAATTAACAACATTTTCATCTAGATTCATTGTAATAACACTAACATCTGCTGGAGTACCTGCAGGATTTGCATTACTCATACAATATTTATCAATAATTTGATTTGTATAATTTTCATGATGAATACAGAGACTATTATTTACATGCCTATTTGCATGCCTACTAAATATTTCAAATTTAATTCTTTTATAAGCTTGTTATTAGTATATAGATTATTTCTTTGATAAGTTGTTTGTTTGAGGATAGTCAACATAAATAATTAGGAATACTCTAGTCTGTACAAAAATTCCTACGTAAGTACAATTATCTGAGATTACACAAGTCTATATTTCTTCAAAAATTCAGTGAACCTTTTGTTTCAGCACCGAGATGCTTGTTTTAAACCATATAAAGGTTTGTTTAACTTTAATACAGAATTATCTTTCATTAGCATACCTTCAGGTATGGTCTTGAAAGATAATTCTGTATTAAAGTTCTAGATAAAATTCTGTATTAAGATCTTGAAGAAGACCTATTCTATGAATGTCTTCTTCAAGATACCCATTTAAAAAGGCTGTTGTTACATCAAACTGTTGTATTTCTAAGTTACATTTTGCAGCAGAATAATTCTTATGGAACCATATCTTTTTGTCAGAGAAAATATTTCTTGATAATCAATGTCTTTGATCTGACTAAACCCGTGTGCACATAAACAAGCCTTATAGCGCATTATTCGATTATTCTTATTTCTTTTAATAGTAAAAATCCACTTTGTAGTAACTGTTTGCTGACCAGATCTCTTAACTGAAGTCCAAGTATTGTGTGCATACAATTCTTTTTTAGTAGATTCAGACCATTCACTTTCCTGTGGATTATTCAGGGCATCAGCATATGTTTGAGCTAATGACAGCTCGACAAGATTTGCTTCAAAGTTTCTATTAAGTCGTGGCCATAGATTTACATTCCGTGCTGGTATAAGTCTTTTAATTCTTGAGGTGGTTCATATGTAGGGTGATCACTGTTACAACTCAACAAGCTGTGTTCATTCTCCGTTGACCAATTTTCAAAGTATCCTCTACATTAACTGCTTCACTCTGACTTACTGTTTCTGTTTCATTCTGGTTTCTTTTTGTATCTGTATCAGCAATACTTATTTGTGCAATATTCTTTCTTGTGATTGGAGATTGATGTTCATCAAAGATGACATTTCTTGATATCTTCATTTTCTTTATTTTCTTTATTTTTGATATCTTCATTTTTTATTCTATTATACATTCTATAGTTGGTGCTCTTCTTATCTAATTTTGTCCTTAATTGATCTGGAATATGGACATAACCAACGCTAACAAACACCTTTGCATGGCCTAACTGAGATTTGATACCATTCCACAGTTAAAAAGGTTTTGTACTGGGAGTCTGCGTGGAAGATGTTCTATTTAATACTGCACAGTTCACAGCTTAAGTCTATAAATCCGACTACACATATCGAGCATATAACATTGAACATGCACTTTCCACTATGGGCCTATTCTTCCTTTCTGCACATCCGTTTTGTTCTGGTGTATATGGTGCAATACTCTCATGAACTATTCCCTCTCTGTCCATATATTCTTTGAAAGCTTTATTTATTTAGTTGGTATGTAATATTCTGACACTTTTGTTTTTTACAAAATATATAAAGTATCTCATTGAATTGATGAGCAACTCATAGGTCTGCAGACATCACTATATACTAGGACACCTGGCTGTAGTCTTCCTTGCTTAGATTTGTGTAACGGGGACTTGCAATGCTTCCCATATACAAATGCCTCACAAACAAAATCACCTTGTCCATTGTCTTTCAAGCTTTCTACAACACTGTTTGCACTCATGTTGTTAATTTGGTTTAGATTAATGTATTCCAGTCTTTCATGCCACGTTTTAATGTCACTTTCATTATTTTAAACCGAGTTACAAGTATCTGGGACCACTGTTTTAATGTTCAACTCATACAAATTGTTTTCTGAAATTTTTATACTCATCACCACCTCATTGTCTTTATAAATTAACGCACTTGTATCTTTCTTGCTTTGAGTCCAATGACATCCCCGCTTGTTGTAGTGATCTATATTTGGGTGGCAATGTTCCCAATATTTTTCTTATGACGGCCATGTCGCTAACACTCTCACCACTTTGTTTTAGCTTTGTCTGACGTCTTGTACTGATAAAATTTTTCGTGAATCAACATTTTGCATAGTTGAATATTTTGTTCATATATAGATTTCAGTTTTGTCATTATTTCCATAGCGATTATCGCAATTTTCTATCAACGTAATTTCTTTGAAGTCGTTTGAAGAGGTTATAATGAACATCACCATGCCATCATTTTTTGACCATTCATTCCTTTTTTGTTCTGGTTTTGTCACTGTGATATCAATTCCTTTTGCCATTAACGAAAGTTATTTCCATCAAATTTTTCCTAAATTCATTGATCGCGTGGGATGCATTTTGGGGTTATTTTGTTACAGATTTTCAACAACGATTTTAACTTTTTTTTTTCCGTTTTCTTCTGTTCTTTTATTTTAAGAGTAGACTGGGCCCATAATCTCTTGGATTATGGGTTTATTTAATGAAACAAAGTATTCTCAACATAACAAACTCTTATTTAAAGTAAATGAAATACAATTGAAATTATACGTGCAAGAAGAAACAGTTAATTAACTAATGCATACATAGTGCTGCCACCTAGTATTAAAATGTACAAGTTTAATTTTGCTTTTAATCTAATAAGTCCGTTTTATAATGGAGAATAGTGAATTCTGTGCATGGAATGCTTCATAAGTAGTTGGGTGTATTTTATTGCGATTGAACTAGCAAAAGGAATGCAGAACACTTGGAATGCCCAAAATTGTTCAGTCAAATTAGTTTTTATATCGATATGACATTGTAGACGGGATATAGATTCATCACTAAATAACAGAAACAAAAGAACAATCAAAACAGTGAACTTTGGTCCATGAACATGTTCTGAAGAAGGCGAATTATATGTTTATACGAAACATTTAGAATAATTTTAAACACTTCTTCATAATTTCTCAAATACCTTATTGTAATACATTAAATAGCTTGAACAATAGCGGAAAGATAATGTAATGGCTGTTAACGCAAAGTGCTGAACACAAAATAAACTAAACCAACGATCACGGTTTGGGAATGAGTCGAAATGAAAGCATTTGTGTCGCTATAAGTTTTTACCCTCTGGACGAATTGAGATGAACCACAGCAGTGACGACAGTATTTGCAACATGTCTAAAAAATATTTGATAATATATCTAATTTTTTTGGGTTAAAAATAATTTTTTAATGAATAATTTGATTTCAATAATTAATCTTTTATTTAATGATTGAAATGAATGATATTGCATTTTAAAATTCGCAGGTAAATATCGAAACCCAAATTATTTGCGAATTGGACAACGATGATTGAGTGACGTCAAAATGCACTACACAGATCATAATTTGCAAATTTATGACCAACTCCAAGTAATTCTGTGAGCAAGAAAGCGCGATCCTATAAGTGGAATTCCATAAACAATAAGTCACTATAGAATGACCATTCCATAAACAATAAGTCACTTTAGTGTTCCAAAGAGGTAGAATCTCCTCTTTTCAATTTAATAGTTTGTCTCTTAAGCATTGTGATATGGAATTTATATATCACATGACTTAGATTTTTGGCGCAAAGCATTTCTTGGCTACAATAAAAGTCAACTTTTTCAGAAAGTATTGCAATTATAAGTTTATAATATACATACTGTCTTTAAACTTGTTTTCAAAATTTGTCAAATACATTATTGAAATACAATAAAAGAGCTGTTCAATGATTATTATTGATCACAAGACCAAGTTGTTCTAACACTCTTTTTTCATTCGTAAATCGCTGACTTATCAAACAACGTAGGGTTGGATTAAAATTTCATTGTCCTTCATTTGGTATCTTTGTAATAAAGAGGCAATTTTAAACTAAGTCGTAAATATTTAATTATACGTTATTTCGGTACATGTCACCATGCATGTAGATTTAATTGATTACATTACACCAACTAATATAGAAATACTATTTTACATCAGGTGCGCACCACACTTGGTCCCCGTGGCATGGATAAACTGGTGGTTGACACAAATGGTAAGGCAGTGATCTCCAATGACGGTGCAACCATCATGAAGCTGTTGGATATTGTGCATCCTGCTGCTAAGACGCTAGTCGACATTGCAAAATCTCAGGATGCTGAGGTGTTTTTTTTTCTATTTTAAATCAGTGATTTTTGGGTGTAATTTAACCTAATAGGTGTGTTTTTAGCTATCTAGTATGGCCTGTACATATGACAGTACGTGTCTCTTAGTATATAAAAGTTAATACATATTTATAACTTAATTTATGTGGAGAAGACAATGTTGAAACTACATAAACAGTATGTAAATTAAGAAAATTACATTCATACTTCATACACTTGACCCATTAATCATGTGTGATTTGACAATATGTTATTTTTTTAAATTAGTAATTTATAAAATAATTCAGGTTTAAATTTTGTATGAAATCATAATTATGTTTAAATTAACACCCTATAACCTTACAGTAAATGCCAGCTTGGTAACATGGCACGCCTATTGCAAACTGTCAAGTGTCAAAATGAAACGTCACTTATCCATGTCAAAAAACTAGAAACATGCATATATTGTAATTAAAATACAAATTATTTTGTTTTAGAATGTATTTACACTTACCTAAATTTTATTTTCCGTTTCCGTACTAAGTGACTTCACCGTACGTACTTTCACGCCTATTGCCAACTGTCAAGTGTCAAAATGAAATGTCACTTATCCGTGTCAAAAAACTAGAAACATGCATACATTGTAATTAAAATACAAATTATTTTGTTTTAGAATGTATTTACACTTACCTAAATTTTATTTTCCGTTTCCGTACTAAGTGACTTCACCGTACGTACTTTCACAACCAATGAAAATAATTTTGACTTAAATTATTTACGCTATGCGTATGGTATTAGAATTTTGCTCCCTTCTAAAATTAGTTAGCACATTTTGTTCCGTATTTATCTATATCATGAAATCACTGAAATGATGGGCTTCTTCTTCTATATTGCATTGATAATAAATGACTTGGTTGTTAAATAACGTTCGACGTACATTCTTAGGGCTATTATAATGGCATATAGCATATACTAGTACCATGTTCCAGCAGCACTAAAAAACGACATTCGTAATTCCACTCACTCTATCACAAATAGCAAATCATTTAACAGAAACTAGCAATGCACATTACACCAATCAACTGTTATGTCAAAACTAATCTTTCAAAAATATTCTAACCAGAAGAAATTTGTGAGGGTTGGGATATTAAATAATAAATAATCCATAAATATTGAATTTGAAATACGCAATTAAAATTAATATTATTAATAAGAAGCGAATAATAATTTATCTAAAGGACAAATTAAAAATTTCGTATGATTTAAAAGAAAACTAGGTGTATTGCAATCTACCTATGATGCACTATTACGGATTAAAGTCTCGAAGTTTCCTTACTTTACATACTGTATATTATATATTTATGTATACAAAATGTAACTTCACTAAACAACTCCACTTCAATCTATAATAGGTATCATTGGTAGATTGTAATACTTTTAGATTTTTTTAAAAATCATCACTTTTTTTCTGAAATTTAAAAATTGTTATAAGTCATTATCATGGGAATACATCAACCTACATATATCTTTTATTTCTATAAACATAAGAAATGTGGCAATATTGCCATACCGTTCTTAGCGATGCCATGGTGAATTTAGCTTTTCTAATTATCCCGTCCATTTGCATAGCTTTACAAAAGAAAGTTATAAAAAAGAAGAGGATAAACGATAAAATAATATTTTCAATTTCAAGGTTACAGTTGTTTATACAATTTGTAAATAAAAATTATTGCAATTTGTAAATCTTTAACATCAATAATTCTCTAAGTATCTAAGATTCTAAAAAATACTATCATTGATCATTCATAGCTTCATTTATCATTTAGATAAATTATTATGTGCTTTTTGGTAATATTATTAGTCTAATTTTAATTACAATTTCAAAATAAATAGCAATGCTCACAAATGTCTATTTACACTAATCAGAATGTTTGAATCTTTTTGGAGATGTAGTGTTTTTAGAATGGTTGTATGTATAATATGTACCAGTGGTTCTTGTTAAATTTCTGTAACTCATTCTTGAGCGAGTGGAAAGAGTGATTATGTTGTTTTTTAGTGTGAGCGAATATTTGAACAATATTTTAGTGTATACCGAATGCAATAATAATACTGGTGAAGCTCTTAGGATGTTAAAAGGAAGCAATATGTATCGAATTAAGCGCACATCTTTTTACTTTATTTTGTTAATTTACTAGTTATTACCATTGGAATTTTTAAGTAAAGTTTGATAAGTTAATTAGGAACGAAACCTATGCTTACATTTCCTAGTTTTTTTCCAACAGAACTAGACTACTGATTTAAAAAACTGACATTTTACTGGATTACTCATGATTAATTGCACAAGTGATTGAAGTGGCGCTCTTTAGTGACGATACATACTGTATATATCATATTTATGTAATTATATATAATATAATGTTGTTTCATCATAGTCAACTCCACCTCAGTGAAGCCAGTATGGACATAGTGCCCATAGATATTGTCGGGTCATTTCTATAATCTATAAAGGGATCATAATTCATTGCTGAGCATTCCTTATTCATTTACCAATTGATAGTCTTATGGGTTTATTAAGTTATGGTACTAAGTTATTGCTACCATAACTGAATAAAACCACATATAAAGCGGTGTTCATTGTGCGCACTCTCTAAATTCACAACATCTCAATTAAAATAAAACACATTGAGATATATAAATTGAAATGAAATTTTATATGAACATTCCCAATAATGCTATTCAAAATTATTTTAGTTCCTTTATTTTTTACTTAGGTCTTTTTTAACATTTATGGACAAATTATCTCTTTTATACGTTGTACAATTCGAACGAATGAGAAGATATGCATCAGAAAATGACCATCATTTTCTGATAAATAATATTTTTCACATAGACTGCGGGCTCCCCTTTACCTGTTGATTATTATTAATCTATACACTGATTTTGACTAAATCATAATTTACCGAATTTCGAAATAAAACTACATGGTCTGATGAAAATATATATTTATTCAAAACGGAGCAAAATTTATTTCAAACGGGACGTTAACAACCTGAATTCTGAACTTGTAGTAATTTTGTCAAGATTTCACAAGTGTGTAAATATTTATGAGTACAAGGTACGAGTATTTAAAATATAGTTGTAATTTTTTAAAGTCTAATTTGATTCTAAAGTAATGTGTAATTGAATTCTATAGATGAAAATATAACAGACAGATCCTGTTTCATCTGTTTTTTCCGTGCGCTGAAATAAACTCCTACTGTTACGAAGTTTAATATTTATGAATTGACATTGTGTTTCTGAAGGCAGTAAATTTTTTAACATTTAACCTGTAATGAAATAACTAATAAGTATTTCACAACACGTAAATTATTAAAATGTAACTTACATCTAATACTTAAATTTATAATTCTATTAGGTAGGAGATGGTACAACGTCAGTGGTGATCCTTGCAGGTGAGCTCTTGCTGCGTTTGAAGCAGTTTGTGGAGGAGGGCGTACATCCGCGTCAAATTATCAAAGCAGTGCGTGCTGCTGCTCAGCTGGCCACTAGTACTATCCACAAGTTAGCGGTAAAGATTGATAAGGGTGATGCTGGAGAGAAGAAGTAAGAGAAAATATTTTTATTTATTATCTATTTCCCTTTATCTCATGCAGAGGTGGAGTTGTAAGTGGTGGCAGTGCACCACATTCTAATTGTGTAATAATATGAGACCGCACAATTTCACAAGAGATTAATTTTTACAGGACATGATTTAGAGGGGGGAGGGGCGGGGACAGCATCTGTGGAGACAAATAAAATTTATGTGAAATGTGTATCACGTTCTGTTCTTCTAGTACTGGATATACTAGCAGAATGGAATGCGAGAGTCGGTCTAGTTGTACGTATGTATTATATCATTTCTGTCTTTAATTGTGTATTCGTTTAGATTTAATTTTGTTTGTGCAAATTATTTGATATTAAAGCTTCTTAGATTGAATGTGTCGCCAGTGATTTAATACAATGGATCCAATTTCTGAAGGGAATGTGTGCTGAAGTTATTTCAGTGGCGTTTGTTCTCTGTGTGGATACACTTATATGAGGCGATATTAGCTTATTTTGAAGATTTTGCTACAGAAGTCTGATTGTTTCCGATTTTGATAAATCTTTGTTTAGAGATAAAAAAAATCACAAACATTTAGTTTTTTTAGTGTATCAGTTCGGATCCGCAACGATCAAAATACCGATAATTTTTAGACTCACAGCTTCACTGACTATCCGAATAGTTACAAATATTCTATTATGGGTCTCCTTTAGAAGCTGAAAGTTGCAATTTCATTTATAGTTGAAAGAAAGTGGTTTTTTTATGTCTATAAAAATTTTAGTATATTTGTCTTTATCCTGAAAAGAGCACATTGAAAGTACTATTTTTATGCTATATTGTAATATTTTCCTTTTTCTTTTGAATATAATGAGATAAATTTTTGTGAACATCATGTCCGCTTACCAAGTATCAAAGAAAAACCCATGATTACACTTTTTGACCATTTTCTATGAAAAAGTAAGTTTGAAATTTGTAAAATTTTTTAAAGTTTACACTCTGTATGACAAAAATGTGAAAACTATTAGAGTATATTTATATGTGAGCAGTTAGCCGAACTCAAGAAGCTTTATCAGTTCACAGCTCTTTAGTTGTTCGTTTTTCATAGCTCTTTAGTTTTCACATGTGTTGAAGTTCTATATTCATATATTCTTCCAAAAAGAAGCAAAAGTGTCATAAGGAACTTCTGCCAAATACATGAAGATACAGAAGGCAATCGCAAGTATGCCATTCGTAAGTTGCTCAGAGCAAAAAAGGAAACAATATAATTTTTTTAAATTTTTTAGGTGCTTTTACTGTTCATACCTGGTCTATTTACCCGAATAAACTTTGAAGGACAATTATTAAAAACGCATAAAATGTTCATGCACTTTGCAAATAAATTGAATGCTTCCAAAATGGTCAAAATATAGTAGAGGGCTTTATTATTTTTTACTGAAAGGCAAGTATATAACATAAGGGATACAAAATAGGGTTGTCTAAGGCGACTATGACTCAAAACATATTTTTTGCACCGAGTGAAGACAAGAAAATAATGTGGATTGGCCATCACAGTTTTCATATGCAAATCCTATAAACATTGTTTTAACACATTAAGTTACTCATAAACTTTAAGCTCCAAGGGAAGAAACATTAAGTAGTTAGCTGAGTTGTATGCAGGTTTTCGTCCCCAGATTATGCTATAAAATTAGTGGAAAGTATGCCAGCCAATTGTTAATAGTGGAGGCGAACAAATTACTAATAAAAATCATTACGGTTTATATTATGTTGCATATATATATATATATATATATATATATATATATATATATATATATATACAATATACAATATATATACAATATATATATATATATATATATATATATATATATATATATATATATATATATATATATATATATATATATATATATATATATATATATATATATATATATATATATATATATATATATATATATATATATATATATATATATATATATATATATATATATATATATATATATATATATATATATATATATATATATATATATATATATATATATATATATATATATATATATATATATATATATATATATATATATATATATATATATATATATATATATATATATATATATATATATATATATATATATATATATATATATATATATATATATATATTGTATATGTATATGTATATGTATATATATATATATATATATATATATATATATATATATATATATATATATTGTATATGTATATGTATATGTATATGTATATGCATATGCATATGCATATGCATATGCATATATATATATATATATATATATATATATATATATATGTATATATATATATGTATATTGTTTAAAAAATGTTTATGTATATGAGCTTAAATTTTATAGCTCATCTACTTATTACGTGGGTATATGGGTACTATACATTTTTGAATAAGAATTGGATAAATTTGACCAAAACTATATTGGAATGTTTATAATAAAATACTTTTATTATGAATATTTTGATATATTTTTAGGTAAATATACGGTGTAAAAAATGATTTTTCATTTGACAGTGGACAATTTTTACAGTTTGTAGATCAACTTTATACTTGACTTTGTATCCGGGTACCCTGGGTAGTAACTAGTGGGAAAAATTCCAGGCAGTATAATCACATAGTTAACCTACCAGTTAACCTAAAATTCCATTTAGTAAATCCAGGCACATAACAGTTAACCTGCACGCAGTTAAATATAATTTGCAATTGAAAAATACTATTAATTTTTTCATTTTATAATAGAACCCTGAAAGCAACTTTCTGGGATAATAAAATTGTGTGATGATTTACAGAGATCTACTTATGAAGTGTGCGTCAACGGCCATGTCTTCAAAGCTGATCCACCAGCAGAAAGGTCATTTTTCCAAGATGGTGGTTGATGCTGTTCTCTCTTTGGACATGCCCCTTCTTCCGCTCGATATGATTGGTTAGTTTTCCTTTGTTCCCATGTTTTCTCTTTAATATGTCAACATCTTTCAGAATTTGAATAATTTATATGATTTTGCACATTACATTTATTTCGATTCCCATTTTTTGAAGTCATAGTTTGATAGTATTTATCATGGATAGTATTTCTCTTATAACTTTCATACATGTTATATGAAACTTATTTAAGTTAATACAATAATAGATGAAAACTTGTAACTTAAAGTGTTTGTAATTGAACTCAGTTCTCTTCACAAACAATGACTCTGTAACACTCAGAGTTGAATAACACACCTCAAAAGGTTTTTGATTTATAACTTTGTATTCAGAGAGAGGCAGTTGAGTTAATTCAGATATTAAATTTATTTCACTATTTTCAATTTATGTTTGTATTCATTGTATTTGAAATATTATTTTCGAGTACTTGTCAACGCGTTGGCAGTAGTTTGTAAGTTGAGAAAGAATTTTACCAAAGATACAAATAAATTATGAAGTATTTTAGTGATGAAATCTCTTATCCAGAACTTATTGTTACGTAGTTGTGCCAGTATGGCGAGACTACTAATTTAGAACAAACACTCACTTTATAAAGATAACATAAGTCACACGCCTATGGTTGCAATAATAAACCTATTTATTTAGCACGAGTAGAAATCGCGCTATGAAGATTCCGTTTACACTGAGCCACCACATATAAAGGTTTAAGAGTGAATAGCATATCTATTAAAATATATATTAATATCTATATTATGATTCATCTCGTAAATATATTTTGTATACCTGTATGTGTATATTTCAGAAGTATTAAGTAATTTGGAATTGATTTCATAATTTTCTGATAAACTTATAATAGCTTCACTCTGCTATCAGATGATATAGAATACTATTATATATTCCACATTTTAATCTAAATTCAAGTCACTAACCAGTGAATTCTTTTTAAAAAATAATAAAAAAATTCGAAAAATTTTGATAGAAATAATCGTTTTAATTAAATGTTAAGTTATACAGAAAATTATTACAAAGTAATAGCAAATACTTAATTTTTGAGTAATCATTAAAATATTTTTTTAAAAACGAACTAATGTATAAAAATACACGAAATACTAACATTTCACAGACAAAAATGCATCTGGGCTTCACACCAATACCCAAAGATGGTTGTGACTAATGCTAGTGCCGCGAGGTCTGCCTTTTGCCAATATCATTGAGAAATAGTATTACAGAACATATCGTATTACAGAACATATTAGCAGAATTTATTCATCATAAATCTATCTATTACATCCTATATCAACAGTAATTACATGTATATCAACAATAACAATGTTCATTCAGCCATACCTCGGAGCTTGTTAAATGACATTGCTCCAAGTAGAAATCTTTTGACATTGTTTAATTTAAAAATAGAGCTTTCTTTCGCCACATATCATTTTTTTGTGTCGAGATCATTTTGATTCTGTTTATCTTACAGTGATATGACAGAAATCCAAATCAATTACAGTAACATGTATTATTGAACAGCTGTATAGGTATGGTCCTTAGAAGAACATTCGCTATTTTAATTACACTCATGCTTAAAAATATCACACATTTAACACAACAAATTTAACATTATAAAACACATAATAATATAATAAACTTAATATACTACAAAATATTTTTATGAAACACCAAAAATTTAGAGAACAATATGGTTGTCCTCAAACCAAAGACTAATAAGTTAGTTTTACCAGATATACATCCTCGAATGAAGAATAAAAGTTTATTGTCCGGCAAAATTCATAAGCACAAATCGGCATTTTTATCTGATAAACTGATGATTTTTTAAAGTCGAACGAAAGTACGGTATCAAAATAATATTATTAACTAAGTCTCAAGGTGTATTGACCATAAAAATGGGTATTACATTTCTTCTCTTTCTAATATCTGTTCAAATGTT
Organism: Druceiella hillmani; assembly: GCA_039881145.1. Lineage (NCBI taxonomy): Eukaryota > Metazoa > Arthropoda > Insecta > Lepidoptera > Hepialidae > Druceiella > Druceiella hillmani. Next base: position 9,705,891 of record JAYKKI010000030.1, on the reverse strand, counting down.
TTTCAGATTATTCAAGTAGTATAAAAATTAATATAGGTATGTCAGTATGAAATAAGTATTTAATTATTTGTCGAAGATTTTGAGATGAGGTCAACATTACATTTTCTGTAGCCATTGACATAAATATATTATTTTTTAAACTACTTGCATGAAACACAATTATGTTATCTTTTCAGAATAATATTTCAATTATTATATTATTTTTCGCTTAGTACACTATGCCGCTCATACTGCGTTTTGTTTTTGTAAGACTATTAAAATGCATCATAAGGAATCACTGCGAATGCACTATAATATATATAAATACAATCAAGGCTGAGTTTCCGGGTATTAGCGTAGGGTAATTCAATATGATATGGCCTGTTCGATGAAACGACCAACCGAAAAATTTTACTGTCTGCTCTATATGTCATGAGCTAAGGTTGGTGAGCGATTGCTGCCCGAAAGTGTACGTCGCTGTATACATTTTTTTATTGAAAAAAAAAATAAAAAGGTTTTTTTAAACTTCAAAGTTTCAATTTACCTGAGATTTTTTAGTATGTTGATATTTGATGTTGTAGTGTTAATGTTTTTAAAATTTATTATGTTTTTCCTGCTTTTTCGTTTAATATAATAACCTGTCGATAACATAACCTCAAATCGAATAACAAATTCATAAATGGTGCTAAATTTAGATTCCAGGTTATTCTTTCCAGATTATGCCTACATATCTGATAATCTTAAAAATGACAGAGTTATTGAAGATTTTTCAATGATACTTGAGGATCCTACGTCTGAACAGGTTCAAAAAGGACTGCCACCAACCGGGCCTTTAACATAAAGATTTAATGAGGATGCTCATAAAAAGACCCGCCTTCAAAGTACCTGACTGGTATGTACTCAGTTGTAGAACTGCTTACTAACGTTCGGAAACTGTCCAAACAAATAGCAAAGATACTCGCATCCCTAGATAGTATTAGTGAAAAAAAGGAAAGAGAAAGTAAAAATAATAAGATTATAAAGAAAAAACTTAAATGAAATTACATACAGTTCTGAGGAAGAAGAAACGATAGAATTAGCCGGTGAAAATTCCGGTCCCGAAGATAAAATATATGATGTGTGGAATGCGGTGAAAATTACTACAAGATTGAAAAAATAGAAGATTAGCTGCAATGAATTGTTTGTATATTATGACCGCATGTAAATTGTATTCCATTCAACAATTCTTGCAATCCTTGTGGCAAGAAATGAAGAAATAAGAAACTGAAAAGAAAAACTTATACGAGAAAAAAGTAACGGAAAAGGCAAAGGGAGAGGAAAAATTACCCGGAAATTAAATGGCCATCTTATCCATAGATGAGTGGCCAACTTCTAACGGATTTTAACATTAAAGTTTTTTCTAATGTTTTTGAAATATTAAGAATTCTATAGAATCTAATATTAAGAATAATATCGAAAATATACACCGAAATGAGAGTAAAAATTCAATTATCATAAAAACATTATCCTATAGTCTATTCAACATTTTAGTACCAACACTTATTTGAAGAGAATATAACATATGCCACAATGTTTGTTTAATTATCTATATGCCAAATATACTATAACTATATCTGTATATAAGATAAACAAAATTAGAAATATAGCAGCATAAGCTGACATGTTGTACTGTACACTATCTCACTCTAACGCCTTATAAAGTTAATGAATAGCATCGAGATTTCGAATATTTTCACGAAAGAACGAAGCGTTTGACTATTTTCCAAAAAAAATGGAGGGTTGTCCATTTTTATTGTGTAAAATTTTGCAATTCGTATCAGTAAAATAATGGTAAAATAACTTATATTTATAACATTTTTTTATAGTATAACTTTCTGAAGTTAATATTGTGATTATGTATACAGTTTTATAATACACTGGAAATAATACAATGAATTTTATAAATTGGCGTTAGCTGATCGAATATATATTTGTGCCAACCATATTTTAACTGCCAAATTCCATTGTTTACAGAAATTCTCTCTTGAAATTGAATGGACTATAGACTAATATATAAAAAATTCAGCGAATTTCTTCGACAACTACCTTAACTTTCACTTGCTTCTCAAGAATGTTGTTTATTATTATATAGAATCAGTTTTATTCGTAACGACATAATTTGTTTTCCAATCGGAATAATGTTACTTATGTATGTTGAATTAAAATTATAAATAAGTTAATATTTACAGTTTAATAAAGTATTAGCCCAGTACATAAAAAAATTAATTATGTGGGCTGTTAGTGCGTTTATGGTTATATTTTGACCCAATTTGTATTAATTCGATGCTCAACAGAGAAAGGTTTTGAAACTGCCTTCTCAAATGCAAATATTTCAATGTCATCTCACTCGAGAGAAGAATTGAATCTGTACCTTTTTTCCTTTTTGGAGTCTAGTTAGTATTTTTAAGGAAACTTCACAGCGCACTTTTGTTGGTCGGTCTGACACTTGCGAATGTCTAAAGTAACAATAAATACTTTTTAGTGTTCTATGGTTAAGTTGTAAAAATGGAATTCTTATGGAATATTTAAAAATTTGGAATTAATCACAGAGTATGGTGGCCCAATTACAGGTGCGAAGTATAGAAAGTTCAATTTTGACTTTGCGAGTTAATTGAGAAAGTAAAAAAATATTCATGTGGGCTGTGCGGGGTGTAAAATGAAAACTTATTGATGAACTAAAATGTAAATATTTTTTATGGATTTGTTCAACCATTTTTAGGAAAAATACAATTAAAAAATTACTGTCCCCCTATCCTTATCACAAAAAGAGATGACTTGGAAAAGTGTGAAAAATATCATGAACATTAAGTATTAGGTTTAGGTTTAATCAAAATTTTCAGGATGGAAAAATTCTATTGTGATTAATTGTTATTCATAATTTAATTGTTAATTTTTTTTATAATTGTTGGACCATTGGTTTTAAAGACAAAGATTTTTGGACGAAAAATATTTTTCAAGGAACAATTTTTGCTCTTACATGTAATTTTGAATTTGATTGAAATACTCACCAATGAGCTCTGCACATTTGCGATGCAATACAATGTGAGAGTTACAGAGGCGGCGAGCATTACTTTTAATAATTCAAATGGGAGTTGATGGCAAGAAACATTAATTGTGTAAGTATATCTTAAATAGTAGACATGCAAGAAAGCATTTTTGCTTCTGTACAGAGAGCATGGGGTGTGGGTCTTTCTCTATCCAACCTTTACAATATTGCAACAGACTGACTAACATTACAGAAAATTCATTTAAATCATGTTTTAAATCATTACATTCCAGGAATAAAGAAAGTGACAGGCGGTGCGCTCGAAGACTCGTTTCTCGTATCAGGTGTGGCCTTCAAGAAAACATTCTCGTACGCCGGCTTCGAGATGCAGCCCAAGTCTTACACCAACTGTAAAATTGCTCTGCTGAATATAGAGTTGGAACTGAAAGCTGAAAGGGATAATGCAGAGGTGTGTGTTGATTTCATTGTATAATATTTACTGCGACTATAATATCATGAATGCATTCAAAAGTGTATCTCAGTAGACTCAGTCAAAATTACAGTATTTTTAAAAAATCAAGATTGTCAATTTGCATTAAGTGTGCTAGTGTGCTATACTAATTGTTGTCAGTATTGTGATGTATTATGTGCGCTAGTGTGCTATACTAATTGTTGTCAGTATTGTGATGTATTATGTGCGCTAGTGTGCTATACTAATTGTTGTCAGTATTGTGATGTATTATGTGCGCTAGTGTGCTATACTAATTGTTGTCAGTATTGTGATGTATTATGATAATTTGAAGTGAACTACGAATATTTTTAAGGTACTTTTTATTTTTGCCTTTTTTATTTTATTGCAAATAATTTGTTTACTCTTTTGATGGGTTCTTCAATACATTATGAATGGCTTAGGGTAGTTCCATTATAATGGGTGTGACATTGTTACTAAAATTTTGTTTCTAACGGACAATTTCAGAAGTATAAGCACCAACAATAGCGGGCATTATATGTTATAACTGTGAAAGTGATGTAAAGTTTTAATCTTTATTACTGTAGCCCAATAATCAACGTAATGTGTGTGACTTCACTTTTATTGTATTCCACCTTGTTTACTTCTTTATATGCTGAAAAATTGTTATGCATAATATAAAATAATAAAAAAATCTAATAACTTTGCTTAATAATAGGTTTATTGCAATAATGCGAAATTACATGTACCGTTTTTTGAAAAATATTGAATATGTATACCCATTACGTAATAAAGTCAAAGGTTTGTGAGACTAAGATATAGGAGACAAATATAATAGTTATATGTTGCACGCCGTTAGTGCAGAAAAATATTTATCAAAGGGGATGGTCACTTTATATGGAAGCTTTGGCCCCCCCCAAGGTGGATACAAACAAAATGACTGCCAATCATTAAAGATGGTTCCTTAAGTTCAAAGTCTAGCAACATTTTTCATGAATAACTTTGTCAGACTTTTCAATTTGCAGTTAAATCCGGTCAATGATTACCTTAAAATTTAACTATCACTAAATCAACTATTCCGGCGTAACTCAAATAAATACGTTAAGCAATCATAAGGCATAATCACTCAAACCCAGGATAAACGTTGATACGTATTGATTAATAGGGTTATCAGACTGACTCGAGAATCTATTTCTATAGGGTCTTTTCTTATTATTCAATTCGACACCAGCACAATGTTAACAATATTGATCAGTCACACTGATATAATAATACATTTCGACACAATAACCCGCTGGAAATGGATACTCTATAATGTTGTTTTTCTTTTAAAAAAATTTCAGCTGTAAATATAAGAAGCAAAATATGGAGTATAAGCAAAGATAGTATTGGATTAAATTTTAGAAGTGAAATATATAGAAGGCTAAGTGTTTGTGTCCTAATTAAAAAATGGGCCGATTCCACAAGAAATTTTACAATTTTGTATACGAATTTAGAAATGTTAACTTATTAACACTTTGAAAAACTCAAAATCATCATGCTAGCATTTTTACATGGTTTTGATTGAACAGCATCTCTCAATGTCACTATGTCATAAGTAAACCTTCAATAATTATCATATATGCAAAAGTGTCAAATATCTTGATGTAATTGAAAGATACCTCATGCATCTCACCTATTTCTTTTCTGGCTTTTCTGTTCAAGATATAACCAAAGAGGTTGATATTGAGCCTTAGATAATTGGCTAATCTAAAAGTGATGTATACAAATGTATGGAGGTTTACATCCACTGATGTCAGGGTCGGTGGTGTAAAGGTTTTGTGTTGATTAATGCGAAAACACATCTGCTGCAGGGAGCAAAACTAATATCCACCATTCTAATGAGGTAGTACTCCAAAGGGAAACGTGTCTGAATCATTAATTTTTTATTATCTTGTATTTACATTAGTTTAACATTTTATCAACTTAAATACCATACAATTGACATAGCACGGGTAGAACAGTCTGCAATTGCAATAATGTTTTATTGTGTTAAATCTTCTTATTTAAGTGTCTGTTAAAATGTATTTTTCTTGTGATGTGTCTGCTTTGAATTGGTCCTCTCATTAGAACAAAATGTTTGGTAGATGGAAATCCTTCCAGTAGACTGATCTCCCTGTCCTGTGTTCTTTAACAGCATAGGAACTTTGTGCTCACAAATTGTTTACAAAGAATATAAAAGAATGTAAGGAGTACAAAAGAATGGAATGTGATATTCATAAAGCACAAAGCAGGCATTTCATGTTGACATTTGAAGATATGTAATTTTAGTATTGCTATAAAAAAATGTTAACTTGACGTTTCAGGATAAATTCACATTTGACAGTTAGAAAAGTAGATATTTATATTAATTGTTTGGTGTGAAGTTGTAATTTTGTGGCTAATCTTGCATGATATTTTATGTTATTGCAATAAATGCAGAATTTTACAAAAAATTGTATCTTTATATTGGTTTAATAAAGATGATTAATAAAGTGAGAAATAGATTGACAATTTTTTATTTTGTTATAGTTTCGGGGAAGTTCTACACAAAAATGAATGTTTTGAAAAACTTCTTAAAAAATTGATTACTTTTTGTCGTCATTTCCAGGGGCTAATTTTGGCCATAGCCCTTTAACTTAAAATGTTTTAATTTCAGTAATCTACATTTTTAGTACAATTTTACTTATAAAATCTAATTCCTTATAATTTTTTTCATACGTCAACACTACAATTTTTATATCGACATAATATTCAGAAAATATATATACTTATTTATCTTTCGTATCTGTTAAATTTAAATTTCTGACAATTTATAATTTGCTGTGTATCCTGTAACGACAATGTTAGCCTGCTTCTTCAGAAAAGATTCTTTGGTCACACCTTTTAATTATTGATTCCAGGTTTTTTTATCTGTTTTCTAAGATGGCTTGACACTCTTTAATGTCACTTTGAAACATGCAAAATACATTTTATTTTTATTTTGAAATTGACCTGAAACATAACGTTGGTGTTTGCGCCATTCCATAAAATACTGTATAATTCTGAAAATATTGATTTTATTGTAATGAATTTTTTTTATATACATATGTAGTTACAACATAATTGAAGCATTTGTGTTCTACGTATCTGAGCGTATAAAATAACGAATAAAAAAAAATTATAATGAAGGAAATTTATGAAGGAAATTTCTTTATAAAATTCAATTTCTGTTATTTCATAAAAAAGTATAAACATTAATTAAAAGTAAATGGGAATAAAAAATCACTTACATAATAAAAATGTATGGTCTTGTTATTTGTTTGTGGAGATAGCGCATTAAAAATCATAGTATTGAAAATAACAGTATACCATAGACGAATGAATGTATCACCTTTCCATTTGTTATTTCGTTCTCTCTCTTATGATATTTAATTGTCTATATGTTTGTAAAGGTTACTTATAAGCGTGCGCACTCGAGGTGCTAATAATTATAATTAACAAAAAACTAATTGCATTTGTAAATAATTTTTTCACCCTTTATTGTGTACATTATGTTGTGTGTATTTATTATTTGCTTAAATTGTCAAAAGCAAATTGTAAACATTTACTTTTTATACCACTAACAATTAATGCGATTTGAATGTACGATGGTCGAGACGGCATAAGGCACGTTGGAATTCCCTTAACGATGTAATAAATCTGTCTGTGAATAGTAAATGATAATTTCAATATAAATTTGATACCAGGTACGTGTGGACAATGTGAAGGAATATCAGCGTGTAGTCGATGCCGAGTGGCACATTCTGTACGAGAAGCTGGCTGCAATTCACGCTGCGGGAGCCAATGTGGTGCTCAGCAAGCTGCCCATAGGCGATGTTGCCACGCAGTACTTTGCTGACAGGTGAATGTGAAAGTGCATATAATAAAATAACAGTAATAGATAGTAACCTACAGAAAGTATGGTTTGAAGATCATATAGGATGTGTAGGTCTAATATTGTTATGATGTAAAATTGAATAGAGTCGCACTGCCACATTTTATTTGAGCTAATGTTGATTGCAATAGTGGAGTATCAATGATTTAAATATATGGATCCAATTTCCTACATCTTTTGCAATACTTGACTGAGGAGATTTTATTATGAGGTGCTCCACCCAGACATTCCAAACTGTGAGGGCAAACGATCGATGCTTTTGTCAGCAAATTCGATTTTCAATAGGTATCACCAGTAATACCGCTGGTCATAGCCATTTAGTACTATTATGAAGCTTTCCTCATGAAATAGCTTGGCTCTCTCCAGGGATATGTTTTGCGCGGGTCGTGTTCCAGAAGAAGATTTACGGCGCACACAGCGTGCATGTGGAGGTGCTGTGCTGAGCAGCGTCAGAGACCTGCAGCCCACTTCTCTCGGACACTGTGCTCAGTTCGACGAAAGGCAGGTGGGAGGGGAGCGATTCAACATATTCCAGGGTGGGTATTCTGTCGTGTCTACTCATTGTTTTGTTTTACAAAAACTATCTCTTTATATATATATATATATATATATATATATATATATATATATATATATATATATATATATATATATATATATATATATATATATATATATATATATATATATATATATATATATATATATAAACTCTCTTAACAACTTGGGAATTACACCTGCATTGTTACTATCTGGAATATTGTTCTATAACTTGACTTGCTACCATATATTTAACCTGCTCAGACAATGTTTTATAACTTGGAAAATGACAATTTGGTAAAATGAGATATATTTTTGTAAGGATTCTTCTTCAATAATTTTGAAGAATGCTAAGATTTGATATATACAGATGTCTTGCAAGTCATGGACCCACTGAAAGGGGGCGATAGGCCAGGCTCTTACTGCGTTACTGACAAAATTTGACCTTGATAATAATCTCTTAATTTTCAAGATAGACACATTTTGAAAATTTGTGAAAATCTCTACCCTGGGTCAATCTTTTGGATGCCACGAGTCTGAGTATTAATTTTTTATACTTAAATATAGTTGAATAATATGCCATTTGAATTAATTAAAACATTTTACTATACCTAGAATGGTTCTCTCAAAAAAAAATTCAAAAATGTACTTTTTAGGACTGAAATTTTGATCACTCAACTTTGACTGTTTTTATTGTAAAAAAACAAGCACTACTCAGAACTAGCAAATCATTTAGAAAATTGGTGGTTGTAATGCAAAAATTGTAGTAATAAAAATCTTACTGCCTTTAATTAAAAAACAATTTTCACACTTAACCACAGAAGGCACCCATTATGGGTAATTACTCTTTGTTTGAATGTTCATATAAATGTATTTTCCTTTAAAGTTTTTTCATGGAAACTATTAAATACTTCTGAAAAAAAATAAAAGTATTTTAGGGTTAAAAAAATTTAACAATTTCTTAAAAAAATTTTTTTTTTCGTTTTAACATATATTCAAACTGACTGCAATTGACTCTAAACATTAAAGCAATAAAACAAATTTAAGGTTAGAACAATTCTGGTTAGAAATATTCAAATACATTATTCAATACAAATTATGGTTAGAAATATTCAAATACATGGAAAAAGTTATTATTTTTTATTACTCTATACCATTAAATGAGCAATTCTTGTATGTAAATGGTTTCTCGGAAACGGCCCTATGAATTTTAATGAAATTTGGAATATTCATTTCAATGAAATTTGGTGATAATATCCAATAATTTCAAAGATGAGCCATATTGGTTAATTATTGTGGAAGTGGCAGTCATTTAAAATTTTCAAAATTGTGATGAACACTATTATTACGACTTAATACTTTTGAATAGAAAAACATAGAAGAATAGGAGGCGAAGTGGAAGGGGAAGGCGAAGGCAAAAGGGAAGGGAAGTAAATCTAATTCCATGAAACAAATAATTTCACATTCCTATAGGAAACAAAACATTTCATTTAAAATGCTAGTTCTGATCAGCCACCAATATGTTTTATTTTAAATGAAAGAATATACATAAAAAACGATGTATTGAAAACAATTGGGGCTCGGACACAATTATTTCATTATAAAAAAATGATTTTGAAATTGCTTTTCTATGAGGAAACGGTTGTCAGTTGACTGTCAAACATAAATTTTATAACCTCACTTTACACAATCTACTTTGTGCAATTTCATATTTTTATTTTGTTCTTTACTTCTTTTTTTAAACATCAGTTCCCCTTTGTATTTTCAAATTCTTTGTCTAGTGTTACTAAAATGGAAAATAGGTCGAAAATCTAAACTAAAACTTCTTAACAAAGTGCAGTTTTGTATGGGAACTTTTTCAAATCACTTTTTTTAATAAAATAATCGCGACCGAACCTTCAGTTTTTTGTTTTTTAACCATTTTTTTCATTTAAAACAAAAAAATATGGAAATTCACATTTTTGCTAATCTGAACTTGTTTCATGAATACTAATCATAAGAATTACTCTGAAAATGCTAGAATAATTAGATTTATTACGAACGTATAAATTCAAAATTGCCTTTGATTTACCATTCTCAATTATACTATTTTTTTTCACTAAAAGAAAAATTGGAAAATCTCACCTTAATACGTAACGTATTAAACAGCAATATTTGATAGTCGCAATTGTTTACTTTCATGGCAAAATGCATATCAAAAAATCTTTTCAAAATGTTTTCTGTGCTGCAGATTTTTCACTCTGTAAATGATTGCTTAGAGCTCTTAATGAATGATAAATCATCTGATTTATCATACATTAAGAGCTCTAAGCAATCATCATTCATTAAGAGCTCTAAACAAGTATACTCATCAAAACTACAGGGTTAGACTGGGTTCTGCTAATACATCCACTTTATTCATTTGATATTGTTATTGGCACAATATCAATCAATCTCCTGTAGTTTTGATGAGCGTACTTTCTAGCATCATGCAATGTGGTCTACCTTTATTATGGATAAAATAGCTGTTCTTTTCTGGTAGCTACTCAGTTTGTTAGCTAGCTAATTGCAGATAGTAAATCTCTGTATTCATGTAGATCTCTCCAGAAGTAACTGCCAGAATAACTCCTGCCAGAGTAACTCTCCAGAATAACTCCTATCTGATTTTCCATCAGCACCTCAGTATTTTCTTTCTCATATTTAGGTCACTTTGTCCTTAATTACAAAAACTCCTGTTTAGCCTGCACTAAGCTGTTCTATTTTGTCGCGATAAAATATATTGTACCTTAAAAGCAGCATATTTTCTAAAAAATAACTAAGTACTGTATCTTAAAAACAGCATATTTTCCAAAAAAATAACTTTATTCTGGAAATATAGAAAAATTTTAGTAAATAACCGGCCTACCTATCTACATCGCTTTGATTTTTACAAATGAAATATTTTGCAGTAATAATGTCAATTATGTCTCGAGTGACCAAATCATTTTTTTGACTAGTTTTTGTAAATAAATAAAATATACTGGAAAAACTATATTTTGTAACTATATAAATTGACTTTAATATCCTGAAAAATATTTATATTTTAATTATACATGTTGATCGGTCTCTTAATTATTGTATATAGAGCTGGTGTTTTCTTCTTCATACAAATCATTTGTTTCAACAATTTAGAGTTTTTCAAAAGACTTTCACACGAGCTTCATAAATGTTTCTTTTTAGTTAAAGGATTTACCTTTCTCTTCCTTATTTGTGGAAGTATCGCACGCAGCTCTAAATCTTTTTGCACATTTATTTTATTCTCATTTCTAATTTTTCCTTAGAAATTAATCTCTTTAAATTAATTCCAATTTGTGAGAAGTAATGAAAGTTTGTGTCTTCATAATTTGTAAAACAAATAATGAAGACACAGACTTTCATTACTTCTTTGAAAATAATATAATTTATAATTACTTTCAAATAATCTTGTGAGCCTAAATGTTAATATTGACATTGTTCTTGTGAACTTGACGTTCATTACAGATTTTAAGTTGAAAATGTTACTAGCCGAAGTAAATATTTTAATCACTGCGACATGAAGACAATCTGCGGCTTTAAATGTAAACAATACTCTAGTCATTTTATAAATTTTAGTCATTTTGTTATCAATGAATTAACTGTTTGCCTATATATCTGCTGTCAAAATAGTTTTGGTACTATCCGATTCTATCCTAGTTTCTCTTCTATTAAAGACATACATAGGATAATCAACATGTCCATACTCTGAACAAAATAGTGTGGTGATTCTCTCATTTTTCTTTTTCTGTTTCTGCTCCCGAATTTTCCTCATTGTCAGATTCTTCTTTTGGATGCTGTTATGTTTCTTGCACATGACACAAATATTTTGAAGCGCTTCAGTTTTAGATAAATTGATATTTTAATGCCATTGTAAGAATCGCCCCAATTATAATATTGTTCTTGAAATATCTTGTACATTATTGAAAAATTATCTCCAATACTTTATTGAAGCGTTCATATAAATATCTTTGATTAGGCTCATGTTTGATATTGTCATGCGAAGTCATAGGTCTCAATTTCTCTACAAAATTTATATGGTGCTCAAAAGAAATGCGTGTTTCAGTGGACAATGGCCTCGTAAGGACAAAGATGCAAATATGGATCCTGTTACTCATACTAGAACACTTTTCCCGATAATGTATCTCACATACTCCTTAAATTCCAAACAAGAGTATTATGGTGTCCAAATTGGGATGTCTTTTATCTTTGTCACTTTTCACAATACATCTCTATAGTCTTATATTTTTTCAAAATGAAGCGTTCTCTTATGTTATTTCTATAAATATTAATCTTTATACGGTTCAGGTTACCAAAACTGATAGTAACTCATTAGAAGGTCTAACCTTTAGAGTTGTATTACAGACATTGGAACTTATTTCTAGATAAGATAGATTATTTTTATGTACATGATCTTGTTGTGCATCGCTGTTTGAGGCAGCAGCTCCTGAATCTGCAAGGAAAAAATATGACAGATGAAACAAATACTATTAAAAAAAAACACAAAACTATCTCAGTTTCAGACCAGGATTTTTTACGCTATGTCACCTAAGCAACTGGCTACATAAACTAGAATACACAGACCTGAAATATTTGTGGAAATTTTATTTCCTGCAAAGTTCCAGGCTTATCCCAAAATTTATTTAAAATTTTATCTATTCAGCTGGTTTCCTGGTTTAATAGGAACATCACGCAAGATCGCAAGCTACTCTCAAAGCTTTGTCCTGACTTGAGGAATCTTTTTCGAGCAGCATTGTCCTCGATAATGGCTACTTGCACGACACTGCTCTGTAAGCTCAGTAGAAGATTACAAATTATATTATTCACAGACAACAACTTTGTGAATTTTTTTTTCAAAAAAGTTTTGCAAACATTCTTCCGAGTAATATTTCACGGGCTCTCAACAATAAAAGATACAAACAGTTAAACATTTTCCAGAGATACTCTCACTTAATATTGATTTTTCTTTTATATATCAATATACATACTTAGTAAATCATATTAACTTACTAGTGATAGAAACAAATTTCATAGTATTCGGTACTTAAATCTTGTTTTAATTTTTTTAAATATATTACAATAAATATATCCTTCCCCTGCAGGTTAAAATAGAAATATACCATTAAAACGTCATAGATGATACAAAGTAGTGGTACATCTTTGGTAATGATGGAGTCAAAGACTGGGTATTTTTAATTGGATTTTTATTAAAGTACAGCACGTGAGGTAAAATTTTGCTTCATGTTTCGGAAACTACACTATTTATAAAAAAACACAGGTAGTTGAGATATGGTATTATTTTTTATTACTTAACTTAAAGCCGGTAAGCCTTGGCATCAAGATTCATATACTTTGATTATAAAGAAAAGAACAAAAAAGTGCATATTCTGTGTGAATAACTTGAGTGTTAAGTTTTTAAAAATATAAACAAGAAATAAAATTAGAAGGAAAAGTTTGAAAAAGAAAAGGTGTTTTAATAAAAAATTATTTACAAATCATTTGTGACCCAATAATTATTGCTTGCTCAAACGTCTGTTGCATTCTTTGCAACAATATTTGGTTTTTCTATTTTTTTCCAATTACATACAAAGTAGCAACCTGGCCACGGGAGGACTAGCCGATGTAATAGGTTCATCTTTAAGTTTTCCAAAAGAATAAATCTTGTCAAGTTTAATAGGCTAGTTTCCACTGAGATTAAATTGAGTGGGTTGTAGTTAGTTTCTAATGCTTAATTAAATAAATTTAAAAAAAAAAATATTTATTATTAAATTATTAAATTGTTCATTAGAATTTCGTAATGTTAAACTTCAATGTAAGTATACCCAAGTGTAAAATATGTATTATAAGCTGAAATAGTATTACTAGTCTCGTGGTCAGTAACCGTCTGTTTTTACACACATACGTGTGTAAAAACAGAAGTAAGGTAATTGATAATGTTTTTGATTTTAAATTTGCGAAGTATAAGCAATCTAACCTCAACTCGTACATTATTATTATATGAATAAAATAGTTACTGCAAAATTCATCAGTATTGATTTAGAAATAGATTGTGTGTAAGTCATATTAATTTGAATATTGAATATATTTGGCGTTAATTTTGTAGAAATTCATTATTCACAATTAAATGAAACTACGTGATGTAATATTATTTCTACTTTCTTTAAGTTGTTTACCACGACCTAGGTTTCGTTGTATGAAAATATCTTCAGTTGGGCAATTTTTACTATCTTTGTCAGTCTTTGCTAATAGCCCATCTGAAGATGTTGTAATACAACGAAACCTAGGTTGTGGTAAAGAATGTAAACAAAGTAGAAATAATACTACATCACGTAGTTTCATTTAATTGTGAATAATGAATTTCTACAAAATTAACCCCAAATATAATCTTCACAAAAATATATTCCTGAATCTGTAAATAAACTATGAGTTCCATTGTACCTTTTAGCCATTTTTCCCGTATTTGTTTATTGTTTGGAACATATATAAATAATAATTTATTTGCCGGTTTAATAGTTGTGCTTGTACACTGGGGCATTACACAGTACTTGTAACAAGGAATTAGTTTTTAATTAAACAAAAGACGCGACTGTCATACACAGACACAATTGTTTTGATTTGTTTCATGAGTAGTGACGTCATTCAAGACGCCGTGACAGACTTGAGTGGTTTTGAGGTAAATTGTTTTTTTAAAATGCAAAATGCATAATGTGTTTTGATTGAGGTAAATAGATATTAGGGTAAAATATTAACCACTTTCGCAAATTTAGTCAACTAGCCTATTGCCTCTGTAGTTCTTTTATATGAGGTTTATGTATTCCCGTTTTGAAATCTTTTATGAAGTGATAACGTTGAAAGTTAAAATTTTTTGTTATTAAGTGCTTATATATATATAGTGCTGACATATATAATATGACCTGATTATAATACATATATTTAACGTAAGTCACCATAGGTCAGCGTCCTGTTGCTTTATTGCAATTTTAATCCTACAATCCGCAACATTCATCGCACACTTTGTATTGTAGGACAAAACAATTAGTGGTTTTGTCATAGTCGTTATAGTACTATGCGTACTTAATAAAAGAGCATCCTTTTCTGCCTTTCGACCGTATCCCTTCATACCATGATCACATGACATATTGAAAGGGGGTGAAGTTTTCTTTTTATTTTTTCTGAATGTTCCTAGTGGTCTCGGTGCTTCCTCAAGTAAAAATTCTACTAACAGTACACTGGTGCTAGTTGTGTCATTATGACCTTAATTGAAACTCATGCAATCTTTGTAGCAGAACAAAGTCAGCGAGTAGCATATGAACTTTTAACAGTCTGATTTCTTTCATATATTTTTAATGTGTATGTGTAAATGATTTTTGCATCATGGAGCGCTTGGATCTTGATACCTCCGGGATTTAGTTTGTTCGGTGATATAGTCTTGATGGAACATTTAGTTGATAAAGGCAGACAAGGTGTAATTATCCCGGTAATTTTTGACAATTATTTCAAACATTTCTCGCACATGTCCATAGCTTGTCTACTTCTTATCTTTTTTGTTGAGTAATGACATCATTAAGTCTCAAGTGGGGTTGTGGAATAATTAATTTAACCTGATATCACTTCAAGTCTGACACACAAATCTGGTAGAATAAAATTAGCGTTAGAAAGAAATAATTATGTCAGCCTTTTAAAACCATTCTAAAGCTGCTGCATGTAGCTTGCTTCATACTGTGCGTACCTCTCTCTAGATATTCTATTCACAAGGTTATGGCTGTCTGAAGAGTTTAAAGTGAATTTTCCAATTTTTCTTTTTTCAGCTTAATATAGCTTTTACATAATTATTATTGAATGGCATGAAAATTCAAAAAATAGAAATTGTTATTATTTTATTTATTGAAATTAGCTTTGAGCTGTTAAACTGCTTGAGGGGCATCCCCAATTGCACAAAGCAATTTTTCGTCTTCTTTTCTATTGTTTTGTGGTGTAATTTGCGGAATTACACATTCAATAATTTCAACATCATTTAGATTACTAGTGGTGACTACTTGATGCTCAATATTAACATAAGTTTCCCAATCTGTAATGCTTGTTCTCTGAAGGTATTGTAGCCAGCTGTGTCAATGGTGTATTGTCCAATTCATCATCAGAATCGTAACCAGTTTTTGTAGTAATTGGAGATTTACAGAATCCCGCATGAGAAAAATATTTTTTTATTGTATCCGGTATGATTCTTCCCCACTCTGTTCTAATTGTTTCAGTGGCATTCAAAAGATTAATGGAAAATGGGATAATATCCTTTTCACTATGGTTTATCATTTTTTGTACTAGAATCTTTCTGTAATGGCTTTTAAGGGTGTTAATTATCCTTGATCAATAGACCAAAACACTGATGTGGTAATCGGTGATAAAAATGCCAGTTTTATATTGGTCGAACTCTCAATTTTAGGTTGAGCTGGACAATTGTCAATAAAAAAATGATCTTGTTACTTCTTAGCTCACGGTCCCATTTATGTAAAACTTTTTCGTAAACTTCTGATGTCATGCAGGTTTTTTTGTTCACTTCGTAATCAACTGGAGAAGTTTGAAATTTTTGAAATATCTTGGTTTCTTTGACTTCTCTGATCTTTGAACTACACCAGAAGCGCATGGTTTTTTGATAGCATGATGAGTTGGTTTACGATTTTTTTAATTTTTGGGAATTTAAATTAAAAATCTTCAATATTTTACCACGGTTTTCCCACATCGTTTAAATTGTGGAATGTGACACTTTGAGTTCTTTAGACAAACCACATTGCTTTCACAATTTTGCAATTTCGAAATTATAGCTTTTTCTCGAACTGTAAATGCACATCTACATTTATCTATTGGTGCCATAATTACGATTCAACGAAACACAGTTCCTTTGTAGAGCTAAGCAAGTTCCTTTGTAATTGATCCATGCCGATTAGTTGAGCAATACTCGTTACAAGCAACAAGTTCACTGTATCAGCTATTGGGATTTTCGATAAATCTTCATGCTTACAAACGATAAGAAGTAAACATTCTTCCTTCGATTGTAAACAAAAGATAAGAAATTTATTGAATGAATCTTTGTATTTTGTGGCCGAGCCCCCATCATAATATCTGCATGGGATTTCTAAGAATTTTGGTCATAAATTAGTCACTCAAACCAGTCCCTATAATCATCTTTAAATACGAAAAAAAATTTCTATAAAAGTGGATTTTAAACTCGAGGGATATAGATCTGATGTTGTAATAAAATAATCGGAAGGTCGTAAGCCCTATATAATACCCGAAATGCACAGTATAATAAGTAAATATCTGAAGTATATAATGTGCTGATCATAATTTTGGGGAGAATATTTACAGAACATTGGAATTGCACCCAAACCGCACATAAATATAAACCACCGCACATAGTGACACTAGACGAGAAAGAGTATAAAGTTAGACCGTTTCAGTAGATTCCGATATTCCAAAAAATTGATACTTAAGGTGTATGTGGTTGCATCGTTTGTGAAATTCAACATTTTTAACGAAATTGCATTTGATACACACAAACTTTTCTTTATATTTTCTTATATCCCTTAATAACTGCTTTTACCATATGGCTTCTTTCGTAATGAAACATTTTTACTCATAGTCAGCTTAGTCAGTTAGTACTTTATGATGGATGATTATATAGGGTATACGTTTTTATAGGTTCGTCAATATGACTTTCACCATCAATCTCAAATTGCCAATTAGAAATTTTGTTATTTCTTCATATAATGGAAAGTATATTACAAAAGTAACATAAATGGATCCGATACAGCCCTCAGTATTCGAGTATGGACTTCATTGGCGTTTTTGCAAATGCAATATAATTTTTATGAAATGAAATATATAATGATGTTAGTTTATGTCTAATACATAACATAATTTTTATAAGTTAACTATAAAAATTTGTCGTTTTACTTGTCAGTTTGCCGAATTACTTCCACTAGCAAGATTAAATTTACTAAATCATCGAAAGAAATATTTAAATAACTTATTTTGTAAGCCGTAACGTCCACTTATTTAGCTACCTTTACCTAAAGTGAAATAAGGCGTCATTTTAATGTATGTCGCTGCAAAATAAAGGTTTCATGATGATGCAAGGTGTGAACGTTAAAGTTAATAATAGTAATTGCTATGCTAATAATTCCTTAATGTTTATATTATTCATATAATTGGCATTGCTGAAAATTTCTCTGACAATAAATTTCATTTATCTAACACACTTAGAAATAATTTTTGGCTTTTAACTTTATATGGATTGTTTAATCATTGATTACAGGCTGTCCGCAGGCAAAAACGTGCACTCTGATCCTGCGTGGTGGTGCAGAACAGTTCCTCGAGGAGACTGAGAGATCGCTGCACGATGCCATCATGATTGTGAGGCGTACCATCAAGAATGATGCAGTCGTAGCTGGTAGGTACTTGTTATTATTTATCGTTAGATTTTATTCCATGTCTCTGTGATAATACTTTTAACCATTCCTCAATTCTATTTGTCTTGCTGTATATTAAATTGCTAGTCATTTTCAAGTGAAATATTCTTATTACTCCTCATCATGCTGTCACTGTGTAACAAAAAGCCATTACAAATATGTGCTTTTTTTATCTCTTGTAACATCTTTCACTGTCACATGAAAATGCATGGTAAAGTAAAAGCCCTCATTTCAGTGGCATCGTTTTATCTCCAAAACATGTCAAATATTATAAATTTACTTAATTATTATTAAAAAAAATTTACTATTATCTAAAGTTACTATTTTGAGAAACACTTATAAATAATTAAATTTGGAAAATATCCTAATCCTGTGGTAAAAATTCTATAGCTGTGGTGTTTGGTGTCTCTTTTGAAGGTAAGTATTTACTTAGGCATTAACATACATGCATATATGATATAACAGAAATGATAAAGTGTGATCTAAAAAATTAACATGTTTTTCACTATTTATCCTTGCAAGTACCAACAAGTTACAAAGATCAAAAGGCAATTG
The DNA here is from genome assembly GCA_039881145.1 of Druceiella hillmani. Taxonomy (NCBI): domain Eukaryota; kingdom Metazoa; phylum Arthropoda; class Insecta; order Lepidoptera; family Hepialidae; genus Druceiella; species Druceiella hillmani. The sequence goes on along the minus strand of JAYKKI010000030.1, from coordinate 9,686,896 downwards.
GGGACCTTTCAAGATATTTGTTATTTCTACTTAATTAGTGTCACAGTAATTATTATGTGAATAAGCTTACTTTCCAATCTAAAACTCAAATTCTTTTTCTCAGTAAGATTGTCCCTACCTTTACTTTGTCGATATAATTTAAGTACTTGCATTTTTATCTTTTTATGACTATCATTGCAGTACTTAGAAATGAACACAATATAATTAATAATAAACACAGTAAATAATGAATAACTAGCCAAATGCTTGAAAGGTTGTCTACGTAAAACTAAGATAAAGTATGACAAGTAACTTGTGCAAATAAATAAACACGTAAAATAATCACCATTTTATTTATCACTATTGGACTAGTAAATAGTGTACACTCTTCAAATAACAAGAATCAAACAAGTCTTATGAATATTCCTTTATGGATCGGTCTTTATTGTTACTGTTCATATCTTCTTCAAAGAGAAAATAATAAGAAGTATATTTTCATATTGTCATAAAAATGTTCACAATACATCTTTAATTATTATCACATACAGTTACATCACATTTGTTGTAAAACAAATCAAAAAACTAATTAATACAAACTTGATATGCCACCGCAAACGCGTAATTTTTTGAATAGGGAAGCATGAAATGTGTTAAATTTTGTGGTTAGAAACATATTTTTTGATTAGGATTATCACAAAATATACAATAAAATATTTCCTCAGAAGTGAAGAATGCCATATTTTTTTAGTGTACTTGTATGTGTGTGAATTCAACGTATATAAATAGAGAGTGGGATTGTTGGATGTTTCATAGAAGCGTACGTCAATAAATACAGATTATTTTTTATATACAATATTACAAAAAATTTGGTCTCTTTTTGTTTCATTGCTATACAGACAGTTTACAGAGCAAACATGCAATTTCAAAAGAAAATTTTTGTAAATGTATAAGAATTTTGGTGAAAAGAGTTGAGGATTTGAATACACTTATTTTTCATCCTCTCACCATTCCTCTTTCAACTTCTAGAAATAACTAAATTTTCTTCGAGGCAATCTTTCTCCAAACTGTTCTTTGAAGTTACTTTTTTTATTAATTAATGTCGTATTTTTTATCATTTGTTTTGTGTACCATGACTTTAGAATAGTCAATACTGTCTGTCTTTCAAAGTCTTTAAACTTCTTTTTGTAATAATGAGGTTTGAGACTAGTTGTGAGTGCTTCATTGTGATATTACACATACCCACATATGTATCTTTGTCGAGCAGTTCTTAGCCAAAATATCCTCCACTGTTCTTGATAACTACATCTCCCAATCGCTGCATTTGGCCCCTGTGACTGTCTTCTTTCCAAAAATTTAGGTATAATTGAAAGGGTGCCATTTTCAGACACTGGCGGCTATTAAAGAGTCATCGTTAGAAGCGATGTCTGGGTGTAACAATAACAATTTCACGAGTGCTTCAAAGTGTGTAATTACTTTTTTAAATGTCGAAAACACAAAGACTAGATTTTGCATAAATTTGATTCTTGGTACAATTTTGTTGCCTACAATGAGCTACAAATTTTCCTTGGGTATTTTGAGACGCTGTAAATAGTGAATGTTTCTGAAAATGGTACCGCGTTAAAGGATTTTAATACAGACTATTTACCCAAATAATAAATATCGAGTACGCAAGTATTTTTTTAGAAATTAATAAAAATAGCTTCTCTAAATCTTTATTTCTGTATAATAACCATGGAATTAGGTAAAGGTAGGAAAATTTGGTACTTTAAATGTCTTTATACTTACTTTCATTTTACTAAATGTGTAAATAAAGTTTCTTTTAAAATAACAACCGTAGTAACAACCGTAGTCTAGTGTTAGATGTGAAACAAAAATTAAGTTAACATTTTTCCGATTATAGTGTGGGATATCATGTAAAAGGGCTAGTACAAGTGAATCAAAAATATTTGTTTATAATATATACTGAAAAATAAGTACTGAACCCTAATTTTGAAAATAATGAACTGAAAATTATTACTAAACAGGGTTTTACGGTCCTACGTAAAGGTTGCCGGAAAACTCCAACAATGATTTCAGGTGTCGTAGTTTTTGATGTAATCATGGTAACAAATATGTTTTCCTCTATTTAATTATATGAGGTATAACTAAATGTTTATTGCGCTTATAAGTTCATATTAGCGCAAGTCTGAAAAAATATATTTTTGTGATCCTTGTAACAAACAATTTCCCACATTATGTATAAAATGAAAAGAAAAAAGTTTCGAGTACTTTGCAGCTACTAAGGGATGTATGGGTTAATATACTTTGTTAACTTAATCACGTAGAGAAAATTTTAATGCGTAAATGTGTTACGTACTTTATGGAAGGTGCACTTGAAATGGATCGCTTGTGTTAGAGGTCACAGTATATGAAATATTCCAAGTATAAAACAAAATTTATCTGCCACCTTTCTTCATTGGTATAAAGTTTCTGGTTTTTAGAGAAAAGAATACCACAGTAGTAGGAACCATTTTTGCCATTCCCAGAAAGATGTGCTACAAGTTTAAGGGTATTTTTTCTTCCTGATGCTTTTTAAATATTTCATTTTGTTATTCTTTAAGTTCTGTCAAACTTAAAGAAATATGTCGAGTGTTGCAATAAATCTCATCTTTTTTGCTATAGGTGGTGGTGCTATTGAGATGGAACTTTCGAAGGTACTACGTGAACATTCTCGTAGCATCGCAGGCAAGGAGCAGCTTTTGATAGCGGCGGTCGCGCGCGCACTTGAGGTCATCCCGCGACAACTCTGCGACAATGCAGGTTTTGATGCAACCAACATTTTGAATAGGCTGAGGCAGAAGCATCATCAGGGTGAGTGTCTAGATTTTCACACGGTTCTCATTGATTAATTTGTTTAATACATATCACCGATTTAGTTTAAGATTTTGAACTATGTAATAAAAAAGAAAATGTGGTTATGTCTGCTTGTCTTAAAGAATGTGTTAATTTTGGAAACAAATTTTTATGGAGATTTTGCCGTCATGTAGTGTAATATTGTCGTAATATTTAAAGATTATCATTTGTTTCACGTCTATAACCTCCGCTCTAGCAGATTTTGCTGAAAAGTGAACAGTATTTTTGGTGCTTGAAATTGTAGAATTATTAATTGTATTCATTTATTCTTCATGATAACATAAGAATTTTGTATAAATATTAAATTTTTTTGAACCAGGAAAGTGTAGTTATTTTGACTTAAAGTTATAAGATAAATAAGTGAAGTATACTATGAAAGCCATGTAAAAAAATTCCTTGACATTTGGAATGACAGGTAAATCTAATTATAAAAGACCATTGTTATTGTGTATTTCTACTTTTTTAAATTTATATATTAATATAACTTAAAAGCTAGTCATTTTAGTCGAGCGAATTGAATAAGCTTCCCCATAAATATATTTTATGCACCAACTAAAATTATTTAACTGTCTACTGATTAACCTAAAAGCAACATAATTCATTTCAAATGTTAGTATCACTATACGTAAATAGCATAGCACTCCTTGTTTTGTAACTCCTTGTTTTTTACTTTTAGTTAAATTTTTTTACGCAGTAGTGGTATTAATTTTTATAATTAAATATTTGTGTCCTTTTAGCGATGATCTATAATTTCAAGTTTTTATTTTTTTTTATTGCTTTCCTCTATAATGGAGACATAGAAATCGTGTGTTGTATTTACGGGATTGAAGCTTGTAAATGACCCACATAGTGAAAATAAATTTATAAAAATCTATTTCTTTGCGATTTGATTCTTTGAGTGGTTTTTTATTTTGGTGGCTCATATTTTGTTATTTTGAAAGAGCCATATTTATCTCTTATCATAGATATTTATTTACACAATCACTATATAAATTCACGAAAGCAAATGGAGAATCCTGTTAACGTAAAGCCAAAGTTAATATATTATTCTTATGAGTAAAGCAGAACGGAAATATATTAAGGTAAAGCGAAATACATTGTAATGTTTCCTAGAATTAAGATTTGTATCACAATTATCAAGTGAAAAGACAGCTTAGAGACTTCCACTGGCAATGAATGGCATGTACCTTCATATGTGTGCCCATTTGGGTTCATGCCTATAGGAGAGAATTAGAACAGACTATTTATTTTTCATTTACTCGTTACTTCTAATTTTTTTCATTCCGCCATCTAATAAATATAGTATTATAAATATATTTCTAAAATTCTCTAAATAAGCTCGTAACAATTATACCGCACTTTGAAGGTTTTATTACATATAAATTTTTGTTTCCCTATTTTGACTGAATGACATGTCCCCTCACATGTGTGTCCTTTGGGTTGATGCCTATACGGGAGGTTTTATGACAGATTATTTATTTTTCTTATTCCAGTTTTACCTTTATAGTATTACATACATATACGTTTTTGAAATGCTTTGAATTAGCTGTTAACAAATTATAACACACTGTACATTTTAAAATATATATATATATATATATATATATATTTCTTTTTTTTTCTTTCTTATAAATTTAAATATTACAGGTGCCATTTTGTTTTTAAGGTCCTATAGCCTATGTTGCTCGGTATAATGTATTCATCTCAATGCTCCTTCATTTATTAAATTAGGTGACCTATTTTGTCGGACTGAGAAATTGTCCATGCGAGCAACCAAAACAATTATAATTGAGCATTCTACTAAAATGTTAGTATTACCTAAAATTATTATCAAACTTCAGTTCCATGATTTAAAAATTCTAACGTACATTGTAAATCATCTTAAAGATTAATATTTTTGCAAATAAGGCTTAGAATTAAAAAATGGAACTTCAAGTTTCATTTTTAAAAACTTGTCCAGTGACATTTTACTCGAGGGGTGTATGGCAAAACAACTTGTGCCAACTTTTCATGTAAATATGAGGGTACGATAAATTCTTTTTACTATCATTATTGAAAAATATAGTCGTGATTGTACGAACCTGATACGACTTGCTTAACAGTATAGATGCGTAATTCGTATGTAAAGAACTCTAATATGTATACAACTTAAAATTAATTTATTTACTTACTTTTATATAACTTAAAATAAATTGTGGCTATGTACACATTTTATATTTATGTTCTTATTTCTCAAATTGGTCTTCATCATTTATGTCACAATGATGTTTGAGAAGAGGCTTAACCCAAATTGAGTAAACATACCAGAGGTGTGTGAGTTGTTCAGTATTTTGAAAGATTGATAGTTTTTAATTAGTGGGACATAATGTTGATAGTTGGAGATGGTTAGGAGTACTCTTTGATATGTTATATACTAAGGAGTAATGAAAAATATTGCTCAATTTCAATTGTCAATATTCATTGTCCCCAATATTTATGCTGGCAACATTTCAATATAACGACTCAGTACAACAAAATGAGGCATGACTACTTTTGATTGCGTTCCACAGTGGTTTGGGTATTTCGCCTTTTGAAATAATTCTCTTGCTGTAGAGATGCTAAGTTTGAGTAACATCATTGACAGGGTTGGACAAAATTTATAATTGATGCAAAAACTTGACTCGTAAAACTATGAGAGTGTTAAAATACCTAAGTTTCAAATAAAATTTTATTGTGTGGTTGGTAGAAAAAGTGTAAATGTTTTTTAAAACAAAACAATTATTTTAATAAAAAAAAAATTAATGCAAACCTGGGATTAGATCGGTTTTTACCAAACGACATATTGTATTTTCAGGTGGCACTTGGTACGGTGTGGACATCGGTAAGGAGGATATCGCTGATAATATGGAGAGTTGTGTTTGGGAGCCTGCAATAGTTAAGATCAATGCCATCGCTGCTGCGTGTGAGGCTACTTGCCAGGTATATCACATTCTTTTTATTATTTTTATGAAAATACATGAATAAATATACAGATTTATTCATGTATTCTAATTCACTCTCTATGTACATACTAAATAGCGCCACTTCAATCACTTGTGCAATTAATCATATGTAATCCGGCAAAATGTTATTTTTTTAAACTAGTCGCCTAGTTTTTAAAATAACTTAAATTTTGTATGAAATCATAATTATGTGTATATTAGCTCCTTGTATAAATAGCGCCAATGATCATTTTGGCAACTTATAACTTATTGTAAATTCCCAAGTGTCAAAATAAACCAAGTAGATTTATTTTGAAACTTTATTTAAAATTAGGCTAATGTTATAACTAAGAAGCAAATAACAATTATCTAATAAATATATATAGTTATCTAAGTGGTAAATGAAACAATATTTTATGAATAGTTATTCAAATAAGTTTATTTTAAAAATCGATGATAGTATTTTTTGGATATTGAAATTAATTGTGTTCTATTCTTTTTTAACCTTTTGTAAAACTATGCAAATGAAAGGAATAGTTCGAAAAGTCAAATTCACCATTGATTGCCAAGAAGGGTGATTGTGCCACACTTCTACATACTTTATATAGTTTTTGTTAATAAATTTTGTTTTATTAATTATTACTGTAAATATGTGTTCTATTCGTTGGTATTCTAGCTGTAAATATATATTCTGCATTTTTCATGTACAATTTAATAAAATAAAACTTGTTAAGTACAAGTATAACTTGCACTTTAAGGGCTGCATCTATACTTATGGCTATGCATCCATACTTATGGGATTATACAGTATGTCAAAATGAAGGAAACTAAGTCACTTTTCCTATTAATCATGTGTAATCCTAGTTTATAAACTAATTAAACTTTAAATTTTCTATGAAATCAGAATTATGTTTTAATTAACACCCTATAATCTTTAAACAAAATGTCAGTTTAGCAACGTGTCACGCCTTTTGCAAACTGCAAACTGTCAAGTGTAAAAATGAAATGTCACTTACCCGTTTCAAAAAACTAGGGAACACAAAATAATTAAAATACAAATTATTTTGTTTTAGAATATATTTACACTTACCTAATTTTTATGTTGTTTCCCTGTTAATTACTCACCGCACTTTCGCAACTGATGACAATAATTTTGATTTAAATTATCTACACTGTGCGTCTGGTAATCAAATGTTGCACCCTCCTAAAATGAGTCAGCAGATTTTGTAACTGATTTGTCAATATTCTTGAAGAAGTATCACCTGATATCACCTAGATGACGGGCTTATTCTCGGTATTGCATTGATAGTAATTAGACTTGGTTGTCGGATAACGTTCAACATACATTTTTAGGGCTATTATAATGACTTTCAGCATATACTAATACCATGTTCCACCAGTAATAAAAACCACATATTCCACTCATTCAATATCAGAAATAACAAATAATTTAATAGAAACCAGCGACACACGTTAAACCAATTAACTGTGATGTCAAAACTAAACCTTCAAAAACATTCTAACCACAAGAAATGTGTGAGGTTTGCCATATTAAATAATATTTAATTCATAAATATTGAATTTGAAATACGCAATTAAAATTAATATTATTAATAAGAAGCAAATAATAATTTATTTAAACGACAAATGAAAGAATATTGTATTAATAGTTATATTTTTTAATATTTGAGGGAATAATGAATGGATGTTAAAGATCTTTAAATGGCAATAATTTTGATTTACGAAATGTAAACAAAGATGGCTTTGGTTTTTTTTATATTCTTTTCAGTTTTTTTATCCTTTTTATGTAAAACTATGCGAGTGAAAGGGATAGTTAGACAAGTCAAATTCACTATCGATCACTAAGAAGAGTAATCATGCAATATTGCCACATTTCTTACGTTTGTAGAAATATAAGATATAGGTTGATGCATTTTTATGTAAATGATTTATGACTCTTAATTATCAAAAGAAGTAGTGGTATGATTAAAAAAAAATAGGTGTATTGCAATCTACCCATGATGCATTATTACGGATTGAAGTTCCGAAGTTTCCTTACTTTATATACTGTATATATTTCCTAATAAACTATTTACAAATATTATTTCTCACCATGTAAATATACGAATATAATGCCTAGTATATGTTGATCACACATAATAAATATGCACTTTGAAATACAAAGTTATTTTTACCTTTGAATTTTGTCACTTGTATAGAGTTTGTATAAACTTTTTACTGACCCAACTATACATTATAAGTTAGTTGAATATTGCTCATAAACTAGTGAAGCCTACTTGCCTGTGATAATTTTGCCTTTAATTTTGTTATATATACTACTATTGTGAATACTTTTCAGATATTAAAAATAGTACAATATAACTAACAAAAACAACCACTTTAACCGTCCGGTCAATGACTGGGTACCCGGGTATCCATTTCAGTTTCGCAGGTAGAATTTATTAACTTCTCCTCAAAAAAATTTTATGACCGCCTGGATCCCCAAAATTGAAGTAGTTTGACACCCATTTTTTGTCAAATTTTTTTAAAAACAATTAGTTAATTTCAGTTATTAACTATCAAACTTGATACCTCCTCCGTTCAATAACCAGGTACCCAGGTACCCACTAAGGTTATCATATAAGTACCCACTAAGGTTATCATGTAAGTACCCATTAAGATTATCATATAAGTACCCACTAAGGTAATCATATAAGTACCCACTAAGGTTATCATGTAAGAATGCCGGGTTTATACAAACTAAAGAGACTGTTTATTAAAGTGTTTAGGTAATTTGACTTTCAAATAGATAATAGACAATATAGTTTGCAATTTCTTTTCTTTAAATAATTCTTATTATAGACAATAGCAAAGATAGTAAGTAATAAAAAAAAATTCTGTTTTTTTTATTTTAGAAATATTTTTTTCCACTCTTTGATTATTTATTTATATATATTTTTTTATAATACAGTGCCATCTAAAAATTAATTATTTCTTACACCCTTCACACGTCGTGGTCGTAACACAGTGTTCATCACAAATAGGGTTCTCACATGCCGAACATATTTTTCTAATTTTGCAACATTTTTTAAATTCACTTTGGAGACATGCAGAGCATACATCAGTAATCTTTTCCCCCCAGTTGAATCGAGCTGCGTCTGAGGTCTCGATGATACAGATGTTGTTGGCTGCGAAGAAAAAATTCAACGGCCACTTTCGTTGAGAAATGCCTCATAATTTGTGTATTATGCGGATGACTTTCAACATATGGAGTGCACAGCTCTCTGCCCAATTGCCGATAAAATAATCATCGTTCATACGATTTTTTAACAAGCATTTTATTATTCTCATAATATAGAATATGTGCTGCAAGACACGCAACATCGAGAATATTGTAGAAAAATGCACCTTTGAGTTGATCTTTTTGATTTACGATTGAAGCATTTTATCCATCGTGTCCACTCCAGCTTTTGACCAGTTATAAAACTCAATCATTTCGGGTTTTTTCTTTGCACTATCACTAATTTTTGCTTCATGATGCATTGATGATAGCATCATTACTACCTTTTTTTTGGCACATAACTGCACATGGTTACTTTTTCATGAAAGCCAAACACGGTGGATAATTCTTCTCACGTTTTCGATGCAGCCATTGCTGGTGGAGTGTATGCCTTATTTTTCTTCAAAGTGCCAACAATTGTCAAGTTCCAGGATAGTAAAAATGTTGCCAATGGAAGAGTAGTGAAGTAATTATCCATTGTAATGTTTCTACCGGATCTTTTGTACGGTGCCACCAAGTCTTTGACAACTCCTCTCAACTACATCTTTCTCACGACCATCACTCGATTTGCCAGTGTAAAGCTGTCTAGTAAGTGGATACGAATTCTCAGCATCACATATCCACCATACTTAGCTGGTTTTGATGGAGGAGTGAATTTAGATCGACCCAGGTATGGATAAAGTTGCTCGTCGATTGTCAGGTATTCTGTTGGCTTATATTGTTTTGCTAAATTACTATTGAGCATTGTCCAAGTGTCTCGTATTGGAGCAGCTTTATCACTCTTCATGCGCTGAGCTCGAGTATTGGCTTCATCAAATAGAATAAAACGAATAATGTTCCGGAAGTGATCGATGCTCATTGCTGCACGATACAATGGATATGAAGAGGTAATCAAAATAGCCAAGAATGCATAAAATTCCTGCAGCTCAAGATTTTTCCACATCAGTTGTTTTTCTTCTGGATTTTTTTCATTATATGCTGCGTATGTTGAGCTTGCCTTTTTATTAGTATGGCGTATAATGATATCAGTCATTTCTGGTGTGAAAAATAATTTAAATGTGTCGAGATTTCATACTATTGTGCGAGAGAGATGTGGATCACATCCCTCTCGCACAATAGTATGAATTACGCCTTTCAACTTGATGTTCACTCGGTGGTGTTGCAGCCCACTGAGTACCGTCTTTTACTGTCATTCCTAATCCCGTCGCTTCTACTTCACTTTCTTCATCTTCATCTTCTCCATCTTCCCTTTCTTCATCTTCATCTTGAGTGCAACTTTGTCAGCTATTCTGAAAAAAATACACAATTTATATAACATAATACATCATAATTATTGGCGTACACAATAGAAAATAGAAATGTTAATTACTTGTATCATCACAATCCGAAGCTGCCGCCTCGCTCGGTGGACAATATTCAGCGTCACTACATGTGGTCATCATTATATTCTTCTGCTTCGAATGTTTCCTTGAAATGCTTTCTTCTCTGAGAGTTAAAGATGAAAGATTTTATTATATATATTATATAGAGATTTTATATATAGAGATTATATTATATAGATTTTATATATATATTGATATAGATTTTATATATATATTTTATATATAGAGATTTTATTGGAAAGAGTTGTCACTTTATTAATTTCTATTTTTTTTGATATGATGGAAGACTTGTAATATTTTGCTTATTTGTAAATTATTTATTCCGTCAAATTTTTAAATAGTTAAATATCGGATAATAATAAACTTGCAGAATTATTTCTTCACGAGTTGCCTACCAGTTGAAACATAGTTCAGTTGAAACATAGTGACTTATAGCATGATTGATTATTTCTCATATTCAATCTAAAACGTTCTAAAAAAACAAGTGTTGACTTTTAGAATATCCACTGCAAATAAAAATATTGAAACAAGTTTTGTCATAGAAATCCATAAAATTAGAAAGGATAATTACAGGGCTTATGGCTAATATTTACAGCAAATGAATAATGTTATTACCTTGGCTTCAAATCTATTTTCTTGAACTTATAATCTGCTATCGTTTTATACTAAAATGCTAAATCTATCATTAAAAATACTCATTTATGGATTGGTTTAGTTTTGTAAAACAGGTTTTTGTTGAAAGATTTTCAATAAAAAAATATTACATCAGGGCAGAGAAAACATTTGCTTTCAGGGAGCAAAGGTATATGTGGTTGTATACACCATACATATAGATATAAACATAGCAGAAATGCTAATGCATGTTACATAAGCACTTTACATAAAAGTTGAACTACTTATGAAAAAATATTGATAAGAAATAACGAACAATTCCTAGCAAAAATACCTGGATATTTATTGGCATATCATCATAGATTATAAAAATGTCATTTTATACATAAAAACAGATGAAACAAAGAGAGGAATAAGAGCAATCTGTCGAGACACGATACACCGACAATTGAATTACAAGTCGGCACTTTCAATTTCTTAATGTTGAAAACATAAAATAATTTACTTGAAAATAAACAAGTAAATCTCACCTTACCGGTGAAAACTCAATGAATCATCCATCGTATTTAGATTGAATATGATTATTTATTGATAATATTAATCGTATTAATTAATTTTGTATATTTTTTTTCACTTTCACTGTATATTTTGTACGTCCGTTCACTACACTTATAGAATTCCAACTGATCTCTTCTTGTTCGAAGTGAAAGGGTTAAAGGTTTTGGAAAATAAAAGATTTGCAGAAAAATTTTAAAGTGGTAGTGATTTTTTTTCTTCACATACCCGATTGTGTAGGGTATCATGGAATAAGTGTTTCACAAATATTGATGATTTATTAAGGCACTTCTGATACAGGGATTGTTCTTGTCATTTCCGTTCTTGGTATATCAATAATTTTGAAATACCTCTTCCATGAAACCATATGGGGTATGCTAATAAAAAAAAGGTATGCGAATAAAAAAAATGGGATATGTGAATAAAAAAAATAGGTATGTGAATAAAACAATTGGGTATGTGAATAAAAAAAATGGGGTATGTGAATAAAAAGAAAGGGGAAAGTGAATAAAAAAAATGGGGTATGTGAATAAAAAAAATGGGGCATGTGAATATAAAAAACTCACTCCCACTTTACATGTAGGGGAGGTGCTTTGAAAAATTTGTTTTGAAAGATTTTATTTCATATCTTTGTAGTCGTCATAAATTGGTAAAACCATGTCAAGTTTCACTTTTGTAGGACTATAATTGTCTCCGAATAAAATGGCTATAATATAGAGGTGGACATGGTGATACTATGACGGTTTGGCTGTGGGACTGTAAAATGTGCTTTTAATTTCAAAGTATAAATGGAGAGGCAATTTTGAGACAACAGGAACTGTAATATATTCTATGTAGTCGGAATGTCCACGTTCATTGATAATAACTTGTTCTGTTTTCTTTACAGATCCTCTCAATTGACGAGACGATAAAGAATGTAAAGGGTGGAGACATGCCCCAGGCGGGTGTGCCGATGGGCCGTGGGATGGGCCGACCCATGATGGGTTAGAATTTGGGTTCTGCTCTCGCAATAGATACTGTAATTTTGGCTTTAAACTACTTAGGGGAGCTGTGTGCCTCATTCTATATTATTATGACCAACTTGTATCCTGTTTGACACTTTTTTTAAATTATCCACTTTTTCATTAGTTTTCGAGTGGGTGTTATGATAGTATTTTTTTCAATATCACTAGTATTAAATCAAAGATTGATTCAATAAAATTGTGAAGATAGTTAAAAGCAAAAGCTCTAACATTTGTGATCATGATGACAATTAAATTTTGTCATCTTTGAATATTATACTACTAAAAGATCTTATTTAACCAATAAGAAACGTCAAGAAACATCATTTTTATTTTAAACGCACATACATTTAGAAACAATTATCCCCAAAAATAGCTTACAATTGGTATAGTGGAAGCAATTTTTTTTGCGGGCTTGAAACGATGTAATGTTGCATTAATTCCACTTTTTTTAAATATTTGTGCCTTTTTAGTTAACGGGAATCTTTATTGTTTTGTCACAACTTTATGTTCATCTTTAATCACGTCGCTTCATTTCATCGCATTAATGTTCACATTTAACACGATATAATAATAATAAAACATAGCTTTATTGTTATAATTAAATAAAATAATGTATTTAATATTATTAAATTGTTTTTATATTTCTTATTTAATACCTTTGTTTCCAACATACCTTTTTTACCCAAGTGATGTAAAATAGTTCAGTAAGTATAGTTGTGCTAATAAGTTAGGTTAGTTCAAAGCTTGAGAATGTGTCTGAAACACTTACTCAGTTTCATTGTATAAAAAGGAAAAAGTTTTTTCATCGATCAATTATTACAAAAACGCCAAACAAATTATTTACATATATTCTAACAATGAACAAATATGGGAAAAGTGGCTAAAACTTGCAAGGGGGTATGCTCGTAGTTTGTCTACAGATTTGGGAATATATTTTTGTGAAGATCATTTTGATGTAAGTATTTATTTGCAGTTTAAGTATCTATTCGATAAAATGTTTTCACTAAAGAATTGTGATTGTGCTCCTGTCTTACAACAAAGACATCGATTTGTGTTTTTTATAGGAACATTATAGTGTCGAAGCTCTGAGCTAACACAGTTGATTACAAACAAACAAGTTAATACGACTCACATTCAATCTACTTCCAAATCTAAAGCAATACTGATGAATTTTGCAGTCACTATTTTTACAAGTTTATTGATAAAATAATAATGTATGAGTTGAAGTTAATTTTTTTGGTTTTATGTTCATATTCCACAAATCTAACCTCAAAACAATTCTATCTAATTCTATCTAACCTCAGTATCAATTACTTTGCCGTGCATGTGTAAAAACAAACGGATACTGACAACGAATCTGAAATAATACCATTAGAGCTTATAATAAATATTTTCAACTTTTGTATACTTACACTGAAATTTTAACATTCCGAAAACTTGAAGAACCTACAGAGCTTCAATTTTAGGCAAAGCACTACTGTGCTTTCTAAAATCTGTTTCAATTGCGAATTATACTGTTTTTTTATGGTATAATTGAGCATATCTGCAGCTTGACAAAAATTGTTGAAAACGAAAAATTAATTTAACAACCTTGTTCTTTCTATGAAAATGTCAATACCAACAATGGTGTTTTGCAAGGGGCGACGTAACAGTTTCTAATCGGTGTTCACGGGCATTTGACTGAATTCCTAATATTGCTGAATTGATTTCCCAGAAACTATAATTTCTTAAAAACTATAATCCATCCAATTTAATCTTAGTGGAAACTAGCCCGTTGTAAAGTTTGTTGAGTTGCTTTTGGTTTGGTCTGGGGCTATTCGACAGATGTCATTTCGTGCATTTATTTTTATGCACATGTCAAATAAAACAACCACCATAATAGAAGGAACCCTTTCATTAAAAATACTGCTTTCAATAACACTAGATAATGGCTTCCTGCTTTCAGTAACACTAGATAATGGCTTCCTGCTTTCTTAAAAATCATCACGATTTAATTATAGTAATAAGTAGTAATAAAAAGGGTTTGCAAAGTTAGCGTTAAAATACAATTAATTTTTGTTACTCTTTATATTAATGTGCGCTGCTGGCGACAAGCCGATTTCCATAGCAACCACTTGGGGAACTGATGTATGATAGAATTGGCTGGTACTTTTTAAACAGCTGACTTTCAGCACAAAAAGTTTTGCTATAGTTTTAAATATTCGGAATTACATTATAATTTTATTCCGAGATGTCCACAAAGCAACCGATCCTATTTAGACCAAGGAGGTCTAAAAATATTATTTAATATATTTATATGATACTGAAAAAGTATGCTTGCTATAAGTATGTTCAGGAGCTGATTACACCACCAATTAAGGAGCTTATTACTTAAATCCACAATTTTTATAAAGGCATCACCGGTTTTTGCAAGTACCTGAAAGTGCAGGTTATTATTGTTGAATATTCCTGTGAATAACATCTACCTCAATGAATAATGCAATAGTTCCTGGTAAATGATTTAGTGAAATTCTCTTTGTATACATAAAATATGGTCATGGCTACCTTAATGCAGTTTTTCAACGCATTCTGAGTTTGTCGTCAGAAAAATGAAAATTCACACTTTTTTTTATAATTACTGCACTGAGACTGTAGCCGGAGTTCTTTGTTTGTCTATTTCTGTTTAAGACATTCAGTTGTACACAAAGTCAGTTTTATAAATGTCTACTTATCTGTCGTACATTCATTTCACAACACGTAGCTACACATTACCGACAGTAAGTCGCTTGAAACAATAGACTTGCACGTACACGTATATAAAAACTACTACTGCATAAGATTTAACCCACCAAAGCATTATTACATTTTTCAAATTAATTCCAGAAAGGTTTTTTATTTTATAGCTACAATACAATTATTTTCTTCCATATTGTTTTTAATCAACAATTGAATACAAACATAATTATTAATAGGCTTTTTGCAGTTCATTTAGGGACAATAGTGGTAACCCTTATCGCCAGAAATTATTAGAAAATATTATTCTAACTTCAACATAAATATTGACTATTTATTAAATCTAAACACTGTCATTAAAAAAAGAAATAGCAAAATGAACCGAGAGAATCCGAGTGAATGCCACCTGAGTGCCATTTTGGTGTAATGATAATATAAATATGTACATTCAGTTCTTAGAACGGGCCATTTTTTTATCATTTGAATATAATACTGTTGCTCAATGCTGGCTTGTTTGGACAAAATATAGCTCTATTGTTGGTGTAAATTTGTGATAAATGATTTTTTTCACTTTCTTTCATACATTGAGCAATGAAATAGATCTGTAGTTGTCTCGGTTCGCCGTGTCTCCTTTCAATATGTGTACGATGCTCGCTTCCTTAAACTAGGTAGGGAACGCAAATTAGTGTGACCCTTATTTTCTGTTTTGTTTATACATTAAAAATAATTTTACTGCTTTAACTGCAAAAAGTTTATGTTAGGTTAGGTTAGGCCAGTCAAGTTTGGTTTGGGTTGCATTAGGTTAGGTTAGCATAACCATGTTAAGTTATTTTAGGTTAGGTTAGAGTTACTGTTTATACTGTACTGGCTAGGGATATGAATATTGCCAAAAGCAATTGAAAGTAGCTATAAATAACTGTCAATTATATAAATATATATATATATAAATATATATATATATATATATATATATATATATATATATATATATATATAAATATAAATATATATATTATAGATATAAATATACTTGAAATCCAGCTGACCAAATGAGGTGCCAGGATAACAATTTGTGCATCTAATGGAACCATCTGAATTTAATATTTTTAATATATTTATTAAAATATTTCTAATTCTTGTAAATCTTATAAACCGGAGTGATCTGGCTCTTGTTATATAAAAATATTTGCACAGATTGAAAAGAGACCCGCAAACAATTTGCAAAGAAATGTCACAGTTTCTCTTACACATTCTTTCAAATATTTCACTTTTTCTTTAGCTTTATTATTTAAAATGAATGTCTTGATCTCGTGGCTGCAATTCTTTTATTTTACTCATAAAACTTACTAATTTTCTTCGACACTCATCATTTTCTACAAAAATAGTAGAAGGAAAGATGTGAGCTTATGGTAAATATCCATTCCTCTGTCACGTCCCTAACTGTTGAAGTACTCTATGGATTTATGGATCTTTTAAGTCGTGAAGTTGGTCTCTAAATATCTATCTAATGCACAGTTGAAAAAGAGCAGGGTAAATTTAACACTAACATCATATTTATATGATGTTGATGTTAAGTTTACCCTGCTCTTTTTGATGCTATTATGCTGTTCGGGTATGAGATAGTGTAAAGTAATATATAAATGATATACAAGTATATAATGGTAGGAAATAGTGTAAAGTGATATATAAATATATAGCTTTTCTACGTCATTTCTGGAAAATTATCACTAAAACTTATTTCTGTATTAACAATTCAAAAATAACTAATGAGAAAAATTACCAAAAAAAGACATTTTTAGGAAAGAACTACAAAGGTTTCTGTGTGAATAATTTTGAAAATTTTAACTAACCATTGAACGTCCCAGTTAAAATTCAAATTAACCATAAAAAAAAAAAAATAAGGTGCCAAGTGAGCTTAGATGCAATTAAAGGCCCAGCTAAATAGTCTCTCCAAAAAACATAAGTGAGAAAAATGGGGAACATTCTCTTTAGATTAATATATTAACTGGAAATGAGTTGAAAACTAGTTTCTTCATGTCAATTTAAATAGAGTTAAAATTGAATAGGTATGCGTAAACATTTTTACATATTCTTAATGTAAATTTTATATTTGAATTCGGCAAGTTCTTGAAAATGTAAAATATGTTGCTGGTATAAAAGAAAACAGACATTATTAAAAGTAGTCTTTAAGAATAAAACATTGTAAAATATTGAAAGAGTTTATTCAAAATTAGCTTTTTTCCGACAAATTATTTCACATGTGTTTTTTTATTGACAACTTCTATCATTTTGTTAACGACTTCTGCAAAATATGTAAATTGATACATATTTCGCAGAAGTTGGTAAAGTTAGAATATTTCAGTATTCTAACTTTGATAGCTAACTAATAAAAATTTATTTCATTAATATCTACTACAAGTAAAAAAAATGCCCTAGCCGTGTATCACGGGATTAGACCTTCTGCTGACAATGATTTTACTCAGTCTGGGAAAAACACGCCGCATGCGAGTCGTCAGCCAGCCATGAGGCGGTAAAAGCACGGACACATTTAATGTAAGTGTAAATGTATTGAGTTATGCAGTTTTCTTAAAGATCAGAAATACCCAAGGAAGAATGAGCTTTGGTAATCGATCAGAGAACAGACCGAGAACTGATTATGAGAAGTATTGATTTAACGACTACTAGGAATATAAAACCAACTGAGAGAAGTGAAACTGGAAACCTATTATGATTCTTAAAAAATTAGTGGGCAAGGTTCTCCTCACGAAAATCCCGATATTTCTGTAGAGTCGGAAAGTAGCGAAGAAGAAGCTTTACTTCAGTGTTCATCGGCACCAATACCAAAAGAATATAGAAGTCGAAAATACAGTCCCTAAAGGTATCGAAAGTAATGATGAAATAATTGACAAGTCAAGACTACGACGGGCCAGACAAAAATTGCGACTAGACATTTTAATCGAAGGTAAAGTTGATGGTATTCCTGCTTTCTATGTTGATGGGTGAAAAGATAAGACTGAAAATTGTGGCTAAAAGGGAAAAGAAATATTGGTTACAAGTTGGGAAAAGAAATATTGGTAAACAGTTGAAGAATACATTTCAATTCTTAAAGAACCAAGCTTGATTCGTATCGATTATGCTGTAACAAGACAAGGAACTCTAAAGGATTGGAATTTGCAATCCATGAAACAATAAGTCAGTAGAATATATTTCTGCAGTATACTGTAGCTATAAGTTGTGACGGCACTGTAACAAACAGGAGCATATGTGGCAGAGTTATATGAATATTAAAAAAATCGTTTAAATAGACCTCTTCAGTGGATTATTGTCTTTTACAGGAGTGGATTATTGTGTTATACATGAATTGCCCTTAAGACATTTATTTTTGAAACTCGACACCACAAGAGGATCTTCCACATATTCTGTTGTTATGGGAAAGTTACTGGATATCTATGAGAAGCGCACTGTTGCATTCATTCTAAAAGGGAGAGGGCATGTTACCAGATGTTTTTGGAGTCAAAGATTTCAGTTCTGATCAATGGTACCTTTATGATGTCACGTTTACAGTTATAAGTGGGGAATATCCTCCTGTTTTGACTAATCATTCCCCAGCAAAACGCTCATGTCAGATGGCTGACAAGGGCCAATCGGATTTTGTAGTTGTATATTTTAATTAACGAACCTAAGTTTTAAATAGAACTCTTCAATCTTTAGTGGAGTCAGGAGCTAATGATGAAGTTCATTTTCTGCGACTGCCATGTCACACACAAGCTGTAGAGCGAGTAGTAAAGACAATTACAAACGCATCAGACAGCTTTGTGACTTTAAATTTAGATAAATTGAAGTTTGCGAAATTATAAAAAAGAAATATGCGATCCCCCTATTACTATAATGTTCAAAGAATAGATTTCCCCTTTGATTTGATTTGGGACCTTCCCAATTAGAAATTTGATGGCGGGGAAATCTATTTGTTAAACATTATAGTAATAGGGGGATCGCATATTTCTTTTTTAGAAGAAGGCTTCTAGTATTCAAGTGTTGGCGTACTTCGAAATTGTGAAGTTTTAATTTATTTTTCAAATGATCATTTTAGTATTTAAATAACTATGTACTTTAAATTCACTGCAAGCCTTTCTTTGGCCCGAAACAGTTGATAAATTTTGTTTTAGATTTTTTAATGTAATTTTCAATCCATAATTGGATTTTTTCGAACTCTATTTTTGTGACTTAAAAGTATTTCAGCCGTTTATAATCAGTCTCCAACTCTTTATAGACATAGTGAAATTCACCCTCACTCGCTTAATGGGATAACTATGAAATGTCTGTTTTCTTTTTCCACATAATTTTAATAACAACAAAAATTAGTGATCTTCATAATCACTATCAGAAACCCTGAAAATGTTTCATCCAATTGAACTCGACAAGTGTTGTAAGTATACTAGTTCAAAACATGCGCAAGAAGATGCCAAAATAAAAAATTAAATGCTTTTGGTGCACGGGCGATGGGCACAGGCAATGTCACAACACGATACAATAATGTATTTCCGGTTATAATCTTGTATTGAGTCATCGAAGGTTTTAAATCTTCTAATAGAATCATTGAATAATTACATTTTTTTACATTAACTTCGAAATAAATATTGCAAAATTATGCTTTACAGATTGATTTTATTAGATCATAAGGTTTTGTAATAGGATTTCAACTTCCACATTTGGCTGTACTCTTCTCAATATTTAAGGTTCTGTACCTAAAACGGAGAAATGGACCCCTTATAACATCCTTTGCGAGTACATCCATTGACATAAAATTTTGAAATGTGGCATAGTAATGAAACTTAATAACCCACGCATATCTCGATAGCTCAAACTCAAATATATTCATTTGGAAATTGTCGAAGAGGAGATTTAAGTACTCAAAAACAATTTTACAGTTCCATACGTAACGTGGGCTGCAATTTAAGAGGGCTAGTTGTTATATTATTATATTTTCAGAGACTACTGAATGAGCAATAAGGAAAAAGTCAGCGTTCAGAAACTTACATAAACATTATAGAAAAACTATATAGTGTTGACTCTAGATTGCATAATTGTTTAACATGCAGCATGTTTTACCACCTGTGAAAGATATAGTAGGCAAAATATAAGGTATAGCGTAGTGCAAGTACTTATACAACCTTTATAGCGTATACAACCTTTGTAGTGCAAGTTCTACTCATATTGCACTTTATGTATTTAATATTTGTGGTGCGAGTACAATAATTCTGTGACTTGAATTTAGGCTTAGTAAATTGACATCATGGTGATCTTTATAAATAGTTAAATTAAGAGATACTTAACAAATAGGAAATTGATATTATTATATAACGTTTAAAATGTTAATGATGGTGATAAAATAAATAACCAAATATAAAATAAAACAAAGGATTATTTAATTCACTTAACACTTATGTATAATAATTTTACGTCAAAAATTTAAATATAATTTCCATCAAACCCAAAACTATTTATTGTACTAAATTATAAACCCAAAACTATTAGGCATATGAAAAATTTTAATCTTAATTCTCGTCCTTTTTCTTCTTCCCAAAGATTCTCTTTAGAGTGTATTTTACAGCAAATATAGCCATCAAGGATATAGCTCCGGAAAAGCTGAGTATATCCAAAAAATAGCGCTGATACCACGGCACACTCAAGGTTAAGCTTCTAAGATGGAATGCCCCACCAGTCTTCACTATGTACTCTATCCAATAGACGGCCAGATCCTTTGGTTTCAATTGTCGATCATGGTAAAGTTTTGAGAATTCTTTAGCTTTTGCTGAATACCTGGGGAAAAATTGTTTACGTTTTAAATAAAATAGGGAATTTTTCATTAAACCAGGAGCTAGTCTGGTACCGATACCATTATAACCGCTTGTACTATTTTCATCTTTATTTATTGATATACAATATCAATACATACGTCCTTATTCTGGTACATTTCAACAATTACCTTCACTAATGTTCTCGTGGTGATACTCATTTATTTTTATTTTAATAATCTTCTATGTCAGCCTGTCATGCAAATCTTTCCTTTTGTTAGCTATTTTCTTCCAGACGCAGTCATAAATATAAAAAAACGTATATTGCAATCCCTTTACTGTTTCAAATGCAATTATTCACCTGGACGAAAAAATTGGATTGTCTTAGTAAATACAAACTCTGAAAATGAGTTAGTCGAAGCCTTTTCTCAAAAACTAACCACTTAGCGATCAAATAATTATTCCTTACAACTGTGTTGTTATCCATCAATTTCTCTTCGACTGTGCAAGACCCGAGTTGACTAATAAATCAAAGTCTTGGCTAGCAGCATGGACTAAACGATATAAGCTACGTTATGTTTACCAGAAAATGTATTAAACTTTTCTTCCCGATTAAAACCAAAGTATCTACATCTTTCCAAAACAACAACTCCCATTGCTGATTATAAACATACAATTTAACTTTTACATTTGGCATAAAGATAAGTGCTAATTATATTTTATTGAATATCAAATTACAATATTTGGCTCACTAAATTTTGTATAAACTTACAATATATTTCGCCTTAAAATACGACTATAAATTTAGTAATATTTCTATAAATTTAGCTCGCACTCGAATAGGGAAAAATATATTATTGTGGTATGGGTGGTTTATTTGATTGAAGAATATTGCTTGTGTAGCAATAAATTCAATTAACGTTTCTATTGGCCTTTATGTAACTCCTTTAATACATATGATTCATTAATACCTTGAGAAATGTTTAAGATACGTTCTCTTACAAATATATATCAACCATTTACTTGGTATTATTCAACATCTCCTTAATATGGGCAGTCAACATTTGAACGAACTTCAGATCTTTTCGAGTCACGTATAGAGCAAAACCTCTCTTGGTAGATTTTGCCATATTCAGGTGCTGATCTCCAAAGAAAGGAATTCCGATCAATGGGACGCCGTAATGAATGGCTTCGGTGGTCGAAAGCAGGCCTCCATGTGTAATGAATAGTTTCAACTTAGGGTGAGCTGATAACAAAATGAAATTAAAATTATGACATTATCTCCATATTAAGAGAACTTATATACTTTTATTGTTTGCAAATATTTGTTTACGTACTAATTGTTAAATGAACTGTATGACAAATAGAAACGTTACAAATCTGTCTCTCCTGAAGTAATTCCAAACCATGTGCTTACAGATCAAAATAGGAATATTTTTAATAAACAAAAACATAAAGGTAAAAAATGGCGCTCTATATAAGCAAAGTGACTGACTAAAATGAATGTTTGAAAAAAATTGTAGTCATTGGGAGAAGAATGTGCATGAAAGCAGATAATAACTAAAAACAAATAGCATTAAAATTCAATATGTAAAACTTGCTAAGAACCCATCATTGCTCTTGTCTTTTTTGAAATTCCACCCCCTACCATATAGGGTCCCTTGGTTGGGATCACCGCCCTCTTAGATTCGTTGCTAACAGTAAAGAGAAAGTGTGAAAATGAGGTATTTGACTAATTGTTTTATTACATAAATTAACATTTTGACGTGCGAACTGATAAGGACAAAACGCTTTTGACATATATTAAAACTGATTGACGTATATAGGTTTAAAATTAACTTTTAGCCAAGGACAGCAATACTGAATTGAGATGTCATTATTAATAGTGCCCATTGTATTCTATGAGAGCGAATGAGAAAGTAAGATAACCCTACTCAAACCCTACCATTAAATTTAGAAGTTTATAACATGCTTATTTTTTAATCAGATCTGCTAATTGTGTCCCTACATGCTATTAATTAACATATTTTTCCTGACGTTTTACTAAACAGCAAATTTAGGAACCCATAAAAATATTCAAACGCATACGCACACACCTGCCTCCCTATTGAATAATCTCTCTATAACCCGTGACTACTTTATGTTAGGCAAGTCAAAATGAGAAAAGCAGTGGGATGGTGCCACTCTGATGACTGTAAATGTGTGGAATAATTTTGTGAAATTGTTTGAAAACACAACTAACTCGATGACGGAAATGACGAAATTGAAATTCAATGGGGAGAATGGGTGAATAAGAGTAAAGATTAAGTAGAATAAAAGAGAGAAAGTAGAGTAAAAATATGTGAGAACATTTTCTACTGCAACAATATTTTTTTAAAAAAGCCCACTTTTTTATTTTTTTAAAATAGCATTTAATGGGAGAAACTCTCGATTAGATGGCCCACGACTCTATATTGTATAAGTGTAATGATTACCTTCCAGGGTACTTATTAAATGTATAAATTGCATATTAATCGGAGATAGTCTACCCAATATACTCTGTTGGGGCATCCACTTTTCGATGTGAACATTCGGTGGTAAATTTGGTAAATCTCCTTCAAATTTCCAGAGGATGGTCTCTTTGAATTCCGTAAATATATTAAGGAGTGTGTCTCGCATCTCTGGTTCCAAATCAGCACTTTTTAGGTTGGAGCCAAGGCTGAAGTAAATAACACCATTTTTCGATTCGTCCATGAGCTTTTGGAGTTTCTGAAATAATATTTTTCATTTCACCTTAATGATTAAAATAAATAAAAAGATATATGCACCGACACAAAAACATTTGCTGTTAATACAGCAAATTGTGCAATATTTAGCAGCAAATTCAACTACTTTATTGTTCTCGATCATGATTTTTTAAAATTATTAAATAAATATGTTGATTATTCATTAGAGTTAGGTTTAGTGGCGATTTACGCTCCTGGCCGTTACACAAGAACAAAGTTATTTGAGAGGATGAAGTCACAATTTAATAATAATAATTAGATTAGCAATAAACATTTGGTGGAAAACAATTTTTTTAATTTAACTATAAGTCCTTATCAAAATGTATTATATATATGATCCATAAGTAGCTAACATATTTAAAACATATTCCATTTAGTATATAATTAGATAATAAAGTTTACCAGATACCATGTCATTAGTAAAAGAGTGCTCCTAATATATGTTACTTCTATTTTTTATTATTTAACATAAAAAACGTAGTAAAGAGACAATGTCGGACTGGCCACACAGTCGAGGTGGCGTTTGCCAGCCGGGCCCAAGCCCGCGCGGACCCCCACCTACCCCCTGGCTGATAACTTAGATGTAAAATAGTTCACACGTACTTAGATAGAAATGAAACGGAAAAATTTGAAAAGTGGTTGACCCTGAGGCCGTCTTTAAAACTTTCTGCTATTTTCGAGCTCAAAGCGCTCAACAATATTTCTGGTCGTAATTAGTGAGCTCTTCGACCTAAAGGATATGACTTTTTTGGTTCGTTGACAATACAATCATCAAAAACAATAATGGCGTTTTATATGTTTTTGAAAAGCAATATTAACAGAACGAATTGGGCCGTTCGATGCTGTTTTTTGTACAAGAAATAATGTCTACTCAAAAATATTGCTCCATCGACATATTTAAAAGTTATTTTGAAAAGGCACTTTCTTGAAGACGGCATTCGACGCGGTATTTAAGTACTTTTTAAGATCTATATTTACATAATAATATATTTTATAACAAATTTATAATATGTGTATTTTATTATTATCCGATAGTATCCCATCTACCCTTTTTCCAAGCTTGTGGAAAGCCACCCAGGTATTTCCGGCCCAGTCCGACCCTGTAAAGAAACATATGTGGTCTTTTCTGTTCACAATGAGCAATTTTATAATTTAAACTAGCAACTCGGCCCTGCTTCGCACGGGTAGGTGATGGGAAGGTAAATTTCTCTTTAATCCGTATTTATCATATAAGTATGAACCATATTATAATACGAATCATAAAATAATCAATCCAACAGAAGTAACAATCAGAAGACGTATTTTTATAGACAAACCTAAAATATTTTTTCGTATACAATATTGAGCGCTGAGATGAATCCCAGCACTGTTTAAACCTGTGATTTATTTATTGTCATTCCAAATGTCATTCTAAAAAAATTACAAACAACACTGTCATACAAAAGAATTAAGAGGCCTCGGATGTACTAACGATTTCCTCAGCCCGTACGAATCGAGCCCATATAAGATTTACGCAGCCCATGCTAGTCCTTTATTTATTGTCTTCCAAATGCTAGCCGCTAAAATAAGAAAAATGACAGACAGCATTATCATACAAAATAAATATGTGACTTCCAATATTTTAATGATTTACGCGGCCCATAGCAGTCAAATCCCAGCCTATACCAGATTTACGCACAATACCAGTCCTTTATTTATTGCCATTTCAAGTTCTAGCCGCTAAAAAGGCATGCAACACTGTCATAAGAATGACATGCAACACTGTCGTACAAAATAAATATACGGCCTCTGATATTCTAACGACCTTCACTGCCCATACCTATCAAGCTTTCTGACGGTTTTTTACCAATTTACTCGTCAATTTTTGCCATAGTTCGTACAAATTACACAAAAGCTTCATAAATTATATACCTAATGTGAATCCCTCTATCAATTGGTGAAAACCGTATGAAAATCCGTTTTTGAGATTATAGCGTTCAAACAGACAGATAGAGAGTTTGTTTTGTGCTATGTAGTTATTACTTATCGCAACATATTTAACTTAACATAATAAATCTGGTTACTTATTTTAGTCAGTGCCAGGCAACATCAGTTAGATAAGTCTTTACAGGGACCATGTAAAATGACATCAGCGCTGTCTGGCGGTAGTGGTGGGGTGTTGCCTAAAACGGGCCCAAACATCTCCGGAAACTCAATGAATTGCGATCCACAAACGTCTTTCTTTATATAAATAATTCATGACAATAAAACAGTATCTAGTTGTTTATAGATCTCTTCATATTCTCTTGTAATGTTGCGTAAATCAAAAATACGCATGTTGAAGTCGCATTGCAATAAAAATATCTCTGTTTTATTTTATAGTAAAGCCCTAATTATCAATTTTTAGATAATTATAATTTTTTTTACAATTTTCACAACCTACAAATATTATATTATGGCACTTCGTTTATGGCTATTTGCATTAATTGTTGACGTTACTTACCAAGAAAGGGTAGTTTACATTTCAGAATTCAATTTAGTCATCTTAATGGTATGGCCTTCATTAAATAATTTTTCTTTTCATTTATATTTTTTCATATTTCAACAATATTTATTTCATTTAACCAATTTCTTGAAAATAAAAATATTGCCTTTTTATTGAAATAAATTTTAGAATTGTAACCAACAATTATTATATTTCTCACATATGCCATTGTGATAATTAATGAAATCTTGATTTTTTGATCGTGATTTTTAAAGAAATCTTTGTTTCTTGTGTGGTCTCTATATTTATTACACCGGAATTACCAGCATACAATGCTACATTTTATAATTTCAGTATCAAATTTCAATTATTTTTAAGTTTTTTTTAAATATCTTTTCTTTGTTTTGTTTATACCATTTTATAATACATAATAATTTTTTTATTCTCACAAGGTAATGGCTAAGTTATATTAAAAAACTGCTCGAGTTATGTTAGAGTAAATTGGGGATTGTCAATATTTATCACTTAAATTAATACTCTATGAACCACTTACCGGCTTGAGAGGGCTAGGTGCGTCATCAACATGAAAGCCTCCGATCTCAATGACATTAGGCGGCAACTTTGTATTTGCCGTCAATGAAGTGTGGGAATTGGTCAATACAAGGGAGGTGTTGTAGATAGCATCGAAGTAGTCTGGCAGAGGAATACCACGGGCTGCTGCCACAGGGCCAAATATATCTTTGTAAATGTGAGCTTCAGCAGGCTGGTCAAAAAATCTGATTAGCAATAAATTGAACTGAAATTAGTTACATTCCATTTCAAGTTTTATTTTAAATTTATAAAGAAACTTTATACATTCTGCTTATTTATAAAGATAAAATATTTACAGGTTCTCTTGAAATGTAACAATTTATTTTCATATCCATTAATTTTACTGTATTTAAAAAAATGCATAATAAATTCGCAAAGAAAAATGATAAAACTGTTGGAAAAAGAATTTCATCATGATTATTATGGCTTAACGAATTTGAAGCGAGTTCTAAGGTTGTAGAATGCGATGTAATTTAATAGAAGGCCAGGTAGCAAGTATTGAATTAATTTTGGTGATTTCAACATGCCCTTTTATACACAAAAAGTAAACTCAAAACTAGAGACCGTAATACACAGAACTTGAAACAGCGCATTGCGACAGAGACGGACGATTGTCGAGTGAGACAGCGTATACCCCGGAAGCCCTGCGCCCGCACCGCGGGCTGAACAAAACAGCCTTCACTGCTGGCGCGCTTTACAGTTCGCGCCGACCATCGTAGGATGCAGAGAAGGAGCTCTCCGCACGCTGCACTGGGTAATAGTTCAGTTGTTCGAACCGAGGCTTTGCAATCTGCGGGTTGTAGGTTTCCCCTTTCGCCGTCGAAGGTGCTACACAGGGGGATTGTTCCATTGTTTGAACCGAGGAGTTGTGATGCGTAGGCCATTATATACCGCGTGCTGGCTATTATTTGGCACTTTTTCATTTAATTATTTGAGATCATCTTCCGCACTTAACAATGTGTGGCTGTCGCCGTTAGGTAGGTGTAGTAAGTACAGGTTGCCTCTAAAGCCAAGAGTACCGGTAAACGAACTGAGAAACCAGAGCGCATTGTCTTGATCTTTGAGTGAAGTGGCGAAGTTGCCGGTAATATGTCGGGTATTTTATATTTGAAATGTGCGGTGAGTCACTGCAGCGAATGTGTGGTGTTTGCTGTTCGCTGTATGTATTGTTTATGTAAGTGGGTTTTAGATGGTCGATTGGGAGCCTCGCTCGTCTATCTGGAAGTCGCAGTGTGAAAATTATGCCGTCTCGTTTTAAAACTGCATGTGCCATCGTATATCGTCGCCGTGGTGTGTTGGGTTGATCACAAAGCATACGGCCTTTGACGATGCAACGCACCGCGGCGACCCGGGTTCGATTCCCGGCCGTTCGTCGAACGGGGCAGGACTGGTGTTGTGGTTGGCTGTAAGAGGTTGCTCTTGTAGCAATAAGTCCGCCATATGTATCAATTAGATACATTAAAGTAGATAAATAAATAAATAAATAAATAAATATATCGATTGCAACGTCCTCTTGAGCGTCTCGGCGTTGATGGGAGAATACGGGCCAATGCCCTGAGTGTATTTTCGCAGGTGTGAGTGCGATGATAGCATTATGTAGTTGTTGCACGTAGTTGTAGTCCAAGTCTTCTCAAGTCCAAGCTTGTGTGTTGGTAGTTGTGGCCAGGAATTCGCCGGGTAGTTTAGGACTGTAGCCGTAGGTTAATTCGGTGGCGTTGACTTCGCTCTCCGTGCGTACTGCGACTCGCAAATAATACCATAGATAATTCGCGCTGCCATAATATTTTGCCGCTCAGGAGGCACATTAGTGCGGCTTTCAGTGGACGGTGCTAACTTAACTTGCGATCTTGATCACTGGTTATTGTAGCGGAGCATCCGAATCTCAGTATCCAGTTCTCATAAAATATTTTACCGACTGATTCGGCGGTAATGTTGTCCGTAGGTAACCGTTAATGTTGTCCGTAGGTTTTAACGCAAA
Source organism: Druceiella hillmani (assembly GCA_039881145.1). Taxonomy (NCBI): domain Eukaryota; kingdom Metazoa; phylum Arthropoda; class Insecta; order Lepidoptera; family Hepialidae; genus Druceiella; species Druceiella hillmani. Next base: position 9,657,927 of record JAYKKI010000030.1, on the reverse strand, counting down.
ATCAATCACCGCACTGTGCAGTAGGTAGTGGCCCGATGATATTGATGTGGGTGTGTTGGAATCAGTTGGATGGTGGGAAACTGGAAATGGCCATTGTGGTGTGGCGATGTATTTTACTTTTTTGGGATGGAATACATATCTTCGTCCATTTTCCAACGTCCGTGTTCATTGACGGCCAGAAATACTTTTGTGTCACTATTTTGCGCGTTGTTCGGAAACCGATGTGGTTTATATCGTGCACGGATTTGAAGGCAGCGTGTCGATACTTCTCGGGTATGTACGGGCGAATATTCTGAGTCGACACTTCATAATAGAATTTGAACTCTGTTTTGGGTAGGTTAACTTGTTTTAGCGACAGGTTGCTTTGTTGGGCTAGCAAATATATCACTCGGTCCGTTACCTGTGCTTCGGCTATTTTGGTGAAATCGAGCATCGATAGCTTGATATTATTTCTACCCGGCTGAGAGTGTCTATGATGACGTTCCCCTGCCCACTGATATGGCGTATGTCGGTTGTGAAATCGGAAATAAATAGAAGTGAAAGAATTGTCTCGTTCTCCTCTGTGTTACGGTGGGCTTTTGTGGTTTGTCAAAGTGAGTGGCTTATGGGCGCTGAAGACAAAGTTTGCGCCAAATTTCTAAAGTGCTTAATTGCCATACATATCGCCCATAGCTTACGATATGGTACTGTATTTCTGTTGGGTGCACAAAAAAATTTAAAGAAGTAGCCGAGCAGTTGCCATTTATCGTCGATGTATTGCTGTAGTATGGTACCGATTGACGGGTTGAATTCGTTGGTGAATAATGCAATGGATGCACTGTGTGATCGGTGAGCGAGTAAGGCTGTGTTTTCAATGTCGGTCTCACACGCTTTAAATGCTTGATCCACTAACAGGGTTCAGAGGACTGATGTTTTATCTCAATTCTTTGCATTGTAAAGGTACGCATTCAGCGGCACTTGAAGCGATGCAGTTGTGGGTATGTTGTTTCGGTAGTAATTGGCCATACCGAGAAAACACCAAAGTTCTTCGATGGTTTTTGGTTTGGGGAAGTCCGGAGGAAAAGATCAAGACCATTAGTCTTGATCTTTTCCTCCGGATTCTTGATACAGTGCTATACCTGAGAAATATTACTTTCGTCGACTGCTGGAGTACCGCCTCGAGTCGACAGTGTTCAGCTTCACTTCCGAATATTACCAAGAGGTCATCGATGAAGGGGAAGACGGAGTCGAGTCCGCGGAGTACCTTATGAATTGTGGTTGGAATGTGTGGATGGCGTTTTTGAGACCTGGGTATGTACTTGGGAATTCGAATAGATCGAACGGCGTAATGACTGCAGTCTTTTTGATGTCGGTTTCCGAGTCCAAAATCTACTGGTATGCCCGGTTCAGGTTGTGCTGAACATGGTTTTATTGGCAAGTCGGTAATTGAAGTCCTTAATGCGCAGTACCGGGTAGCGCGTGGGCTACTCGGTACCATGTAGTTGTGCATTGACGGAGAAGTTCCTGCAACTGTTGTGGGCTTACTATCGTAGGCCTAGGTCAAGCGCCAGAGTTTTTTTGCCATAGGTGGTAATTACATTATTGTCAGCGGTGTAAAACTAGAATGCTAGTGGCTACGTTGAAGTACCCTTCTTCATGGTAGGACGGATATATTGGCAACCGCGTTTACCAGAAATGTAAGCTTGAACTCCTTACCCGTGACGAAAAGGTGTTGCGATCCGCAGGTTGCAGGCATTGTTTATTGCTGGCTATTATTTGGCAAAGTCTTATTTAATTATTTGTGATGGCAACCCTCTGAATAATATGTGACCGTCGCCGTTTGGTAGGTGCGATAAGTACAACATACCAATTTATGCAAATTATACGTCGTTACAGGAGGTTAACAGACCGGCTACAGTTCTAGTACCTCCAAATGAAAATAAAATCAGTGTTGAGTCAGAGGAAAATATACAGGTGTCCCCGAATCAGTGATCCAACAAAAAGTTAGAGTCAGACGATATTTAATTAATCAATCTAAAGCAAAAATTGTTAAACAAAAGTGCACAGTTTAGCAGGTATTAATTATTTCATAAATTCTCGATTCATGTTAATTGTCCTTGAGTCTAGAATATGCAACCGATAGTCATGAAATTTAATGGAAATAGAGTTTCTTAGCATAGCTTTACAATATATTGTTTTGTCCCAGAAACTAAGGAAAAATTGAGAAAGTTTCTTTAAAATATGTATTTCTACGAGAATGTATCGATATTTCCAAGACCCACTGTATAAAAAAGTGTAGTAAAGAGGACATGCGAATTATCTTAAAAACTACTATAATTAACTGTTCAATACTAATTACTTAATTTTTATTCACAAATAAATGGAACTAACATCTTCTTCACTTTCAAGGGCTCAATCAATTCAAATTGCCCACCTGAAGATGTTAAAGGGTTCAATCTCTTCAAATTGCTCACTTGAAGAAGTTGTCGTACAACGAACCTAGGTCGTGGTTAATAATTTAAATAAAATAGATGTAATACTACGTCACGTAATTTCATTTAGTAGTGAATAAAAATTAAGTGATAATGAATTTCTACATAATTAACGCAAAATATATTTAATAATAATTACTTTACTTAATTCAACATTTTTCAATTTACATAAAACTGGAAAATTCTGGAAAAATATTAAAACGTTTTAAAAATTGTTTTCTGTAACCTTTAATCTGCAAACAGTAACCTTTAATCTGCAAACGATTAAAGGTTACTGTTTTGCCTGGTATACTCGATTGTAGTTCGAATTTATATTCGTAAGTCACATTGGTAGATGATGTCACTGCAGTAGGCAATAATTAACCAAACAAAAAAATCTGGTTTAAATCCAAGGAATGCGCTGGCTAGCTGTTTGTACCACTGTGACGAATCCATTGACGTGGAAAAACATGGTGTATGCATTACAATTTATAGTGTCATACAATTTAGATACCATATTCAACGGTGGGAGTCTAATTAGACATATTCTAGTAAGTTTGTCAAATTGCTTAACAAATATCGTTCTCCGTTTAAATTTGAGGGTAGCTTGACGAGACCAAAAAACTGCCAGTTTCGAATTTGGTTCTAGAGAATTCAAATACCTAGCGCGAACCTAAACAGTAGGCATGGGCGTGCCTTTTTAGAGACGGCCTTAGGGAATGAAGCCCTGCAGACAATGAACAAAACTGTAGCCAGTAAAAACTTATGAATGTCGGAATTAAACACAGAACTGCCGCAGGAGGGTACCGCTAACAGCGGAGAATCCCTCTCTGAACTAAGCAGTCCAACTGCCGAGTCCAGGTTATCCCGCGGAATCTGGGAGGGGGGGGGGCAAATATCGATTGGATGATGTGACTAAGAAGAAACAAAATGAAAACACTCCTAAAATATTGTATTAACAACTTTTTAACAAGGAGATGTTCTTCAACAGACCAAGACCAACCTCCCTTAGCAGTTTATCGATTGACATAGACAATAGAACAGATATAAATGAAGAAAGCGCGTAAATCACCGAAACCAGAACCAAATCTGGATTGAAGTCAAACGAACTAGAAATAGCCCGGATGCTACTACTAGAGCTCAGAAGCAAAGTAAGCTAAACTATTGGTTTGCTGCACCCACCCCTGCATCGAATAGTTTTGCAGAGCTCGATAATGATCCAGTTACAATCGAACTAGAACTACCAAAACCCCCTAAATCTCCACCAATATTTATAGATAATGTTAGAAGAACATGTTAGAAAAATGTTAGAAGAACAATACCAGGAGAATTTGAAATTAAGATCCTCCAATCAGAGGGGGTGAAAATACAGACAAAAATGCAGAATCATATACAACTGTATACAGTGAATTGATGAAAAGAAACACTGATTTTTTTACCTATTAGCTCAAAGAAGAGTGGAACTTCACAGTAGTCCTCAAATATACCCATCCCTCTACTGATGCTGAAGACATAAAGTCAGCTATCAGTGATCTTCAACATGAAGTTAGAAATATCCGGAATATTAAACACGGACTTACGAAACAGCCACTTAACATGTTCTACATCGACCATAGTTTGAGGTCGATGAGGATGAGTCTAATAATAAGGATATTTACAACGTAAAAAGTATACTTAATTATAAAATTACCTTCAAGATGCCTAGGCTCAAATGAGAAATCCCATAATGTTCTAATTGTCAACAATACGGACACACCAAAAAATTTTGTCATCGACAACCAAAGTGCAGTGCGGGCGCCCATAATGCCAAATATTGCCCTAGAAAAGAGCGCTCAGATAAAGTTAAATGCATTTTTTGTGATGCTAACCATTCAGCTAATTACATAGGCTGCATTGTTTATAAGGAGTTACAAAAGATCCACTATCTCCCTCAGAAATAATTATACCACGATCAAAGGAAAATAATTGTCAGACAGACGTCAATCAGAATTATGCTGAGTTATTACAACAAAACCTGTCACCAAAATACTCTAATACAACCCAAAATAAACAAAAAACTGAAGATGTTCTATTAACATTAAATGAAACAATGCAAGCCTTAATGAAACAAATGCTAGTCCTAACAAAGTTATTAACTGAACTAATGTCTAAGATGACTTTGCAGTCAAACCACTAAACTTTTGTGTATGGAGTGCTAATGGCCTGTCAAATCACTCTGAGGTGTTAAAACTATTTTAGCTTACTTTATTTACTAGTGGGTTTTGGAAATAAGCATTACGTCACAAAAAATTGGCGTAATGCTTATTTCCGAAAACCACTTCACAAGCAGGAGCCATTTTAAAATACCCGATTACTCACTATACCACGTGATCAAGACTATTACTGGATCAGGACTAATACTACCACGTGGGTGTAAACTCTTGAAATGTATTGAAGACAATAATTAGGGTATATTCTCAATAGGGCAGCCTACATACTGGCCCACAGACCAAAATAAAACACGAGACCTAATAAATTTCCGTGTAATCAAAGGAATCTTCAATAAATATATCTCTTGCAGCAGTTGTCACGAAATATCATCATACCCCTCTCCCATTATTGTAAACTTACCCAATACCCCTATAGAAAAAGAACCTAAGTGCGTCCTGCATAACAGCAGGACTAACTGTACTCTATATCGGCACCTTATTGATATGGCATTTGCAGATCCGGTGAGACTCAAATCAGAACACGACATTACAATTTCTATTGAACACTTTACCAAAGCTATACATCATGCTGTTTGAGACTCTACACCACTGAAAATAAACACTGCCAATATTCAACATGTAGCCAAATATCTATTAGAACTAGTATCTGAAAAAATAAAGTTTCTGATCCGGTGGCAGGGAACGGGATGCTCACAATTGAAAAAAAACGACTAAATCACACCATTAGAAAGCTCAAAAATGCACTTGAATGAGATTGTGACACCAACTTTCAGTCGTACTTGAACGGTCTCCATGCTATTGCTTCTTCAGGCTACTCACTATGGAAGGCTATATAAAAGCTAAAACGGCCTATAACTGCCTCACCATTCATGCGAATGCCCGATGGGAAATGGGCCCGTACGGACACTGAAAAAACCCTAATCTCCACGCACTTACTATTAGTATTCAAGCCTCACTCAAATGAATGCCCACCTGAGCATGAGAAAGAAGCTTGTGACTATCTGGTAGAAGAATTCACTCCAGCTGAAGTGGAAAAAGTAATAGTTGCAATTAAAAAAATCAACTATAAGAAATCTCTCAGCTACGATCACAATACGCATCCTGGCTGAACTGCCACTATCTGGAATACAATTACTCACATCCATTTGTAACGCCATACTTAAACTAAAATTATTTCCACCTCAATGGAAGGTAGCAAAGATAATAATGATTCAAGGACATCACAAACAAACAGAAGACCCTAAATCATACCGTCCTGTCAACCTATTATCTATAACTTCAAAAGTGTATGAGGCATTGCTATTGACTCGCATGATGCCAGTGGAAAGAGATAAACACCTAATACCCGATCATCAGTTTTGATTCCGGCACAAACATGTCGCTATAGATCAAGTTCACAGACTCACAGACGAAATGGGAAATCCTTCGAAGCTCAGCTACATTTTTGGATATATCATAGGCTTTGACCGAGTGTGGCACTAATAATTACTATACAAGATTAAAGCAAGCATGCCCCCATATTTATATGCGACCATCAAAGCCTTCCTGACAGATAGACACTTCATGGTTCAGTGTGGAAATGAAGTGACAAACCTGTGTCCAATGTCACCGGGTGTCCCACAGAGTAAGTGTGCTCAGCCCAATTCTTTACCTATAGATTTGCCCATATGCCCAACAATCACTACTGGAACATTCGCAGACGATACAACCATTTTAGTCTCATAAAGAGAGTCAAAAATTGCAGCAAATATGCTACAAGATGGGCTAGATAATGTAGCTATTTGTCTAAAGAAGTGGCGGATTAAGGTAAATGAGAACAAATTAGTCAATGTCACATTCATGTTCAGACAAGACATCTGTCTACCAGTTAAACAAAACAATTTTGAAATACTCCAAGCGGATCACGTACATTACTTTGGTCTGCACCTGGACAAACGACTGGCTTGGCGAAAGCATATATTCACCAAATGGAATCAACTTGGTCTTCAGCTCAGAAAACTCTATTGGCTTCTCGGGAGTAAATCCCAATTATCATTGGGAAATAAGCTATCAATAATTGCATAAGGACCTACAAATACCTACAGTTAGAGAGGAAATCGATAGACACACATTTCATACCAAGACAGAATCATAAACCGCCCAAATAAACTTGCGCAAAAACTGATGGATAATGCCGATTATAATGTAGAATTTCCCAAAATGTGCTAAAATAAAGGCACATAAATATTAAATTTGGGATGCTACATAGGTCGTCCTCCTAAACCTGTCCAAGCAACGACCAACAAACTTACCGCTCATTGTCCCAGTGTGGTCTGTCACCACATTGTAGTATAATTAAGACAAAAAGTTTCGAATTCCACTTCACAAAGTCCCCTGAGAATTGATGTTGAAAACAGAGTTTTCGTCTGCGGCGTGGGTTTATGAGACACCAATAAAAAGAATTATGCATGTTAAGTATTTCGCAATGAGCAAAGTCTTTCCTATCTCTTCTCAATATCTGTTAACAAATTGCACCTTATTGGTCTTAAAGCTTATGGTAATAAACTTAGCACCCGTCGAACATTTCCTTTCATGATATACTATGGACAATAGAATGTGGCATGGCAATACATATTTCAATTTGACATCATCTTTTAATATAATGATCGTTGCGTCAATCTCTTCCTGAGCAGATTACCCATTGCAGCACCATAATAATAACGCATCATGGCATACCCACGTGGCGAATAATGACCCTGTGCGGGCTTTTGAGTAGTGGCACATAAATCAGTCCACACCCCTTGCAAAAATCCAGGGTGCATTAACACCAATCTGAAATAGCAATTCAAACCTGAAACACAAAACGAGTCTAGTAATTGAAGTCAAACACCATAACAATGTGTAAACAGTAAAATAGCAAATAACATGTAGTCAATGTAAAGGCAAGCAACTGGACTGACCTGGTTTCTGGTTCTAACAAAAACTGTTATTAATAGCACATTTTTCGTAATTAATGTTACTGTTTTCCCATTTACGCACTGAAATAGGTTTAGTGCTGCTAGTGTACTCTAGTGAGAGTTCCAAGAATACAAATTGGCAATGAAAGGCATGTAAATTTTCGATAGATAATTATTCCTTTCTCATTTCATTTCTCTAAAATAAAATGTATTCTATTTAAGTAATTTGTATCATTAGGATCACCATAAATGACCAAATGGGAAATAAATCATCTTTCATAATTCTTTATTTTTTAATTTTTCAATGATCTTGTGGAAAATATAAATTTTCAAAATGTTCCCATTTAATTAAGGTCAACTCAATATCTGTCTTTACACAAAGGCAACATGTTTGCTTCACTGTCTGTGGTGCATTTCTATAAATCTAACAGACTTACAGACACATAAAAATTTTAATGAAATTTTTCTGTTAATTTAGAACTTACCTAATTTAAGTAGGTGGTAAATGCAAGAATCATTTCTTATACTAATACCTAAATAAAATCTAAAAGACTGACCTGGTACATCCTATCATAAGAAAGGTCATTATTGTGTTCATAAGCCTTTCGTAGAAGGTCATCGGAGTAGAGTAGCCAGCGAAGATGCTGGGTTGCACAGCGGGACTCGCCACCTCATCCACTAAGTTCTCCAAGTGGGCATGCATGCCCAATGTTGAAAATATTATAGAATTTGTGCCTAGGATTGCATGTACCCTGGTATAATATATAAAAATTTATATAAAAAAACAAATTATTGAAATATAAATATCGTGCCTAATAAAAGATTTAAAGAATTACATACGCATTTAATATGTCTGTGAAGAACCATGAAGTTATTACGGCATCAAATTGCTGATTCTTGTCAAGGAGCACCTTCTGAAGAGGGTCACCACGAAGGAGAGCATAGGTCACATTACGAGCCATCTCCTTTATCAAGGCGACGTCCATTTTGTCCCCCTTCAACATTGTAGGCATGATCTCCTTGTTCCTCTCTAAACAGTTTGTGGATAGAATTGATCGAAAATAAGCTTTTTATTCATTCATTGCCAATGATTATTTTCATGTATGAATAAACTGAATTAATGTGGTATTATGTAACGTTGCAATATTAGAATGTAAGGATACTTATGTTTATTCTTTGTTTTTATAAAAGGCATGCCGCTATATAACTCAAAATAAGGGAGGAGAAAATTTTGTGCAGCCAAAAATTTTCCTCCATTACCTTGAGTTTTCTCATAATACAATACTTGAGTTAAGCGATGATATATACAGATCCTATAGATAATTTGCTTATGAAAGTTCAATAAAAGCAAGACCGTAAACTGAATTGAACATATATTTTTAATTTTTTTCATGCATATGGATATCTTCAAGCAGCTTTACTATATGTGATAAATAATTCAGACATCTTTAAAACTAAGGCTTTTAAATGAGAAAGAACAAATACCTTTCCATTCTTTAGATATGTAACTATAATCAAGTTCTATAAGTCCTTTAATTGGTTTTTTCATTGGAGAGGGGGTTGCATAAGTAACCTGGAAAAATATAACATAATTAATATTAGAATTGTTCAAGAAATATGAAAACTAACTTTTTCAATTTATTTGTCAACATTCAAAGAAATATATCTTTTTATTTTACAAATCTATTTTAACAATTCTGAAACATATATCCATAACTGAATAAAACTGATAATTTTAGTTATTTTGTCCTAAATTGCAATTATATTTTGTTATCAATCATTATGCATAACTACAATTGAAAAGTTTACTTTTTTTTTAAAAAATTAATTTCTAGCAAAATTAGGGAAAAATTTAGTTTACCAATTTTAATAATTGAAGTTTAATAATGAGAAATTAAACTTCAATTATTAAAATTGGTTTGATTTTAATTAAAGGTGTTTCTTAACAATGTCTTGCAAAAAATTGATTTGATTTATCATATTAATACCAAGCTTTACAAAAATGTTATCGATGAACAATGAAGATAATAAAATGGTACATTCCAATTAAAACTCGCCACATAATCTTTAAAAATATTACAGGCATTCATAATTTTAAATAAAATGCCATCGGAATGTTATGCTAACATAAAATCTAAATATTGCTTTTATATCTATAATTTAGTCGTGCTATTCTGTGCAGTATTTGTATTTAAATGGCTAAATTGTGTAAACGTAAACCTGTTTTGGTGTATTAAAATGGTATTACAAAGTTCGCGTCTTGTACTTATTCACTGTTTGGTACTTATTCAATCGTGGCATCGAAATAGGCAGAACAGTAAATGCTGTGTTGTCAAGATGACACATTGTCGTTCCAGTAAAAGTGTCGTGGCTTGGGTATTTGATTGCCACTGTTCACATAAAAATCAGGCACACTAAAAATGTCATTGAAGACACTTTTATCATATAGATTTGCCAAGAATTGCTTTCATATCGGAAGTTATTGGCACATACTTCCTGATTACATTTTTCACACTTTTGTGATGACACACTGTTATCCCATTAAAAGCATTGTAGCTGCTACAAAACTTTTGTCTCCGACAGTTCCAATGATAAAGTGGTTGTTTCTGGATTTGAAATTATAAGACCAAAAAAATCCACATGTATTATATATGACAGTAATTTTACTACCTTCAGCAGCATTTGATCGTGAAAAAACTTTAGAATATCGGTCGGATATATTAGCACCCAAAAGTTATTGGATGCTTGCAAAATCATCCATCATCAAAAAACAATTTGCTTCCCTTTCTTTTTAATAAATTAAGCAATTTACCAAATAAATCCTTTATAGCGCTGAACAAAAGTTTCTTCAGTAAGATAAGATGATTAACTTTGTAAAGACTAATTGTAACCGATATACACAAAATTTGTCTGTATTTAGTGATCAATTTAAAATGATTCCACATATAAAAGAGGAGATTGAATAATCCATACAAATGCATGTTATTCTCCAATAACACGTTTTTGTTATTCCTGATACAAGCTAACACAATTCAACCTCTCAAATATTTAGGATATTGTTGTTAAAATGTATATTAATTGCTAGTTCTCAACCTAATTACAACAATAAGCTATCATTGTTGTAATTAAACACCAATTTTATGTTTGTAATTTTCCAGCGTCATGGAGACCATTAAATTTGGGACAGATGAAGGTTCCTGATGTATTTTTTAAAAGTATAGTATGATATGAGTGCACTTTTAAGAAATATCACCTTATTTAAGAATAATATCTCCTGTCTTTTAAAGCAGATATAAGGACATATATGCATTATTAAATTAATCTACATATTTCATCAGAGTTAAGAGACATGCCTCACTGGAAGTATATTTAGAAAAAACCAAGGAACAACTTGATATATTTGTTTGGGACCTCTTGATGTTATCAGTAGTGCTATGTTCCCCCAACTACACCAACGTAATCTATAAATTCCTTTGAGAATTTTTTTTAACATTTTTTTTATCGTGCGATCAGTCTACATACTATGAGCAGATTTGATGTTTGCTTAGTTGCGTTGAGGGCACTACTCCCAGCGGAGTCAGCTCTTTTTCTATTTATAGAGAGCTTTATACTTTCTATTTCTCGAGGTCAAAAAAGAGGAAAACATCCCGTCGCTTTTTTAGTCGACGTAGGCTTTCTGGGATGGTGAGTTGTCCTACAAGGTGATTAGGATGGTTTTGTAGGCGTGTTTTATATTTGGCTACTTGAGTATTGATTTCTTCCGATATTGTAGGCATGTTTAGAATTTCATGTATATCCGTAATTCTAGTAAACCGTGGCGCGTTCGATATTTGTTTCAGTATATGGTTTGGACCCTCTCCATTATCATTGTATTTGAGGTGCTGGCAGAACCCTAGACTTGTAAGCCATATGTTTTAAGACTGATTTGCATATGAACAGTTAATTGTGACAGTGACAGTTTAGAGTTTCTGCTCAGCAACCAAAGGAGGCTCTTGTATTTAAGGATGACTTCCTTCCGTTTTATTGCAACGTGGTTTCTCCAGGTAAGTCTACAGTCCAGATGCATACCTAATTATTTCACAGTGTTGTGGTGTGGAAGCTGAGTGCCATTCAGGGTGATAGGTGCACAGTCTTCTTTTCGTAGTGCAAAGGTAATATGCACTGATTTTGACGCACTGGTCGCAATTCTCCATTTGGCCAATCAATTTTCTACTTGGTTTAGGCTACTTTGTAGGATGAAGGAAGCTTCTTTGGGACATTCATTCGTTGCGAGTAAGGCCGTGTCATCAGCAAAGGTCGCAATTGTTGCTTCTCAACTCTGTGGTAGGTCATATGTAAACAACGTGTATAGGACAGGACCGAGTATAAAACCCTACGGCACACCTGTACAGACATTTTAAACATCCGATGTACTGTCATTTTCTCTAATTGGGTATATTCTGTTGGAGATGTATGATTTTAAGACTCTGTAAAATGTATGTGGCAACAGGGATTTTAGTTTATACAACGAGCCCTTTTGCCAGACTCTGTCAAAGGCTTGTTGAACAGTATTCCTTTTTTTCTATTAATTTTCGTATTGTTTTGTATACTCTGTGAACTTGCTCTATTGTTCTATGTTCTTTCCAAAAACCGAATTAATGATTTGAAATTATGGCCGTGTCTTTGATGGCATTTAGTATTCTGTGCAATAGGGATTTTTCAAGTAATTTCAACATAATTGGCAAGAGGCTGATTGGTCTATATGATGTAACGTTGTGCATAGGTTTCCCGGATTTATGTATCATTATTACTTCTGATACTTTCCATAGATCTGGAAAATATCCAATTCTCAGAACGGCGTTACACAACATCGTTAGGTACACTATCACTTTGTGGGGTGACTCTTGAAGTACTTTTTTATCAATAAGGTTATATCCTGGAGCTTTATCGTTGTGCATATCTTAATGTTTGTTTATATCTCGGTGGGTGTCACTAATTTTAGAGGTAAGTCCAGTTGAAGGTCTTGGTTGAGTGTCAGGTCAATGTCTCATTCATTTGCATTTGGTCTTGGATCATTTGATGTAAATACTTTGCTCAAGTATTTAGCAAATGCTTCCTCTTTGCCCTGATCAGTTTTAACCCAACATCCTTCAGCAGTTCTAAGAGGTGGTATTTGGTGTAATAGTCGATCAAAGTTTTTACAGGCTTTCCACAGGGAGTAATTAGTTACTTTAGTGTGTTATAAGCCTTCTAGGTTAGTGGCAACTGTGATATCATTTGCCTCAGGTATGAGGAATTTCAGTTCATAAATGGTTTTATTCAGAGCCGTTTTGTCACTAGGGTGTCTGCTGGTATGACATACTCTACGTAATCTCCTTTTTTCGAGTATTTTCTGTCCTATAGTTTCCGAGTATATTTTGCTCTGAGTTGGACGACTGGAATTTTCTGGTGTGGATAACCAACAGCTTTCTTGGATCACCGAAGTTATTGATTGCAGAGCTTCGATCAATGTCCGACTCATTTTTAAGAGGAACTTGTGGTGTTAGTTTCTCATACACCAATTCTCGAAAAGTATTCCAGTCAATACGCTTGTTAGAACAGTACTACCGATGGAGAGTATTACTGGAACATGATTAGTGTTTGAGTCTAGACATGTTCTTATGTTATGGAAAAGTCTGGAAATACCCTTGGTTACAAAGAAGTCTGTGAAGTCAAGCATTCTATTAGGATCAGTAGGCCAGTTCGTTCGTTCCGTTGTAGATTGTGATGAGGTTTTTTCTATTATAAAGTCTAGAGGCCCAGTGGACATACTTGGCATTTCAATTGCCTCAGGCAATAAAGCGCGGTTCAAATGTGCTAAACAGTTCGCCATACTGATTTCCTTTTAGAAATTTAATTTCATTCTGTTTATTAGATGTAGTCTATCTATTTCTAACAGTTTTCAAATTACGGCGGCAACTTCCTTGCAGGCCTTGATTCATTATATAATCAATATTTTTAAGTGATATTGATATTCTTGAGACCATACGAAAGTGGCTTCCAAATCTATTAATATAAGAATAACATTTCTCACATGTATAAAAGCCGCATCTTAATTTTTCAGTGTTCCAAATTAATTACTGCAGTTCTTTCTTCGTGATGATGTATACGTGTTTTGATTATTTTATATAAACTTTGCAGTATAAAATTGTTGCCTTCTTACCTAGGTGTACACATATGTCTGTCGGTTATTGCCATTCACATATGAGGTCGAAGAACTTTATTATGATTTTAAAGTAATTTATGAATAGAGGAAAATTTAAAGTATGATGTGGAATAAAGTATAATTTATGTGTTTATGCAGCAGTTCAAATATACGTCTCCGAGAAGTTGACAGCGTAATATGAAAAATGTACATTTATACAATCAACAATTGATTTTCTAAGCATTTTTAGATAATTATTTAATATAAAGCGACGCATAAAATATAAAGGCCAGCCCTTTTCAAAAACATTTTAAAACGGTAAAGCATTCAAATTTTTCTCTAATTTCACAAAATATTTTTTTTTCTTTAACATTCACTTTCATTTCAAGCATTATTGTTGTGGTCTTATCATAAAGTCCCAATTTCAAGTCAGTAATACTTCATACCAACTTCACTCTCAGTTTCTATGTCATTATCAGTTTTACTTTGAACTGTTACATAATTTTAGATAATTTCTGGCTAAAGACTGTGACACTATATTAGTAACAATTTTGGCAATTACAGTTAAATAATCTTCATTGGAATTGTAATATGATCGACGTAAAAATGGACAGCTATTTTGAGTATCGAATGCAGAAATCTACGATTGATAATTGCCACTCAAAGGTCAGGAAAAAATGATCAAACAAAGTGGCACTTCGGGCCCTGTTCCATAGCAATGATTTAGAAAAAAATAAGCCAGGTTTGTATGCCAACACATTGGTCTTGCTGTAGTTGGCACTCATTCCATTTTACGCCAGACAAACTAGCAATATAATTCAATTTAAAAACAAGGATTTAAACTCTCACCTCATGTCCGTGTTTCAGGAGTTCATTCACTAAGGCGTTGCCGAGATTCAGATGACTCGTGGCTGGCATAGGAAAGAGGACGAGAAACTTGTAGCACTCAGCCACTGCCAGTGTAGCCAGAATAAGTGGAATTGCCTTTAGAATCATCTTTTCCTGGGAGGAAATGTTTTAGATAGTGTTACAATATTTATTTATTTAGAAAGCCAACAATGTACAATAATATAATAGGGCATTTAATCGTAGAAGAAATGTATTATTACATTGAGTCATTGTAATAGACCGAGTCTGTCAAAATGAAGAAAATATGAAATTTCGGTTTAACACTCAACACTATTTCAAAAGAAGTCACGTCACGTATAGAAAGCGAATACTTAGGGTTGCCATCCATACTTCAAAAGTATTGTACGTTATTTCAGGTAAACATATTTTATACTTTATGAGGGAAAAAAGTACGTGAAAATACTTTATTTTACCATTTCGACTGTTGAAGGTTTGATTTATTTTTTACGAAAAGAAACAAGAAAGGTAAGCAATTTTTTGCGTGTAAAGGAATGGATCGCATCGATAAAGCATAAAGCGATAAAGTTAAGTGCTAAGCTGCACTATCCAGGGGGTGGTCAAGCAGGTACTCGATTTGGTGACAGCATCTCTTAAGGAAATTGGCGGCAAATTTAAATGTGTACAGCGACCTTTCGCGACGGCTAGTTGTCACCATGCAAGAGACGCTACGAACACTCTAGAAAACACAGACAGAAACCGCTCAACACTGAGTCTGTTTGAAACGAGTGACAGATATTTTCTGCGCAAAAACATATTACACGCATTTAATATTATAAGTTTAGTATATTAATTAAGTAAAAAAGGTGTTGTAGCTATTGTTTTGTTATGTGTTCAGATCTGTGTTATTTTGTTTTATTATATATTAAGATCTTTGTTTTATTTTGTAATGGCGTGTATTGTACCGGGGTCTAATTCCTACATAGGACAAAGGACAAAATGTCATTTTTTTCCCTGCATCATAATGAAAGCCGGTAGGTGTTATCCATTATTGCTTATTATACAACATTTCAAAAATTAATATAAATTTTATACACTAACGGCGCAAAGCAATTGCGACGTTGCAGTTGTTTATCAAAATTTAATTCGAAGAGTTGCAAAGTTCTGGTTAAAACGAATTGTTACTGTTTTGTTTAAAAGAAAACTTGCACTAAAAGATGTTTTAGTTAGTTATCGACGATATTTATATAAAAAAAATGGATTTTAAAAATATTACCACACAAATTACAATTTTGTGACTAAGTTTTTTCTTGTCAGAAAACTCCGAGAAATTACTTCTGACAAACAGTTGGGTATATTCGCCGGTAGTAAATTGGTTTTCCAAATAGAATTTTTTACTAAATAACGTGAGCAGCATTTATATTTAATCAAACGTTGTTTGTTGTAAGTTTTCTTCCAATTGAAAGAAAGAAAAAGGCGGATTGATTGAAATTATTATACCTAACTTAATGTTTTGTTTTTTTGCAGGGCAAAAGCGTGGCTGAAATTGTGTGGCAGGGGGAATTGCGCAGTTACTTGGAATGACCTCCTCAAACGAAACATAGAATCTGCGGACGACACTTTACTAATGAGAACTTTAAAACTTTTCAGCCTAGGAAATTATTATATAGTAACGCTACACCGAGCCAGTATTTGCCAACACCAACTGAAGAAACCAGAGCAGCAGTCAAACAACCGAGCAAGAGCTCAGGCACAGTTGCGACAGGAAACTATCATGTAAACTATGGAAACTATGGCTTCTGTAGGAGAATGTCTAAGGTTATTTAAGTGATAATACCATAATATCCTTATGCACTCATTTTTTGCTTGCACAACTGAATATGTCATATAAACATCATGTATAATTTTAAAATAACACATGTCTTGAATACAACTTTTATTATAATTAAAGGAAGATGTACACTTAGAGGGAGCCTTCTTGGGCTCTGGATCGTTGAAGAGCGAAAAAGGCGGAAAGCTGAAGAGGTCCAGACTTGCAAGGAAGATTCGTCAACAGAACAAGACGATTCAGTAGCTCAGACGGAAGTTAAGAAGATTGCGGAAACCTATGCGGCGTAGTAATATGGAAAGGCGTAGTAATATGGAAAGTATACAAATTAATAAAATAAAACAAATGTTAAAACTAATTTTATCAAAAGAATCATATCTTTTATTTGAACATAATTGAAAAATTATTTTTTTATTTATAATTATTTATTGGCCAAGCGTGGGGTTTTGACAAAAGTTTGAAAATATACTCCAACCACTAATAGATATCGCTATAATCATGTCTGCTTTGTGTATGTTTTTGCTTGTTTTCAGTCGTTGAGGAGTTGCCCACTTTCATTAATGCAATTACCACCTAGTTGATTCCAGAATGCTACCTGGAGACGCCTGATACTATTTACAATTGTATTTTTTATTTTATTTAAAGTTTCTTGAATTATATTCTCATAGTAATGATATTTAAAATATATTAAATTGTATAGTAATATTATTTTCATATTTGTCTTTTGTGAAAAAATTTTATAATTTTTATAAATTTATGGATTAAAATTACTTTTTTCTTTAATAACGCCATCTGTGATCAATAGAGAGTAAGAAATTACGCCATCTATGGGCATTAATAATAATTACATAAGTCTTTGGTCAGGAGAAGTGAGACGAGGGGAAAGGGGAGTTACTTTGACAGCGTTTCGCCATGTATGAAAAAGTGGTACTCTTTTTTTATATGGGCTAGTATGGATCGTGTCCGTTCTGTATCGTATCTATTCTGTGGCACTATCGTTATTGAACGTAACCTAAAACGTCAATATAATCATCTCAATTTGTCATTGTTTACTGTTTGTTGTTCAAATCAGTTCAAATATTATTTTTTGTTCTTGGTATGTTGTATTAGTGTTGTGATAAATATTTGATTTCGCAGCTTCCGAAATAAACCTAAAAACGAATACAGAAATTGGACTCTAACTTAGAATCGGACGGCGCCTGTAACTCTGAATATAGTACACTGAATAAATGCCCTAAAAATGGATGCAAAGCAAACAAGATAAATGTAAGAGTATAAAAGTCTATGGGAAACAGAACATGGTGCTTGGTTAACCAATGATCCTCAAAATGAATTTAATGGGAAATGCAAATTATGCAGAGTAATTTTTACTATTGCTTCAGCTGGAATAAGACAGGTAAGCGGAAAAAACTTAACCATAGGTGGATGTTTCCCTGTGTGAGTATATGTTCGGCAAACAAGCATGTAGGGATAGAATCATATTAAATCGTTGGTTTCGTGGTGGTTTGGGGTGTCTGGTGTGTGTGGTGGTAGGTGAAGGGTTTATTATTTGTTTGCAGGTTAAGCAGCATTTGAAAACAAAAGAGCATAAATCGAAATCTAAGGTGAAAAAATCATCTGGACCGCTTGAAAAATTTCTTGGGTCTGTTTCGGCTTCCACTTCTTCTCAAAGTTCATTTTGCAGTTATAAAGACAACGTTACAGCTGTTGAGCTAGCCTTAACTTAATTTGTCCTATAATAATATGGACTGTACTGTTAAGTTAAATAAAATTATTTTTGTTAATTTAAGTACAATTAACTGTATTCATTTAGTTAGGACCAAAATGGAAGCTTTAGTTACAGAGTTCTGGGGCCATAGGCCATATACAGATAATTTTTTTTTCTGCTTATAAACGGATGCTTTCAGCAAAAAAAAATATACAATTGTTTCCCATTGGTTGTGTTTTTACAGTCAAAAATGGCATATTTTATAAATTAATGAATTAATTTATTTCTATGAGTCAGCTAATGGCATGTTTCACGTAATTCAGAGGTCAATAAAGCAATGCAAATTATTATTTGGTAACATCTGGGTTAAGTGCTGACAACATAAAATACACAATGACAATAGTAATATCTGGGTTAAGTGCTGACAACACAAATGCCAATTTTGGAATAAACCATTCATTATTTACAAACATTAAAGATATGGTGCCGGACTTGATTAAGGGGAATTGTCATGCACACATAGTGCACAATTGCACGAAACATGCCGTGCATTTTTTGTCCTATGACATTGAGATTTTCATGAACTCAAACGTCATGTCAAGGACCAGATGGTTCTCTCTCCTACCTTGTGTAGATACAATATTTGCTTAATTGGAAAACCATAAGAAATTATTTTGTGAATTGGAAAGACATAAGAAATTATTTTGTGAGCTTAGGAGAAGACTGCCTAATGGTTTTGTAATACTTATTATTGCTGAATAACATCATGACTTGATTGCTGTTTATCTTCAGTTTTGTAGTCTCATTTTATATGTACTTAATAAAACTGTAAAATTCTTGGAGTGGAATACGATAACAATTTTGGATGTATACAAAATTATGCACAATCTTAGAAAAGAATTAATGAAAAGAAAAGAAGATATCTTCTTTGGATACGAAACTGAAAAAAAAGATTAAAGAAAATGAGTTGTCTTTGCCTGAAGTTGGTTGGAAAATCACAACAAATTAAATAGGGTAAAAGCTTAGGGTCCCTGGCTCAATGGTAAATGGTGATTTTATTTGTTTCATTTGATTCATTGAGCGTCATAAAAACTAATGTTGAATATGAGCATTTTTTCACATACTTGAAATTTTGAAACTACAAAATCTTAATATTAATATAGATGAAGAAATAAATTTATTAAAGGGGTTATATGCACAAGTTAATAATTCTGTTGATTTTTCAGAATTATCTACATCACAGAAGAATTTTTCATAGTAGTAATGATTTTGTAAATATGTACAAAATCGTGTCATTTCTGCTAACCATTCCAGCCACTTCAGCATTTACAGAAAGAGTTTTTTTTCTGATGAATGCTAAGTGGCGGGATGAATGAAATCGTGCGTCCCTAAACTTAATAAACAACTAATTATTTATCTATCTTAACACGGACATAGATTGTAAAGATGCGATTAAGACTTTTTTGATAATAAATATTTGTTACATGTTGCTAGAAGCAACAAAAAATATTAGTGGAAAAAAGTATCTAAATAAATAAATAATACTTTATTTTGAGATGTTGCACTTTATTTTTTTTACCTTAGAAAGTAAATATACTCTATTTGTTTTAATAAAAAACAAATAGAGTACCCTAGGAATATGCTAGAATATCAGTTTTATGGTTGAAATCCAAATATAAAATTCAAGTATTTAATAAAAAAGTATAGAGAGGTGCATTACATGCAATTTCTGACTAGCAAAGAAGGAGTCAACTTTGTCTGTAGGGACCGTGCAAGAAACACAGAAATCGATTGGAAACAACTGAAATAAAAATGTTTGATTACATATTTTTGTCAATATCAGTGCTGTATTTTGTCAATAAAATATAACAAGGATCATTGATCATAAAGAGGTTATGTTTCGAGTGAATATGAGATTTGATTTTTGAATAATTAGACATTGCATTGTTTTTATGAATAATGCTATTATATATGCTTTTATACAACTAACTCTAACTTATCTAGGTATTGTAAATAAATTTAATTGATTATAATATGTATGATATGAGGACTTCACAAGGAAAACAATTACAGCTGTGTAACCAAAAGTTGTTAATTTATCATGGCACTAATAGCATCTTGTAAGGTTCCTATGTAGTATTCTCCAAAAGAGCTCTTCCTCTATATTATGTTATCTTTGATAGTACATACTTCGTTTTAGTACGGAATAGCTTTGTTATGCAGTCAAAACAATTATGTTCTGGTAATATTTTCATACTGATATGAATGAGGACTTCTTAAGTTTCTTCGAATAGGAGCTAATATGGTCACGTCCGTATCCACTGACAAAAGCAGAGAACTATAATATACATATGTTGCAAATATTTTGGAAGGTTTCTAAACAAAGATTAACGAAAATTTATTTTATATCATTTACAGATTGCATAAAACTATTTGATAAAGTAGTTCGATTAAATTGTGCTCATTTATCTCCAAAACTGCTTTAATATTTATGAAACAAGTACACCGATGAAGCTGAGATCATTATCTTTTAATGGCAAAACAAACTTAAGGAAACTTCTAAAAGCAGCTTCCATTTTACGACTTAATCTTAATAAAGAATTTCCAGTTGGACTCTATGACCAGGCCGATGTTGTGTTAACCACTGTGTATCCTCAATCACCAAATTAAAAAAAAAGTAGAACACGGACAAATTAGGTTGTGGATACAGGCTACATTATGTGACATACAGGCTACATTATTTTATCCAGGCGAACCTAGTTGCGGCCAGAAGTTAGTATGTAGGGTCAAGGCGGGAAAAGTGGATCATTTTTTTTCAGTGACCTATACTTGATTTGTGATAGTGTTGGGAAAATGTAAAAGGGACTAGTACGTAGTTTAACTAATGTATTTTCATTATTTGATTTAGTTCAAGAAAGTAATAAATTTGTAGATAAAAAATATAAAAAATGCGTTTTGAGCCACTGTGTACAGGGGGTAGGATACAGTGAATCGGCCTTTAGTACATAGTGAATCGATAGGTACACAGTGAATCGTCAATAATTTAACCTAAATGAAATGCAGTTTTTTTTATTTTTAACAGTCTTTAATTATTAACTCGAGTTCGATAGTAACTTTAGTTGATAAATATAAGAAAAATTATAGGATATATTAAAGTTAGTCAATAGTAATCAAAAGCAGTAATTATCCTGTCGTTAATATGATAATTTAAGGATAATGCCATTTTTCAGTTCTAAAAATATATAAAATAATAAAACCTTTCTGTAGCATGAACGTAACAGTACTGAAAAATTATAAGACAAATTATATTACTCTTTTTTTTAATGATGGATTAAACAAATGACTCCTTTAGTCTTAAATTTAATAACTTACAGAAAACGTTATTTTTTAATGCTAAAAATTAAAAAAAACCTAACTTGAGTTTTTAGGTCTAATATAAAACATAAGGATAGACTCTAATTCAGTCTGGAAAATTACAAAACAATAATTTGGCTCTTTGTAACTATTTGATTAAATATAATGACTCTTTTAGTCTTAAAATTAAATAACATAATGACTCTTTTAGTCTTAAAATTAAGTTAACATAATGACTCTTTTAGTCTTCAAATTAAAAACACAACATTGTGTTTTCACCTTTCAGTCTTAAATCAACAGGTAAGTTAAACAATTTTAATCCCAAAATTTATAAATCAGATCATTGGCTTTCTTTTTATCATTATTTAAATATTAATTGTTAACTTAAACACTAACTAAAAACGAACTCCAAAAGAGTATAAGAAACGTGAAAATATCTATTTAGAGAATATTGAGCAACGATAAATCTGTAGCGAAATAGAAAAATGATTGCTGTCTGGGTGTACTTCCAGTTACATTAGGTTTAGGCAATATCAATATGATGTCATTTTCTTTAACATATGAGAGATCTAGCTCGTTCGGCATGTGAAATTTGTTTACAGGTTTGCGATATAAAAAACTAATGTAGTATTCTATTTTGCTGTTACGACTTTCTAGCACTTTACCAACGTAGTATATTTTTGATTTCTTTGTAGCAAACTCAACTAGAATGTAATCACTTAATTTCGACTTATGAGTTAATGTGTTTTTTAAGTAATTTTCTGTAATAATAATAGGATCATTTTCAATTTTTTCATCAAGCCAATCGTTATCCTCATCAGACTCTTGACACCGAACTTCAACACTCTTCTCATTTTTCTCTTCAGAATCACTTTGAAGAAACTTCTTTATTATTTTCTTTTTCTTTAGCTTCTTTTTGTATCCTAGACAAATTTTTATCCATTTTCATTTCCAGTTTTTCCGGGGTATCAGTTGCGATTAAACTTGTTCCTAATTTTCTAAGTTTTCGAATGGATTTTCTGGGTCCTGCCTTAATTGGTTCTCTGAATTGAAATGGAGATATAAATGTGGTTGATTTCTCATTAACGACGGAGGAAGCCGATTCTGCGGATACTCGAGGATTGCTATTGGTATTGAACTCCCTCAATGATGGCGATACTGTGTCAATTGAAGTGTTTAACTCTAGAGTTGGAGATATTGCACCAAAGTTTTCAACTTGAGCCACAAATAAAGGATGGCGTAATATCTCAGAAATTGATTCCGGTTGTGTATTGGAAACATCATTTGCGACTTGTATGATTGATTAGAAATCGTGTCTGTAATGTGTAATAAAGTTTTCTGAACATAGTCGCATAGCAACTGAAGCTTCTTCTACTAAATTTGAAACAGATTGAATTTTTTCTTCAAATATTATTGTAACATCAGAGTCATCGGAACATCGCAAGTTAGCTAATATGTTAGTAGTCGCAGATTGAGTTGTATCCCTTTTAGAGGGACCTGGCGTATTTAAATCGATATAAGTTTGGGCAGGTGCGACTGAAACTATTGTAGATCTTTCTTCACGTGTTACACAATAAGGACATGGTCAGTCAGTAACTGACGATGGCAAATCTCATCATCATTGAATATATTTCTATCGAATGGGAAGATACTACATGCTTTAAATGTTTTTGTCATATTAACTGGAGTCTACGATTTAGGAGTTGGGTATTTGTAATTTGAAGTCTACGATTCTCTCCCCAAACTCAAACAACGACGCGTACTTACCTAAGTCCATTGTCTCTTGACCTCTTGAAGATAAGGTCTCCCAATGTACAAACTCCTTTTGTTCCAATTGTTTTTCCAACAATATGAGCTTTTTTATAAAAGCTTGAACATGTTCATATAACTGCGTGCAACGTTGATCTTTTCCTTGCAGTTTTATTATATATTTCTTAATTATATCAACTAGGAAAGCCAGATGAGCCAACCACTGCTCATCAGTTAGAAAACTAATAGATTAGTCTTTGTTTTCAAGAAAAATCTTTACTTATTTGAGCAGTGTGGCTGCTCTGTTAAGCCAGCGAACGCGACTGTTATATACATGTCTTCATGATTTGCACCTACATCAGACAGAAAAGCCTGAAACTGTCTGTGGTTCCGTCCTCTTGTGCATATAAAATTAACTGTCTACACTCCGTCACGTGTTTTAGCTCAAGTACGTTTGCACATACCTGTTCTTGATGGATAATACAATAATACTGTATGATTGTGTGTGTGACGCTATTGCGCATTAACGCCACAAAACCATTTGCTCTTCCTATCATTGCTGGTGCACCATTTAAAGTTAAGCCGCAAAGATTTTCGATTTGAAGCTCACATTTTTCCATACAACTCTTTATTTCTGCATGGATATCTTGTATCTTTCATTGAACTCAAATCAAACAATTTCTCGGTCACAGTATAGTCTTCTGTTACTTCTCTTACAAAAACTGCCAACTGCGCTATATCTGACATATCAGTATTTTCGTCGAGAACGAAACTATAGAAAAAGCATTTCTTTAATTGTGTTTTTAAAGACGGTTTGATATCTTCGGACATATCATCAATACTCCGTGCTATAGGTTGATGTGACGAGCTTGTATTTTTAACTAATGCTTTATGCTCCGGACACGCTATCAATGTAAATATTTCCCAGGATTCCTTGACAGATTCTCTGCCGGATAGGGGTTTGCTTCGCTTGGTAATGGCTTCTGCTACCATAAAGCTAATTTTATGATTATCTCGGAATTTTCTTTTGGTATTTTAAACATTGCTTGTTGACTGACTATATTTTTTTTCAATGAATTTATACGATTGATTCGAATTAGACTTTTGTGCGCATCGTATTTAGATGCGTGTTTTGTGGAATAATGCCGTTTAATATTGCAACTGATATTTTGTCATAACATTTGAGGCATAGTATGTTTCCATTGTGTTCTGTGACAAAAGAGGTTTCAGTCCAACTGCCTTTTTTTCCGACTGACATCCTGTTCTGCAATAACCATAGAATAAAATGAAATTATGTAGATACACACATACCTTTTGATAAATATGTTAAGAAAATTTTAATTAAACATTTTCAACAGTAAGAATTCGAAATACATCAATACGATAACCAAATACGATACCACACCACACCATATATGATCATAATCATGGAGTATAGTCCGTTAAATGTAGAATTTCAACATTAAACTATGTACTTAGGTAAATATGACAAAATTTACAACCTTTAGAGCACGTTGTTCCTAATCTCAAACAATGTGCAACGAAAGACTATTTTAAAAATAAATATTACCTACCTTATTTCGCCATTTTCATTGCAATAAACTTCACTCAATATTGACTTACGAAATAGGTAAGTGTAACACGATCGTAACCGAACACGAGTAAAACCAAAATTTTCGCGTGTCTCGTTGACAAACTTCGCTGGCCAACTGATTGCGTTGATACACGATATGACTGTGTGGGTATCAAACGGGTAGGTGAGGTGGGACGGCGACGGTGTGCGAACATTGCATAAGTAAATTTTACATACTTGTTATGTACTCTGGGTTCGATATTGAAGAAAATGACAAATTTTAATTAATGGCAACAGAATAAAGCCAAATCGTAAGAGAGATATTCATCGCTGTAATCGTCCGTAGATATTCCCTGGTTATCGTACTGCTTTTCGCTTTCGTGTCCAAACTTGAACTGACTCCGCGGCGACCACTGCGGCTATTTATATCGGCAATTCAGAAACATCCAGAGATTTCTTGTAGGTACCAGGAGTGTCTAGTCTAGACATTGGGGCGCCAGCTCGGTGCCCCAATGTCTAGACTAGACACTCTACTAGTATTAGCTTGTGCATGTACTCACACGTAGCAACGGGCGACGCAATCGTTGCTACGTGTGAGTACAAGCACAAGCTAATACAGACTCTATAGCGGAGACTATAAAGTTGATTTTTCCTTGAAACTACAAAACTAGTTTCTTCGCGGGAGCAAGACAATTAGACGGACATGTTTTGTTAGGTTCGTGCCAATCATATTTTAACTGTCAGATTGGTTTGTTTACAAACATTTCCATTTGAAATGGAATGGAGTATAGAAATACACCTCCTGAGCTTCTGCCATATAATCATCAATCAGTTTACCGTTTCATTCGACGCGAAGACATCTTGTCATTTCATCGATGACAGCTCGCAAAAACTTGGTATTACTTTTGTGTACAAATTGAAACTGATTTAGGGTGCAAATATCTTCTACCGGCCTACTTTACGTCAAAATTATGTTCTAAAAAATGTGCTGAGCAAATTGTGCCTATCTTTGAAGAAAGGAAAGAAGAACTTCTACCATCTAACGGCTACAATCCATTTATTATTTTTAGAGGAGCTTAAGTATATAAAAGCATGTATTTAAATGAATATTTTTTTATGAAACAGAACATATTTTATTAGTTGTATATATTATTCAACAAAGTGCACGTGCAGTTTAAAATTCTGTCATTAATAAATTTATTAACATTTTAATATATTTTAGGAAATGAATGAAAATCATAGTAGTCGTTTATTTTCATAACATTATTATATTCTAGAATTATTACGTAACTTCAGCTGCCTTATAGTATGAATCTTTCACCTCATTAAGATGACGATTTCAAACACATTCACGTTTTGATATTTATGCGATAATAACATCAAGTTTACTGCATCAGTGATATGTGCCGTTGCAACAGCGTCGCCAATAACATTTTTTGTTGAAATCAGTCAAAATATTTTGAAATCAACTTATCGATTAGAGAAAAATCCACAATTGCTTAAATTCTTTTGCTTGCTTTTATTTTGGCACGTGATTTTGCCTAAATTACTAAAAGTGAATTTTCGAGCATTAATGTACAACGAACAGCGGAGCCTTACCACTTATCCCATTTGATTTGCGAATAAAGTATATTCGATTTGCGAATAATAGTATATTACCACGCAGATAACAACATATGATACAAGGATCAAATCCGTAACGCTCGTGTCACACCTACTTACCATCTTTAGTTATATTTTATGCTCTGTAACCTATTAAGTAAGATGCCACACGTGATGAGGTACATATGCTAAAATTTGTTGAATGCCGTTAAGTAGAATTTAAAAGGGGCGTTTAAAGAATCCTATTTTCATTTTTCCGTTGCCACAATCGTTATCGGACACATGAAATGGTGTGGAATTCTATTTCCGTAATCCTTCCGTCTAAACATTTAAAACAAGTCATAGCAAATATATAGCAGTTACATTCAATTAAAATTTTGATTTAACTAAAATGTAAAGTCACTGTTTATTTGTAATGTTTATTTAGTAAGTTTTTATGTTTTTATTAATAAAGAAATATTCAAATTAGCGGTAGGCAATTATGGTTAATTCCTATAAAAGAATGATTTACTATTATAAAAAAGTTATAACTTGAATCGAAACGTTTATCTGATCTGAATTATATCATATACACAAAACGAGGATGGCATATGTAGGATGGTAATGATTCAATCAGATTAAATAAGTTATTTCGGTCGATTGAATCATATATACAACCACACTCGCATAGATCATATATATGCAATATTTATTCATTGCATTGTGCCACGAAGAGTTACGTACATCCTTTTTAATATTTCTATTTTATGTTTTAGTGATTTCCAACAAGGCGATTAAAAATATTCCTCAGTTAAACATCAGAATATTTCTAAAATTAAAAAGTGAGAAAAATTAAAATTCTGACAGTTTTTAATGTCATAAGTACGGCACGTGAACTCGAACTAATTTCATTTTCTATATCAGATAGATTATTGAGATTAGAAAACACTATTTCATATTTTCGTTTTTTTCTGTAAAATTTTGTTTCGTCTATTTGGTTGTTGTTTTTATTTATACTTCTTATAAACACTCGCCGTTTATTACGCCGTAATATGAACGAACTAGTTTTGTCAAAATTAATGCTATCCTTACCAGTGGATATATTTTAGGAATTTCGTAGCTAAATTTATAGATTTTCATCTAATATTTCGATTCTCCCAATATTCCGTATACACGCAGACGTCATTCGACTTCTAAACTCACCTGTCATCCGTTATGCCATGTTCAGTTAATTAATGTATAATTTCAGTCAAATGGTAGCGCATAGGTAATTCTCTATGTCCCGAGAGGGGATAGATGTACTTCAGGAATGTGGCCATCCCCACGCGAGCTTTGATTTTTTTCCAACTACTATAAAAGGGGAGGAATCATATTCCAACATTGAGTCCCATCAACATCTATTTATCCTTTTCTTATATCCTTTAACCTGACCAGGCAATGGCGATATAACCATTCACCTGACGGGATAAACGGGGAATTCATTAGAGGGGTAATGATTGTTTTTTAACCGAAACCCACACCATCTACTTCTTTAGTTAGGACACTTGTAGCCAAAATGGCGTATCTTTTCTTCTTCCAAAACACTAAAAATCCCTTCGTGATGAGATATGAACCTATTTGCGATCAATTGCTAAGTATTCAACTCAAGCTAGGTGAACGCACCGATGAGCACTGCAAAAGACGAAGTATAGAGAGATTATACCTGGTACTAGGAAACACCAATTCAAAGGTGCCCAGTAGAGAAATGCTTCTGATCATGGATAACGTTAAAGCAAAAGTTGAAGTAAACCCCATCGTTTGAGTAACTGCGTAGGCAAATTTGGAATTGTACAACGTAATAAAAGTGGCAAACACCTTGTGCAATTTGCAGCCATAGCAACTTGGTGATATCGAACAGATTTTTTCAGAACCACCCACACAGACTGTACACCTGAACCACACCTAATAGTTACTATCGTAATCAAATTGACTACATTCTTGTTATATCGTGGTGGAAAACTTCCATCATGAACATCCACACCTTACCTGGGGTAGACTGGATCAGATAATTAAATTTTGATCTCCAAAGTACAGCTTAAGTTAAGAATAGTCAAAAAACTTTTAGAAACCAAAACGAGTTGAAGTGAAACATAAGTCAAAATTTCTGTCAACACTTGAACAGAATTGTAGCCAGTGGACAAGCACAGATTTTAAACTTGTCAGCTCTTGATGAGATATGGGTTCGAGCAAAATATCTGTTAGAAAGGGCGGCAAAAGAGTCCAAGCCACTAAAAAGGTACGGAAAAGACGTCATTGGATGACCATAAGACTTTCGGCCTTATTGAGGAGAGACAAAAAATTAAAGTGACTCGTGCAGAAGTAAAGATCTCGTGTAATTCGTTCCCTCGGATTTAAGTTGTGTGTAGGAAATAAAAGAGCGAGACTAAAATCCACAACCCAAAAACTTTGTGCAGAAATCGAAAAACACACAGACAAGCATGAATCCAGGGACATTCATAAAAAAATCCTCTCTATCACATCACAAATTTCCCAAACATGGAAGGGCTACTATCAATCACTGTTCCAGGATCCACAGTTGCAGAATTTTGCACCATTAGAACCAACGAATGAGGAAATAGAACCAAACATTTTAAAAGATAAAGCTAGAGAAGCAATTAAATACCTTAAGAAGGGAAAAGCTAACCGTCGGGAAGAAAAGAAGGAAAAACCAAGGCGTCGGGAGAACATGGAGTAGAAATCTTTCACACGCTGTGTAATAAAATAAAGCAGACAGACATGTAGTCAAAGCAATGGGGTCATACGATTTTTGTTCCGCTACATAAAAAGGGTTCCATCAAAACAAGTAGTAATTATTGCCTTAATTCAAAAATGCAAAAAAATTACAAGCAAAATCTTACTGCATATCTTAAACGAGCATCTCAAGACCTTTATATCCAGAGAGATTGCACCTGAACAGGTAGAATCCCCTGTTATACTCATTCTTGATGTGAATTACACTCACACTCGTAATCTTCAGGTTTTAACGCTTGCTTGTGATAGACACGTTACTATTATAAGCTTGCCTCCTCACACAACACACAAATTGAAGCCTCTTGACCGCACATTTATGGGAGCACTTAAATGTCATTAAAGGCAAGAGATTTGAAGGTTCATACCACATTCCGATTGATTGGTCAAGTTTTATGACATAGCTGAGTTGTTTGGGAAAGCTTACTTCAGGTACATAACAAGGGAGCTGGTAGTAAATAGAAGCAAAATCACTGACATTTATCCGTCTAATCGCCACATTTTCATCGATGCTGACATTTATCCGTCTAATTGCCACATTTCATAAAAAAAATCATTTTATTAGCCAGGAATATCATCGACCATTAATCGAGTGGTAGAGGACGTGGTGGAGGACATAGGACGTGGCATAGAAGCTTGTGGGGCTAGAAAACAAAGTCGCAGCCAATGCCATGAACGTGATACAAGTACTGCAATGGACAGTGATGAGGACAAGTTTCCAGCTAATGACTAGGAATCTGGAGAGAGTTTTTCTGGTGCTAATGCCATTTGCATGTCCGGATGATAATGATGCCAC
This sequence comes from Druceiella hillmani, assembly GCA_039881145.1. Taxonomy (NCBI): domain Eukaryota; kingdom Metazoa; phylum Arthropoda; class Insecta; order Lepidoptera; family Hepialidae; genus Druceiella; species Druceiella hillmani. Next base: position 9,627,946 of record JAYKKI010000030.1, on the reverse strand, counting down.
TGCATTTTTTGCAACCCCCGTTTCAATGATGACATAACAAGTAAAATTTTGGTGAAATGTCAAAGTTGTGAGTTGTGGGCGCATAACAAATCTGTTGGAGCAGAAACATAGTAAATTTGCGAATTTAGTCGCTAATTACTTAATTTTTCGTTCGTATATTTATTATGGCCTTGAGGTGCCATATTACCTATATACAAGAATTGCTGGCCTTTTTTGACATTTTATGAAAATAAAGTTAAATAATAAAAGATACGAAATTCATTTAAATTCCTAATTCAGATTCTACTAACAGAATAAGAATATAATATTTTGGAGGTCATTAGTTGTTAAAATAGTAATAAACATTTTTTAAAGCATGAAAAACAGATTGGCAGGTGCCATTTCTCCTCCTTCCCCTCTGTAAGTAAGAATAACGTAAACGTAACTATAAAATCATATGTCCTAATAAAAATGTATATTGTCGTTTTGTTTCTGCAAAATTTACAATGGGAAGCAACAATTGGAAGAGGCAACTGTAACCAATTACTTTCTTAACAATTCTGAGTCCTTTATGTAATTCAGAATAGAAGAAATAACGCCATAATAAATTTGAAGTACTATAAAAACTCTCGAATACAATGGCTTAGAACATTGGGGAAAACAATTTTCGCAATTCATGTTTTTTATATGTGAATGTCGTACACGGAAAAACATTATATACCACTGTAAACTAGAATTCAGGTTTCCAACGCTATACGCTAATTAAACATTTGAATATAAGTAATAAATCTAAAGTTGATATACAATTCCGGTGTAAAGTTTCATGCCCGCAAAATTGTGCATAAGTCAAACTGAAAATAAAAAATTATCAAGCATTATTGATTCAGGTAATATATAAATTATTTTTCTATGTTCTGTAAAAATTTTGCAAAAGTCGAAATTAAAATTCAAAAATATTAAAGATTACTTACTCAAACAATAATACAATTACTATCTCGTATGCGTAATGTAGCTGTTTATTGAAATATGCGTAATGTAGCTGTTTATTGAAATATGCGCAAAATAATATACGTTACTACTATATTTCCTATTATTTTTGTGCCGAGTATTTTTTCGAGTTTAATAAAAAACATCGTTTACTACAAAAATACATAAAAATACATTAAAGATATTACAACAATAATAACTACACATAAAATTGTAGATATACTCACATATTTGTCTTTTAAACGTAAATAAAAACAGCACAACGCTCCGCAATACGTACGTGGTCACAAGCGCAAATGTAAATATTTGATTTGAGTGTATTCCACTAGCTGATCGCAACGCATAAAATAACGACCGGTGGCCATTATGCGGTGATCAAAACCTGATTGACGACGTCATTGAAGACGATTGCTTCGAGCTCGTGCTGATCCATGTTTGGAAGTAATTCGTCTTCAATATTGATAACATCATATCGCCAAGAATTATTTTTTGAACTTTCCTACACTGTTGCTAAGGAATGGGAAGTGTGAGATGATAAAAGAGAAAGAACAGCATCTCGAATTTGTGTTGTAAAAAATGATACAGTAACACTGCAAACTAATTTTACGCAAGTTAGAAGTAAGATTATTACTTGCAGAAGCCACTAAAGTTATTATAGTGCCAGTAGCCATTAATATTACAAATCATTATGACGCCAATGCGAGTGTGCAAAAATACTTATCTGATAATTTATAACGATCAGATGGTTTCGGTTACGGGTCCATTTGTAAGGGTCCGATGAAGAAAATACACTTAAAAACAAAAGATGACGTGTTGCATAAATGTGGCTAAATATCATAGAATAATGCAGTGTCCTGCACCATATTTTTTTGTTCTATTTTTTTGTTTATATTTTTTTGTTATATATTTGAGAAATTTTGTGTTTTTATTTCGTATATATTCCGTCTTTTATTTTAATACAATTTTTTTATAGAGATATTTATATCAGTTTAGATGCTAACGTATTATGTTATAATCTTATGTTTGCGGGTTTGTGAAAGTGTTATTTAAAACGGTGCGGCTGTAAATCAACCCAAAGAAAAACACAAGGAAAACACTTTGTTCACATTACCAAAATGCAAACACGATAAGTGATTGTATTATTTTTAATTTGTATTATTTGTATATTATTATTTGTATCACTTTTAATTTCGCAATCTAATGTGCAGTATATTACATAGACTTTATACCTAAGTACCTTAATTACTTCACTGTGGTTACTAATATTCAAATCGAAATTGTGATGTGTCGAGTAGTTCTAACGTAAGATATTCAATTTATTAACATTTTTCAGCAAATATAAAATAATTTAAAATTCCAAGAATGTAGAGTTTAACTATAAATAGTCAAAAAAATCTTCGATACCACAAATTATAACCCAATTTTTGCTTCCCTTTTGCAGGGGCCTCCAATGGCCAAAATCGTGTCGCCGAGAAGAGAAAGCACGATGGTGTGGAATAACCTCAAGTACAGAGTTTGTGGGACGCAAACAAGTTCAAGTTTTTAAAACTATTTTTCTCATTAGTTGTTATATCTGAATGTAAAACAGAGTTAAAGTTTGACATCGATCGAAGTTATCATAATGAAATCAGAGATGTCGCAATCACCAGGAAGAATTCAACCGAGTACCAGATTAGTCGCAGTGGATGCAGGGGACAACCTGCAATGTATGGAAAAAGCCGACATCAGATCGCATATGGTAGTGGTGAGGATTCCAAGCAAGTTATACTCATTAGTTTCCATAATGGAACATCTAAGTTAATTTACTCTATTTCAATACAATTCATATTTGCTTCCTTTCATTGTCCTCAACTTGACGCAATTATATTTATTGTAAATTATCAATAGTCTAGGTCTTTCAATAGTCTAGTATTCTAGCAATAGATTTGAACTTGTGCCGAAGTGATTTACCGACTGTAATCAGTCCATTAACTATAACATATAATCTGGAAATGCAACGAATTGATACGGATAATTTGTTAAAATACCTAATAAAATATGTGTAAATTTTAAATGATAATTTGAAACTACTCTTGGAAATAGAAAAGCAATCTGATAGTGAGCCGGTTCAAAGTGATATCGACTCGGTATTTCAATGGAGTCTGAGCAACGAGCTGCAATTTAACGTGAGCAAATGCGCAATAATAATGCATTCTCGCCTATGCGTACCATCGTTAAGTTCGATATGGAGTTTTTTGACAAATTAATAAATACTAGTGGTCGCCTAGTGGTCAAAATTCGACCGTAATTCATGAAATTTTTAAGTTCGAACGTTATTGAGGTTCTACATAAACAATAATTTTTTTATTATTGAACGTAAACAATGAATCTTTTAATGTATCTGTAACCCATATTATACATAAATTTAAGGTTTCTGTACTCCCACTCCATATAAACTTTAACTGTGCCAAATCTCGCACTTTTCCGTGCACGCAATACTAGGGGGTACAAAATTTTCTTTTCCCGTATTAATGATCAAAAAAACTCCACGCCTATTCGAATTTTACTACTCGTTTATTATTACGAGCATAATTTTATTAACGAATTTTTCTATGGAAAGATACAATTTGAAAACTAAAAAAATAACCTCGTAAACATATTAATAATATAATTTAAAAAAACCTCTTTCCTTTAAAAAAAACCCACAATTTATAATTATTTTTACAATACTAATCAGTATACAATTTGAGCAATAAATACTATTTCATCCAGTTTTCGGAGAGTATCATGGTACTATATAACGAAATAATAATTTTTTTACACTCTTTCTTGAATGATTTATAATTTTGTCTTCATGAAAATACCCCACTTTTTTTAAATTTTATACTGAATAAAATTGGCATTTTTTTCCGTGCACGGCCAACAACACATCCATTCGACAAGTCGTTTTTTGTTTGTTTATAATTTCTTTTATAACCACTGATCTCGTAAGGTAATACAAATAACAATCAGATCTCATCGGATTTTGAATACTTTATTAACAAAAGACGATGCTATTTTAAAATATTTAAGTTATAAAATACGTTAATATGAATTTGCGACCGAATTGTAAATAATTTTCTATGATTGCTTGGAAAATATTTTTGAAATTTTCTTTTTATTTATGTTTGAAATTTATGTATGTATATATATATATATATATATATATATATATATATATATATATATATATATATATATATATATATATATATATATATATATATAAAAGGGCACGTATAGGAATAAACAATATCAGAGTTATTTTATTATTATTTGACGCATTTTATACGGCGACATGATGAGATTATTGTTATTTATTATTGAGATATCCTTTTTGCCTACTTCAGTCATTAAAAATGCGAATAAATAAAAAAAACGATGTAAAGTCCACAGACGAACGTTTTCATACCGGTAAAAATGGCTAAAGTTTATTTTTGAATATTTTTTATTAATTTAACATAAAATTTGAAAATTTAGTAACGAGTATGGCCTCCTCTAGCTAAAGTCAATGCGCTTAATCTGCTAGGCATGCTTTCAACGACGTTTTTTATCATTTCCCGAGGAATATCTTCCCATTGAGCGACGATCACATTTTTAAGGGCTTGAATGTTTTCTGGAGCTGGTTTTACGGCTTTGATGCGTCGTTTGAGATTATCCCATATGTGTTCTATCTGATTGAGGTCGTAACTTCTAGCTGGCCAGTCTAACCGACGAATTCCGGCCGCCTGCATATACGCATCGACGTCTCTACTAGAGGGGTGGGCGCGAGCGTTGTCGTCCATAAAAATGGACTCGCCTCCAACTGCTGTTAATTCGGCTTGGGCATGAGGAATAAGAACCTCTCTTATGTACCTTTGAAAACTAACTCGATACGGTCATCTGAGTTAATACCAGCCCAAAACATTACGGAGCCTCCACCGTAAGGGGTGATTTCCTCAAAGCACACTTCTGTGAAGCATTCTCCAGGTCTTCGTAACACTCGCTGACGTCGATCCTCATCACTAATCGAAATACGAGCTTCATCGGGAAAAAAACACTATTCCAGTCTTGTTGAGTCCATGACGAAAAATGTTGAGCGAATCTCAATCTGGCAACTCAATGCTCACGAAGCAATGTAGGGCCCCGAGCTGGGCGATAGCTACGTATATTGACGGTCTGAAGTCTCCTTCTGACTATCCATAAGCTTACTCGTGTACCTCTGACGTCCTCCAGGTTCTGTTTGAGATCCACGTACGTAACTTGACGATTTCGTAACGCTTGACTCACTATAAAGCGGTCGTCCCGTGGTTCAGTGCATCGTTTTCTTCCAGAATCGGACCTTCTACTGACGGAACCCGTTTCTTGGTATCGTTTCCAGCTCCTTTGGACGGTAGAACGGCTCACATTATACTGTTGAGACACATAATATTGGCTACAGCCTTCTTCAAGCAGCGCAATAATTTCACTAGCTCTTATCGTTTATTTCAACCATACTGAGAACAGCAAACAGAAGTGAACTAATGCATCAAATAGCAGAAATTTAATTAAAATTTATGCGTTAAAATAAAAAACGTAACAAATGAAAAAGAACTTAATAAAAGTTGGATTTCATTTACCGCCAAAAATACGTTTTTGTCAGTGAAAGAGAATTTTCATTCAAAAAGAATAAATTTCAAATTTAGAACGTTCCTTTTTATGTGCCAGAATACAGAATACACAGTAACAATTACAATTAATATAACCTCTTAATAAATAATATTTTGTTAATAATATGACAAAATCAAAACCGCCAGTTTTTTATGCAAAAGAGTGTATATATATATTTATTTATTTATATATATATATATATACACACACACACACAGACATATATATATATATATATATATATATATACTTATATACCTACGTTATGTACTCTAACTTCGTAATAAGTAAATGATTAAGCTCCCTTAATGGTTTCAATTTCTATAAATTTGTTTCAAAAGTGTGAGGAAGGGGTAAAGTCTGAAGGATAACATTATGTGAGACAGTGGAAGGCGCCAACTGATATTTGAAATATTTTTCCGCATACCACTGGTACTCGGCTGAATGTTCAGTTTCTTGATCTGGTGGAGCACTGACTAGTTTGGTTTGATTCTACAATGGTTAACGTAATTAATGTTTTTTATTGCAGTCCGAAGACGCTCTTCTTCTAGTCCTGTGTATTTTGTACGATTAAAACATTATTTATATTACAATTAGTTGGGATGATTAGCATTTCTGGAAAAGGAAATTTATGAAAATCCATTTAAATTCGTTGAGATGTTTATTTAATTATCATATTTTAAATATTTACTAAGGTATAATTTGGGTATTTCCCCTACCTTTTGAATTAATTTTGTCGCAGAAAAAATGCATTTAATAATCTGATACTTTTGTGATGTTCAGGTAACTATCGATTGCTATAGTCATGAAGAAAGAAATAAACTATTTATTTTATTGTAAATTAAAATAGGAACCTCTAGGGTCATCTCTTCTGACTGGTGGTATAATCAAATCAATATCGAGTTTTATGGCAAAATCAGTTTTAGCATTAAACTTAATTTTTACTTCAAAGTATAACTGAACGAAATTAATTTTTTTTTCAAAAACAAAAATAATACAAAAAGTAAAAAAATCTAAGCTAAAGAATAGTATTTCTTATTTTTTCATGTATAGAAGCTTTTTACGTCTATATTTATTGCAATATAGATTGCAAAATGGAAGGAAACCATTTCGATGCACTTGGGCAGCCAGAAATTTCAAAATTACCTGAGTTTGATGGTAAAGGATTTCGTCTTTAAGCATAAGTTGGGTTAATGGGAAAATTTTTATATAAATTTGACGTACTGTAATAATTGTGAGATGAAATGGGAGATCCAGCACGCTCGCCAGCCGAAACGTTAAGCTTAAAAATATATTAGAAATTACAAAGAAGGATTCTAGAATAGCAGCTGTATTATACGGATCAATTTTGCAAACTCTAAATCCTGAAACAACTTTGGAGTTTTTAGCTACTCGAGTTCTGATATCCGATTTCCCTGTCTTTGTTTCAAACTATCCAATTCCTTGTTTCATCAGCGAGAAAAGTTTTGAATGGTTTAAAAATGCTGAGTATAAAACAGTAAAACTTGTGTGCTCTGACTCGGTGGACCGAAAAATATTAAGTCATTTTCTTCAGCAGTTATTACATATTGGGAGAATTTGTATGCGAAAAATGTCCGTCTTAAAACAGAACGGCTTTATCTGAAAACTTTTGAGGTTAAACATGTTTAATTAGTCTCTTCTAAAACAAGTCATCACTAACATTAGCAGATTTTATGGTTGTGTAGACTTCCGGGCCCGGAGGAAGTACACTCTAAAATTTGTTTCCTTCCGAGCCCGGAGGAAGTACACTCTAAAATTTGTTTCCTTCCGGGGCCGGAGGAAGTACACTCTAAAATTTGTTTCCTTCCGAGCCCGGAGGAAGTACACTCTAAAATTTGTTTCCTTCCGAGCCCGGAGGAAGTACACTCTAAAATTTGTTTCCTTCCGAGCCCGGAGGTAGTACACTCTAAAATTTGTTTCCTTCCGAGCCCGGAGGAAGTACACTCTAAAATTTGTTTCCTTCCGGGCCCGGAGGAAGTACACTTTAAAATTTGTTTTTTTTCCTTTACTCCCTTTACCTACTGTATTTTCCTACTGTATTGCTACAGACCAATAATGACAATGTTTCTCCTTTTTCCACTGGTATGGAATGAGCTAATTTTGCGGATTTTCGTAGCTTTTCTTTAGTAATATTATTATGTAGACTTTTCCTAGTGAATTATTTAATTGCTGGAGTTCAATTTTTTTTTGTCAATATTAAAAATATGATCTGGTTTGTTTAGTAAAGCAAGCTATGCTAATACCTAAAGCAGCAGATCAAACATATTGCTGACTTCTTTTCGATTCCAGAGCACGTGTAAGAGACAAGCCTTCAGTATATTGAAAGCTACGCTCTGTGTGACGTTCTAAAAAGAATTTAGCCAATGTGGTCCAGCTGTTCTATTTTCTTTGTCGTCGGTTTCAATACAACGTTTTTCAGCAAATTTAGGAAACCCTGTTTACGGATATTAGGCTAGTCGTTTTTCATTATCAAAACCCGGATGTGAAAGTTTCCCGAAAAATAGAAATATGAAGTCAGTAATTAATAAGTAATAATTCTAAAAATCTAAACTTTTATGAAATATAAACAGAAAGTTTTCCGTATTATGTTTCGCGAATCGCCTCTTGGGCGTTCTGGATGGTATTCCATACCGACGGTCTTCTGTTTATACGGTTCTATGTCGCGTACCATCGTTGCGAACATATATGCGTGACGTGGCTGGTAATTGTAAAACTATTTTTATAATTGATTAAATAAATGAAATGTAAGTTTATATGAGAAGGGAAATGATATTCCTGTTTTTCAGACGGAGAGATAACCCTTTAAACACGTCATACATTTTTTTAAACTACCATAGGCTCGAAATAAGTAGTAAGGGATAGACTAAAGTATATAAAGATGTCGCGACTTTTTGGAGTGATGCTACCCTTTTTTGAGGTAGCTATTTTTAAGTAAGGGATGCCCTTAGCCTTATATAAAAAAATTCTCATTATCTATCCTATTCTGAAGGGATAGATGACTTTTAATTTTAAAAACAAATACAATTATAATCTCTGATTCTGATGGAAGCGTTGATTAAAAAGTTCCAAGCATAACAATTAAATGCGTAATCGACATCCAGCAATCCGGCGGTACGTAATCGTTTCCTTGACGTATAAATCTCGCTATTACGTACATATAGAGCCAACTGATTGGCGGGAAGGGGGGATGAGGTTTCTTTTAAAGTAAATATTGCGTATCGCGTATTGGTTTTACAAGTGACTGCAAGACCGACCGAGGCATCAATCCTCTTAGGGCGACTATACTTTACTCTATAACAACTGTTAAAAACAATTTCGTTAAGTTTTATTATTTATTCGCCTATTCAGAATTGCTTTTGCGATGGCCTCAATTGATTGTGTACATTGTATACATGAATATACAAATTAATATAAAATATAACATTCGAAAAATCTTTACGAATAACAAAATACTCTCTAGACCAGGGTTTCCCAACCTTTTTTTTATTGAGGCTCCCCGGACTACAAATTATATTTTAATGCCCCCTTTACTTTTTCATGCCCCCCCCCTTTGATTTAGTAAATTAAATAAAAATGGTAACTGATGTTTGTAAATACAGAAACTTACCTTTTAACAGTGAGACACAATAATTTTACACACTCAAACTGATTTCTCAACAAAAAATGTACACCAAAACGTCAAATTTTTCGCAAGTTTGTGGTAATAATAGTGAATATGATATTTAATTTCATTAATTTTATGCATGTAAATTAAAAATTACATTGTAATCTTATTTGTTAATGTTGTTTGTATATTTTTTGTTTTCTCTTTCTAAAATGCAAACGCTTTCCGCAAACAGCAATAAAAATAGTTGCAAAATATTGAAATTAAAGAGTTTTACCATAAAACAGGTGAAAAATAAACAGAACATCGAATGGTTGTGTGAAACGTGTTAAACTTTTCAAGTTTTTATATGCTTTATAAATTTAATTTTTATTAGCTTAACACCCTAGTTTGCTTTGTTTTGTTGGGTGTAGACAAAAAGTTAGCTGAGAAAGAAGAAAGTGCAAAATAGAGAAAACCAAAAGAGAGAGAAGGATGGAGAAAACTAAAAAAAGACTCGATCAAATGCATCCCGATAATATATTGTCACCTCTTGCCATACAAGGCTCTATGCAACCTCAAGAACAACACGATCAACCTATCAGCTGTGATGAAAGCCTACTAGAACCTTCGCCATAGACATTTTAATCTGTAAGTTCTGGAACTGTACAAAAAGAGCAAGGAAAGATGTAGTAGAAGCACTAGGTCTTAGCTGTGATAATTTTCCAATCAACAAAATCTTCTATTCAACGCATTTGAACACAGAGCAGAAAAGATACGGCGGAATCCATAAAATCCCATTTTTAGAATAAATGCCTGAAATAGTTAGAGAGGTTTCAAAGAAGAACGCTTGCCATTGCTTACTTTATTTGGAGAAAAGTAAAAACTTCTTGTTGTATCAAAACTGGAGACTTCTTCCGACCAAGATCAAGCTGAAGCTGTGTCATAGAAACCGAGGGAAACGTTGTAGTGACTTTACAAAGAGAGAATTTGTGTGATTTTGAAAGAGATGCGTTCCATCGAAAGAAAATACATTTGATTATTTCTATAATTATTTGGAAAACATAGCTTTGTTTCTTATATTGTTTTTATGAGATTCATTCTAAATTGATAACAATATTACCTAATTTTATTATTGCAGGTAAATCACTGAATAATATCGTGTCCATCAAGATCAAAATTGTTTTCTCGATTAAGAATTGATGAAAATTTCCTCCAAAAAAACATTTTTACGTGGGAAGAAGGTGCTGCCTTTTAGGAGACATAAAAAAGGTTCTTTAACTACAGTTACAGTTGAAAGAGTTGTAAAACTTATGCGAGACTTTCATGGTTGGAAGCAATTTCAGAAGCACTCTGCGTGAAAGAATATAGAAATCTTTATCCAGACTGTAAACATGAGACCCTTAAAAGGAAATATTCTGAATGATATCTCTTTTTTATAATAAATGAGTACTTATTATTTAGATTTGCTTTTGACTAAATATTTTCATAAAACATATCATTTCAGTTGATCTAGCTATAAAAGAAAAAGCGTTAAAACAGCTATTTATAAAAACTTCAACTTCAATGCCCCGTCGGCGCGAGTTAATGTTGACGTAGGAAGATACATTTTGCTTTTGTTAACATAATACGCCTCTTTAGCTCCATACAGATTAGAAATCTTTTCATATGAAGAAGACTATTAGCTCCACAATTGGACTTTGTAATTTCGGTTTGCCGTCATAAACGTCGATAACAATAGCACTTTACTCACAATATTAACAGATTACGTAGTACGTATGTATAATAGTTCTCAATTGAAATATGCGTGTTTGCATAGAACGATATTATACATTTTTGCTGAGTGTTGTTGTTCCATGAGAGTCTACTTCATTTTGCATCGAAAGCGATTCACTGGCATTATTTGTACTTCGTCGATACAATCGAGTTTTTAGTATTTATTATGTATTTAAATAAAATATATTCGTGAATATATATAAACAAAATGAAATATGATATGTCAGATAAGATAACTTGCAGGATTATAATGTACGATCTTGGGGAGATTTTGATACTAAAAGTGTTAATTGTGCGCGTAAAAGCGTTGCCAATTAAAGGATAATGAAAGATGTTAATCGATGAAACTGAAGAAAAAGGCCTTTTAAAAACATAATTAAGACAGATTTGTCAACATGGTTCACTGGTAGAAAAAGAGAAGTAACACAAAAAGCCAGTAAGTGTTATTAGCTATTTAGTAAACTTTCAGAGCATTCGAAAACACGATGAATTATGACACACTTGATTATCAATTGAACCAAATATCATTTTTCAATTAATAACTCTTCAGTACAAGGTATGACTAGCATGTTCTTACCAATCAATACGGCTGTTACGCGTTACGTATTAAAAGTAACAGCTCACATTTGGACCACCCCCTCTCCTCGTAGAGAGTTATATCCGGCGTGCCAAAATGAAAAGTGCTGGGTATACGAGTATTTGAGGAGGGACCCCAAATTTCAAAGTAGGGAAATCTAATGAACCTTTTTTGTATTTTCTGCAACATAAGGACATATGTTGCCTCATATGAAAACCGAATAATAGAAATCGTTTCTATGTTGCGACGAATAACAGAGTAGTCTAAAGTTTTGATTGAATTCCCGGGAGTTGCATTGTTGTTACCGAAATAGTCTGAAACCGTGCGTTAGTGTTAAACATTTCTTTTGTACTTACATTTATTATTAAAATTAGCTGTCACATAGTTTGACAAACTACAGCCGATATATCAATATTTTGAAAAGATACAATTTTAATAGTCAAAAAACAAGGGAGGAAGCGACACTGTCACGTTTCCTTAAAACACAATGTCTAGATTGTAACTGTTTTAATACATTAAATTTGATCAGTTAATATTTTTCCTCTAATTTTTAAGAAACCTAATATAAATGTTAGTTTTTAATCGAAGTCTTTTCTGTAGGGGTCCTTTTCTAATACATTCGAAATTTACACCTAGAACATTCTGGAGGAACATGCAGAAAATAACATATTGGCCATTGAGCTTTAACATTTCCAATACTACCTTGACTTAAACATGTAAGTATATTGCATATATGATGTCATTGTGAAACTGTTAAAGCAAAACACTGTACATACCGGATATTTCCATTTTTAGTTCGAATAAAACCTTCATACTTATTTACAAAAACAAATGTCAAGATTCGGGGACGTGCGTGAAATTTGAGGATGCGAGAAATGACATCCTTTAAAATTCATCTGAAGACAAAGTAAAATATTACTCTTATTTTTGATAATATTCAGGCAAGAAAATATCTTTGTTAGTTAATTGGAGACACTACCCGCACGGACTATTTAGTTAATAAATAAATTTGAGGTAATTTAAATATTTAGTTAATAAATAGATGGTCGCATTGACATAAACCAACGTAATAAAATAGTTAAAAATTATCAATTTCACATCGATTTTCGCAGCCGCTGAGCCATATTACAGACTGCTGTGGATTATATGCTAAATGCGGAGACACGCACGATCAAATGTATCGGATATATATTTGTTTCACTGGGGAGAACTTTGAAATATTGCAAAATAAAATGAGACTTTTCTAATGTCACGTCTTATAATACGAGTTAAAATGTGTCCGTGTATAGAAATCTAGAGTATATCACATTTTACCTAATGATGCTAATCGAGTTAATAGCGAAAGATGGTTCAAAAACTCGGCCAGTTTTATAAATTACAAATTAGATCGGTGAAAAAGTTTTGCTCCTAAAGTTATTGTGTCCGAAAACGTTTAATTCGATTTAGCGATTTAGTGAAGGTAACTACTTATATAAACTCAAAAAATCATTTTTATTCCAGTCTTTTGAGACTTTCAAAGTGACATGATTACGTATGCACATCTTAACCGCCTTAGATATGTTGTATAGAGCAAATACGTTTTAGTATCATAACATTGATTAAGGTAATGTAACAGCCAGTTCCTCGGCATTGCACGTTGGCGTAATTCGTCATAGAAAACAGAATTACAATTGTCCTAGCTTTAAGAATAATGGATTTGCGTATGTTAAAGGACATTTTTTAAAAATATGATTTGTTTCTTGTAAATTATATATATATATATATATATATATATATATATATATATATATATATATATTCATAAAATCATAGGATTAAATAGTTTTAATGAATTCTATACTAATTTAAATTATTAAACCATCCAGTGAGCATTGCGAAATATAAATTGATGACTTGCAATAAAATTTAAATATTTGATAAAAGTAAATAAATTAAAATAACTAATTACCAAATTGTTTACAAAAAAATATGGTTTTTAACAATCAAAGACATTAACATTACCCAACATCTCTTATTTTCTTTAGTAAAAATAAAATCTAAAAACTGAAAAAGAACAAAATTTATAAATTTGAATTTTTCAATATTTCCTACCTTTAAAATAGCTTATTTCCTTCTCAGGTAAAAAACCATAGAGTTATTTTTTTTAAATTTTATTTCAATTTTATTATTGACGGAACTGTGTATACTCAATATATTTAGTCAACTGTGGAGCGATTAGTGAAAACACTATTGTAAATGTAGGCTGTGTATTTTTAGCAAGGCTAAATGTTACTTGCGTAAGGTATTGCTAATTGCTTGCTAAAAATACACGAGTAATAGGCTTGCATTTACATAGGAATTATAAAGGCGCACAAACATACTCGTAATTCTATAATAAGAGCCACAAACATTGCCGCCATACTAGTTACGTCATTCCAATATTGCTAGCAACAATAACCCCGAAAGAATTTGTTTCTCATTTCTTTACATATTCCGACAAATTGAATTATCATTGATACAGATATAATCCTATGCTCGGTCTACTGAAGTAGATAGTTTTCTGTCTTTTTTGTTACTTTATTATTTAACCTGAATATAACGAAAAAGTTTTTAAAATAATAAATGTAAATCTTTCCAGCCGTACAACATCTTTTCACCAGGTCTTTCATATAGAGCTTTGTAACAATTTAAATTGATATTGTTTAAATTGACTTATCAGAACTAGCAGAAGGGTAGGCAGGAAATACTTAAAAATGTTGTAGCGTATTTTTATGAACTCATAGTAACTACGAGAAATCTCTAACCTAGTAACAATTAATGCAGGGCTTAGGTGGGTCACATACCTTGGTTAGGTGGACAACGCTTAGAATTGATATTTTTTCAGGTCGAGGTAATGATAGATGGCCTAAGAAGGCTTTCCTGCTGTTAACTAACTAACCGTATGGCCTTCTATTACGGGTGGTACTAATCCAATCGTTATCAAACGGCTAAATTTTTAATTGTATAGTGTACCAAGGGAAAGAGACAGGCCATTGTCCATTAAAAACATGGGCAGATTTAAAAAGAAGAAAGAATTACAGCTCTTTTAATTTTAATTTTACAATTCTTCAAATATTTTTCCGCTAAAATCATAATATTTTAAGATATTAAAAAAAGCGTAGCAGTTACCTTTTAGTCAAAAAAGGTTTATAAGTTTGAAAAAAACTAAAAGAGACAGATCCCCCCACTTTTCACTTCTTTGGTTTTTTCTCCATAAATTTATTTTTATTTATATTAGAGAGCGATCAGTTACTTCACCTCTATTTAGGTAATTTTAGAATTTAAGATGGTCAACTTATGAAGTATTTGCCTGTAGGCCTGCTTTCTGATTCATTAAACTTCCCCAATTAATCTCAAATAAAAACAAATCACGTAAGTGCGCAACATATTATTTCCCGACCATATTCAAATCACCGCTACGTTAAGAACCAAATATTATATTTCTTGTTTGGTTCTATAAAGCAGGTTTGTTTGCATAACTATTAATTAGCCAGTTCTCAATTCATTGTCAACGGTTTGCGAATGGACGTCTTCTAAAAATGATACCGGGGTATAAATTCATCTTCCTAGCGCCCAGAGTGAATGTGCCAACGTAACGAAATTCTATAATAAATGTTTTCAAATCATCTTAAACTTTTATATTCCACGTTACTACATATGATGTGAAAAAATAACAATTTTAAGCACTACCTGTCCGTCCATCGCTAGTATATCTCCTTTAAGGTTATCTCTGGTATGTATGTGTTAGTTTTGTACGAGCAAATATTTATTTTTACTTTTAATCTTCTCCCGTACGACATACACATATGAACAATACAAATTGTTAAATATTAAACGTGAGTATGTTGAATATTCATAAGAGTTTACTGCAAACGTCACACGCAACGGAGGTATCTATTTATTGGTCCACCAGAGTGAAAGGGTTTTTCGTGTAATAAATTAAGGATAATGTGGCATGTAATATCCTTAATGAAAACTCCCGCAAATGCAGCACAGATATATAAAATCACACACGTGTAGGAAAGTTGAATAATGTTTCTATCCAGCGCCCTGTTTCACCGAATATTTCTGTATAATTTGTTAGCGGATCAACAGATGATGTTAGGGATGCTTTAATAGGGATTACCGTCTATTCTAAAGAAATTACACTTAAAAATCGTGAGCCGTCACGGGACGCCTGGCAGATGTAAAATATCTATATTTTTTACATTTTTATATTGAAATATTTTTATTTGAACTAATTGAAAATGAAAAAAATAAATATTCAGATACTTGTTAAAAAAATTGTTTTATTTTATTTTTATGAATAATTTATCATAGAAAGATTTCTTAACCGTTTACGGAAAACATAATATTAATTTTATAATACTGTTAAGCGACAAGACGCAAAGCAGGACGAATTAAATCGGAAAAGGTCGACAAGAGGCGAAGCTGGCCGAATGGCATGTCGCGCCGTGCAATCAGAACGTTTTAACTACTATCCAAATGTCTCGTTAGATATTTCATTAAAAAATCAATAAAACTAGTTTTTTTTCAAGGTTATCATCAGTGTTATCTAAGTGTAAAGAATTTTTATCATCTCTATGCTTTGGCCAGAATAGATGCCGATACAAATCAACGAATAATATTGACAAAATTTCTGATATTATAGTCGATAAGCTTGCTAAGTTATAGAGATACCCAAAGCATTAGTGTAAGTGGGAATCGAACCAACAGCGGTGTGCAGTGACAGTCTTTATAATGTAGCCGAGGTTGACAATTTTTTTTCGTATTTACCAAGAAAATAAAATATTTGAGAGGTCATTGGAGTAGGCCAAAATATAGTCATCGGTGCATTTGCTAATTCAGCTATGTGTATTTAAGAAACTTTTCAGAAGAAGGAAACAACTGTTTTTTTTCCTCTAATGAACGTGTTTAGGAACAATAAAAAAATGCTACTAGGTAGAAAATAATAATAATATATTGACATATAAAATATGTTTTCGTTTACATAAAAATCCGTAAATATTTTTATCTTATGGTTTTCACGGACTTATTAGTATTATTTTACTAATACAAATTATGGTACGTGTAAAGCATGCACTTGATTTGCCACTATAAAGTTTTGTCTTACAAAATGAACATTTTAGCTATTTGCATAAAAGTAATACTAAAAATTCCGGCTGAGCTTCTTCTTCAGCATGACTTTTCTTGTCTATATGATTCATATTCTTCTAGAATTAAACTCCCTTCGTCGGAAGCAAAATGCGCGTCGCGGGTATTTCCATGACGTAAATATGAACATATTCTCGCTTTTCATAAAATAATAGTATAACTTACGTATTGCCACCTCTTCATTGTTCCAGGGCATAATATTTTATATGTTTTAAACATGTGAGTCTTATTCTCAAAACTGTCTTTTACATACACTCTATTTGAACCGTACCTTTCATTAAATGAGTTTACACAATTTTGTATAAAATAGTCTGGCCGGGAGGTACATTGACGTAAAAACTCGGGATTATCAGTCAATAAATAAGCCAGTCCTTCTCTACTCTGTACCGTTTAATCAGAATTCCCTCAGTTCTGTTACATTTGCTATCATTGCTCTTCTATGGGTCTTTCCAACACAAACATTTTTAAAATCGGACGTATAGTACGAGACATTAGCGAACAAATAAACAAAGTTTTCCGCTGTATAAATTAATTATAGATCATTAAAATTTTACGTAGATTATATTTTCTGTTAATGTAATTAGTTTTCATCAAGCATTACTAACACCGTTGATATAAAGGCTGCAGACAGGAATACACGTATATAATGACCTAAATGGTCGGCCGTTCCCGGTCAGTGACTTTTATCCAAAAAACGCATAACTAATTTTGTCAAGAATATAAATTAATTAACAATTGCCAAGAAAACTAGTTTATGGGTTTACTAGGTTATGGGTCTTCTTAGATCTATTAACACGGAAAATTGCATTAAAATAACAAAATCTTATAAAATGAAAATGAAATATATTTTATCTTTTATCATAGCTACGTGTTTATTTATAAGTTATTTCTTCACATATTTGAACAATTTTACAATAACGTATATAATAAAACGGCACTGATTGGTGTCAATAAACACATATATGTCTATTTATACGTATAAGAAAATCGTAAAAAAGCCGTGTTTGCATATTGAATGTTTTTCTAAATAAGGCACAATAGCCTAACAAGGTCCGCTTTTCGCAGAATGTTTGTAAAATCAGTGAATTGTGTGATTAATTAAAACAGCCATCAGTATAGAAGACATTGTTTAATTACGGTTTTAATATTGGAAAAAATCACCACATTTTGTAGCGTTTTCGTAAAAAGTTTCGTAAAAGTAAAAAGGTACCTTTTAAAAATCGCAAATGTGGACCTTGCTAGGAATCTTGTTTCCTAAAAAGATCTTAAAAATATTATGTAAATTAAGTAAAATGGAAGTTTAAGATTGT
This sequence comes from Druceiella hillmani, assembly GCA_039881145.1. Taxonomy (NCBI): domain Eukaryota; kingdom Metazoa; phylum Arthropoda; class Insecta; order Lepidoptera; family Hepialidae; genus Druceiella; species Druceiella hillmani. The sequence goes on along the minus strand of JAYKKI010000030.1, from coordinate 9,609,894 downwards.
CATCCGCCAAATAATTATTTACAAATTTTAGTTTAAATTTAAATTCAAATTCTTTGCAAAATAATTTAGCAAAAATGAGGTTACGGGTTTTATAAGGTCTATTGGGAAGGAAAACTGTAATAAAATAAAAAATCTCATAAAACAAAAACGAAGCTTACTTTCTCTTTTACGGCTAACTAATATTTATGGCTGACCAATATTTAAGAAATAAACTAAGAATTAATTACTTTATTTTATTTGTTGCAGATCATCTGTAATTTGAATCAGTCATTCATTCTGTAAAAACAATTTGTTGTAGGTCTTATTCGGAGTATCAGAAAAACACTTAAACAAACTTTGATAATAAAGAAAGATTGAAATGTCTGTTTTCTCTCCGACTTTTTATATTCTTCACGATTACAAGCTTGGCATTTTACACGTTTTATCTAGCAACCTTGGTAGTACTACACCTGATCCTTTGGCTTCTTTTTGATTTTCTCCCTTCGAATAGGTTCCAACTTTTTTAATTACTATTGGACATTTTTCGTCGTATTATTATTAGTAATCTTTTTTGTTTCCTTCAAGCTTTTTAGCTTCATCTTTAAGAGCAAAATTCTTGTATTCCATTGGACAACATGGTATAAAGCTTTGCATTTTTGTTTAGAATTAACAATTGCAAAATTTGCAGCGGGCTTTAGGACATTTCCGCGTTACAATGAGACGTCATTAAGAAACAAAAAGGTTTAAAATGGTGAAACTTGTTTGGCATCCAATGTTTCGATGTTTAAATAAAACAAGTCTAATAGAAGAAACATTAAAATCTTGACTGTTTTTACTGAAATTTAAAAAAAATCGTTGAGGTTATTAGAGAAATATCGCAATACTCGGTCATTAACAAATTGAGAATTGCTGTTAATATGGCGGCGTGCTAGGATAGGAGTGCAGTTACACTTTTTTATTAATGTTTTCACATATTTGTGCAATATTTAAACTTATTTGGACAATGGCAAGTACGAGTTCTTAAGTGTGGGTCTTCTTAACGACCAGACCTTGTTGGGCGACAGTATATTAAATACTTCTTATAATGCTTGCAGTACACTCTCATCGATACTTTTCAATATCAAAATATTTGCAACGCAACGGGCCACAAGTGGACCTTTTGTACACAATCGGCTCCACTCGGTTGTCCTCATCCAGTTATCCTTCCTTCGATGATATTCATTTTATGTATATGATTGTGTTTCATTTTACTATTATTTCAACTTTTCTTACTTTAGTCATGTGCGTGTAACCCACAAAATATAAATTCACAAAACTAAGAAGTTAAGAAGACCCCGGATGAAAGCGATACTTCGAAACAGAAGAAGTGCCACCCCCACACCAGACAATAATGTTAAAATATTATTGTCATTATACAAGGTGGTAACATTTGGGCTTAATTTTTTAATTTCTTGCTGAAATAGAGGCTAAGATTAGCATCGCAGTGGTTACAGATTTACATCTTTGATGGCCAGCGCAACGCATGGTCCCGGGTTCAGTTTTCAATCGTTTGTTGAGTGGAACTCGATATATATATATATATATATATATATATATATATATATATATATATACAATAAATAAATAGCTACCTACCCTAGTCTCTACTTGCAATAATAAATATTATACATTAATAATAATTTAATATAATATTATACCTTAATATGTATCGCAACTTCATTTTTATTTACTTTCGAACATAATTTCCTAAAAGAATGAGTTCACATTGCGCTCGAGCGAGTGAGTAACGCGTTGAAAGTAGCCATACAAGTCATACGCAGGTAGCATCGCGCGTGTAACTTGCGTGATGTTCGACTTCGGAGACGCGGTAGTGAGAATCGCGTGGCCGGCAGGGGCAAAGAGCGCGCCCCTCCACACGCACCGCGCCACGGTTAAGATAATCACGGTCAGTCCGTGGGGTGGACAAACGGGTCTCGAATTGATGACAGAATCTCGGCGTCTGTCTATTTTCTCGACGTGTCATGAAAATAGACAGACGCCGTCTGTAACAGACACATGTTGCTACCTATAAACTAAACGTATTGCGGAGAGAATATATTATTATACTTTAAATATTTTGACATATTTCATATTTTAGGTGTTGTGTGTTACTTAAATACGTTGTAGTAGCCATTGTAGCGTTATGTATTTGTTTTATTAAGTGTTTATTTATTTTTGTTATGTTATGTGTTTATATATTTTTGCTATGTTACTTGGCGATAAAAATCAAAATGGCGTGTACTTTTCGTGGATGTAATTGCATTAAAAGAAAAATGCCCGAATAGTCCTTTTGATTGTTGCCTCGAACTGAAAGTTAGTAAGTTTTATCCATTATTGTTTATTACATAATATTCCAAGACTACATTTCAAATATTTTTTGTAAATTTTATACTTTAACGTCGCAAAACACAATAGTGGTTTAATTGTGACTTGAGAAACATTTTTGCGTACTAGAAAATAATTCTAATACGTATTAGTCTTCTTTTAATATTTCGCTGAACGGATTATATTTTTAAATAATATGATTATAAAAATAATATTCTATGTGTTAATAAATTTAAAATAATCTTCAAAGATTGATTGGTTAGTTGACAAGGGGTTGATTATTTATTTAAGCAAGATAATTCGCAATTGTATATATATCGTAGAGAAGTTTATTTAAATTTGTTTATTAAACTTTATATCAAAATAAAGTTGACTGGTCCCTAATTGAAAATAAGAAATTAAAGTAAGAAAATGAAAAATTACAATATTTGTTTATAATTTCAGCCCATTTTAAAAACACTCTTTTCAGATCTTAATGTCTGTCGTTTGAAATGCAATTTTTAATTTTCCAGATACTTCAAACTCTGTTTTATTAATGAAGAGCCACATTGAACCAGCTCACAGCCATAGGAATGAAAGAGAGTTCTCATGTACGGGTACTTTAAAATCTGTAATAAAACTATTAGTTTTACAAATTATGTATGTAGTTGTTAATTAAAATCCGTTGCATAAAATTGTTAATTACTTGTCCTTTAACTTCTTATAACCATAGCAGAAAATGAAAGAAATTATAATTGAATTAAATTAAATTAAATTTAAACGTAATTTTTAGTAAACTTACAAAGATAATATATCTTGTGTGACGAAATAAACATTACAATAAAATATATCCCATTGTCTCGAAACTATCGGACTCATTGCACTTGAACTATCGTATGATGAAAAAATTATTATAATTAATTTAGATGTAGAGTTTTTACTTTGTATACATTGGCGTAGCCAGGATGAAGCAAAGTGGGGCACGGTCTCTCCAGAAAAAAAATAATTCAAGTGAAGTTTACAGATTGATGAAAAAATTGTTTCATTTGTCATGTGGTATTTTTGCAAATGTTTTAAGTGATATGTGACTTTTTTAAATATCATTATATTTTATAAAATTTATTAAAAAATTATTAATTTTATAAAATTATTATGAACAAATTGGTCTTTTTGATAGTACCGGCCCCACTTAGGAAAAATAGTGGCTTTAATTTTTCAATAAATCACATAATAATTTGTTATTGACCAAGTATGGGATTTTAACATAAGCTTGAAAATATGTCCCTTCCATTAATAGATTACGAAATATTTCTATGATTATATCTGCGTTTGTGTATTTTTTGTTTGTTTTCAGATGTACGAGTTACCCGCACTCGTATACGCAGTTACCACCTCGTGATAAAAAAGAGCTATTTGCAGAACCCCGATGCTATTCACTATTTTTCGAATTTATTTAAATTTTCTTGAATTGTGTTTTTATAGTAATTGTATTTTAATAACTTATATTGTATAGTAATGTTACTTAGAAATTTGTCTTTTTATTGAAATATTGGTTTAATGAATAAAATTATAAAAATACTTAAACAAATTTACTGTTTAATGTAATTAAAACCTTAACTTCTAATGTATTGACTTCAAAAATAAGTAACTTAGTTATTTATTACAAATAAGGAGGTACCTATTTCGAGTTAATTGTTTTTTACTTTTTGTACCTACCTTTTTTGAAGTTGGTTTTTTAAAAGATAATAAAGAATTAAACAAACCAAAAAAACTTGCGATCGAATCGTCATCTGGTTTCATTTTGAAGTATGTAACCCCTCCCATTTCAACATCAAATAATATATAGCAAAATGTTGTAAATTACTTTCTTGGTAAACGGGATGATGTAGAAATACAGTGTCAAGATGGAGGGTGGCAGGAAAGAGAGCCGCACGTACAAGATGGGAGACAAAGTTGGAAAAATCAAAATTAAGAAAAATATGACCAAGAAACAGGACGAAATAGTGACGATGAAGAAGAATCAGAAAAAATTGATTATGAACAAAAAGAGATACATGATAATAACAAAACAAATTCATCGTTTCGATGTTGCTACTTGGCCAACACCGATGCCTAATGATTTGAGAGTTGAAATCGTTAAAATGGGAAGTGAACCCTATCAAAATAGTGATGGTTCATTTTTAGATACTGGCTTAATGCCTGCAGATAAAATAAAAGGAAAAAGCCGACATTTCAATCCAGAATGGTTTTATAAAGCGTTACCAAATGGAGAAAAAGTATTCAGAAAATGGATGGTACACTCTCCAACAAAAACAGCATATACTGTTTTTCTGCAAACTGTTTACGCACCTTGAAAAAAAAAATCATCAGTGTTTTGCCAATGGGTTTAATTTGTGGTGAAAAGTAAACCCTTAATTGTCAGAATACGAAAATCCTGAGGAACCATCTCCCCTTTTTCGAAAAATGGAAATTTTTTGGAAAATGGATTGAAGTTGTAGAAAACAATCGAACGACATCAAATGGTATTTGACCAAGAAAAGAGATTTGTTCATATTGAAGGTGATCAAGTTGAAGTGAAGGAATTATTTTTATGTTTATTATATATATAGCTGGCAAGACTGCAGTTGAACTTGCTGAAAATATCCTTACGCAGCTAGAAAGTGATAACTTGGACATACCTCTATGTCGGGCTCAAGGACATGATAACGTTGCAACCATGGTAGGGGTTCATGGTGGTGTATATGCAAAAATCAAATAACACCATCCTAAATCATTCGCTAAATCTATGTGGAGTGCACTCGTTAATTCAAGTTTAACTTTTTCGAAATTTCAGAAAGAGTTTACAGGTTTTTTTCATTATCTACACATCGTTGGGAAATTTTAATGGTAGGTGTAGGCGTATCCGTCAAAAGATTAATAGAGACAAGATGAAGTGCTCATCACGGTGCTGTTAAACCAATGAAGAATAATTTTGTGAAACTTGTATCAACACTCGAAGAGATGTGTGATCCCAGCAGCAGCAGAAAAAACGTCGACACAAGAGAAGCAGCATCTTACCAGCTTTGTGTGACTTCAGTTTTTTATGCTATCTTTCCTTTTGGTGTCAACTCTTAGAAGAAGTTAATCAGACACAAAAGTATGTACAAACATCTTGGCTATCACTAGAAAAGTGTATGATAAAAATCAAAGCCCTAAACATTTCAAAGCTAACATATTCAAATAGTGGAAAAGGCTATTTCATACGCAACAAATAAAATGTGAGAGCTTAGATATTTTGATTGAAGGAAGAAGAGAAAGGAGTCTTCGGAAAAGTTTTGTTAAAATGCGGGACTAACATCTTCAGAGGAGCTGCCGAGAGCTATGTTAGAATATCTTGGTGGATTTTACAAAGAACTAGACCGTCGTTACAGTTACACCACTTCCAGGATTTCTTTCCAAGAAGCGATTCAATTGACTACATTGGAACTTCTCGGATTCATCCTAAAATAGGACTATTTTGAGTCTGTTCCGAGTGTAGCGCTGTGTCTAAGATTTTTTTTAACAATTTGTATTTCGATGGCTTCATGTGAAGAAGATTTTCAAACTTAAAATTGATAAAATCTTATTTAAGGTCCACAATGAGCCAAGCGCGACCAACCAAACATTCCATTTTATTTATTGAAAAAGACAGGAAAGTAAATTTGAATAATATGGTAGAATATTTTAGCAAAATAAAGTCACGTGAACAGAACGGTGTTAGTTAAAGAGTGAACACATCTGTTGTTGAAAAGGTTAGATGATTACTATTTGATGTGAAGCTAAAAGAGAAATTTCGTGTTGAAGCGGTAAATATATCACTATACTGAGAAAATAAATCTGTTACTACAAGTTCGGAAGTGCGTTGAAAGAAGAAACGAGACATGAGTAATATTGGCCTGTTCAGAAGTCCTGTAATGGTTTATGTCCCCAAGGAACGGAGATTAAAATGGGATAGTAAAGCTAAATAAGTATATTCTTATTGGATTTTCGGACAATGTGAAACGACTCAGTCTGTGTTTACCACCCGAGAAAAAATATTGTCACAATAAGAAAATATATCATAGTGATAAAAGGAAAGGAGGTATAGAAAATACTGGAGAAAAAAACGTAATTTGGGTTCGGGAGGAAAAAGAGAACTTGGTTCAGAGAGAAGAAAACCAAGAAAAACATGATGAGGCACATATACTTGACGAGCAGAGATTCATTGGGCTGTTGGCAGGGTTATATATCTCTGAGTAGTTTAAGTTTGAATACATCAGTATACACGATGAACATCCAAATGACGAGGATACCGATGACTCCTTAGCTGATTCAAATATTGGGCTTTCAGAACTTGGTGTAATTTTGAAAAGCAAGAGAATGCGTAATGCTCCAACAGTATGATGGAGAATGCGTAATGCTCCATCAGTATGATGGAGAATGCGTAATGCTCCATCAGTATGGTACGACAATTTGTGTGTTTCAAGTACCTTACCAGAAGTTGAAGAGATTGTCTTTTCAGATGTACTGAATGAACCAGAAGCTGAGCAATGTGAGCTGGCTATGTGTGAGGAGTTGCAGTCATTTGAGTAAAATGATGCGTGGAAGCTCATTGATATACCGAGTGAATAAAAGATTTGATGTTAATGATAAAGTACGATATGGTGCCACACTTGTCACAAAAGGTTTTTCACAACGATGTGGTATAGATTCTTTTCACTCTTTCTCTTTTTCATTGATACTTTCTCTCTTTTTCTCCTGCTGAGAAGCACTTGACGTTAGAAATGGCCTGTGCTCTCAGTGTAAAATGAGGTATATATATTATACACCCGGATGTGATGACTGCCTTTTTAAATATATACTTAAAAGGGCTCATATATATGCCTCTATACCTGAGGGCTTTCAAAATAAAAATAATGAGGAGGTTCTAACACATAAAAGAGCTATTTGCGGATTTGAACACTGTTTTTTAATTTGGTATGAAAGAGTAAAAATCGTTTATGTAAGTTGAATTTTAAGATTAATAAGTTCGAACCATGTTTATTTAAAAAAATAATGGTATTTTTAAAATAATAGAAATAGTGAATGTCAACGATTTCTTAACTTTTTCAAATTGCAACAAAGAGACAGAAAGATTGAAAACTGTATTAGGTTCCGAATCTAAAATAAAGAGATTCTTTGAAACGCTACTTAGGTGTGAGAATAAATATAAATGAAAAGTGTAATAATTTAACAGTAGATTAACAACAATACATAAAGCTATCGTTGTCTAGTTTAACATGTTCCATTGTAGATCCATATATACTCACATCGAATATAAATTAAATATTAAACAATCTGAAGAATATGCAAGAAATCTTTCTTATCCAAGACTTACAGGTAGTCTAGTGTATTTAGTTGTTTTGATAAAGTATAGTAAGGGAAACGTAGAGCTAAAGGGTTTTATACAGGAAGTACAATATATATATATATATATATATATATATATATATATATATATATATATAATATAATAGATATGAAGTTGTATACTGGTTACTGCTTTACAATGTGTGTCGCGGCAGAGTAACAGAAGGCTCTTTAATTACCTAGTACCGAAGTAGAGTATGTAGCATTGTCACTGGTATATAGAGAAGCTATTTATTTAAGAAATTTGATGCATGAGATTATTGGTAAGCTGTGTGTCGTCATTTTATATTATGATAACCGAAGTGCATTACGACTGACAAGTTTATTCGTCTTTTGCATAAGAAATCGAAATATATTGTTAAGCATTATCACTATGTTACACAGAGTATTAAACATAACTATTGATGGTAAGTAGACGTGGCCCGCGTTTCACGGATATCATCCGCATATTATATGTTATTCAGTGCGCGATGACATATACTTTATTTACAGATTGAATGCAATAAGTGGTAAAGCTCCGTCATTCACTTTTTATTATTGTTCGAAAGTATACTTTTGTGCCAACAATGATGCAAATATAAAAACCAGCGAAAAAACGTTACCAATTGCGGAATTTTCTCTATTAGATAAGTTAATTTGAATACACTTTATTGAATTTTAAATGAAAATCTTATTGGTAACGTAACTGAACTGGTCATTAATGCATCACTTGATGTAATTTACACATAAGTGCTGATAACGTGAATATGACGAAGTCTATCATCTTAATGAGATAAATTTTCATTCTTTAAAGAAACTGAATTTACATAATAATTCTACAATATAATATTGATATGAACATATTTTTCACTAATTTCATAAAATATATTAAAAAGAACAAAAAGAAATATAGTATCAAGTGTGATCTCCTTTTGCCGAAGTGACTGCTGCAATTTTTCGTAGCGAGCCTTAATGAAGTTTTTAATTATTTCTTGAGAAATACAACATTCAGACATAATAGCTGTTTTTAGGAGGTCTACGATGTTCCGAGAGTCTGGATGTACAACTCTAACATACTATTTTAGAATGTTCTAAAGATGCTCAATAGGATTAATTAAAATCAGGACTCCATGCTGGCCTATCTAAACGGTGAATCTCTACCTTTAACACGTAAGTGTCTACTTTGCCCATTCTATGTGCTCGGACGGTCCTTGAAGACAGCAGAAACTCCTGTAACGGCAAGTGTTGGTTGTGAATGAGTAATTAAGATTTCTCTGATGTTTCGTTGTGCATTCAGGAGTCATTTTCAACAAAAACTAACTCCGTACGTTCTTTAGAAATTATCTTCTCCTTCTTTGTCAGCACTGCAGCCTGGTGCAGTTCAATGGCTTTCCCAATATGCTCCCTCCAGGCAGTATGACTTGATGCAAGGTTTCTCCACCTGATGACTCCCAAAACTTTTAAGTCTTTCTCTACACTATCCAACCACCTTGTACGTGGTCTTGCTCTTCTCTTCGTACCTTCAATCTTCGCGAACGTCAGTTTTTTCAGTGTCTCTTCTTCTCTTATGTCTCTTCTTCTTCAGATCTTCCCTTCGTAAAACGTGTCCCAAACAACTGATTCTGTATGATTTTATTACTCTCAAAATGTTTGCTTGCCCATATTTAGTATAAATTTCATTGTTATATAAGCTTCTCCAGATATTATTTTCTTTGGCGTCTCCAAAAATTGATTGAAGGATCTTTCTTTCAAAAATGAGTAGCCTATTCTCTTCTGCTTTGTTGATTGCCCAGATTTCGCTACCATATAAAATGATAGGTCTGATGAGAGTTTTATATAGATTTATTTTTGTATTAACAGAGATGAGTTTTGATTAGAGTTGTCTATTTAGACCATAGTAACATCTGTTTGCCACCAAAAGTCGGTTCCCAATTTCAAAATTTATCTCATTTTTACTGGTAACGATTGTGCCCAGATACTTTAACTGAGTGACTCCTTCAAAGGTATAATTTCCAATTTGAAATGATTGCACTTCATACGCTCTAGAGCTTACTACCAAACATTTTGTTTTTCTTCGATTACTGCTAAATCAATATCTCTAGCAGCGGTTTCTAGGGCAATAAACGTCTCCATAACTTTAATGTACATTGTTCCACTAAAATATATTTGTATTCAAAAGTAGTTCCAATTTATACTCAAAAGCATTAACAAATTTTTCGCAGGCATATCATTGATGAAATGACAATATCTATTTGCGTTGATTGGAACGGGAAACACTTTCAAGGTGACGTAGGCATTGCTTTCAGCGGTGGCTATATTGCAGAAGGCAAAGAAGCTCTTACGATTCTAGTTAGGATAACTCAAGCTCCAAGTTGGATAAGAAAAAATGATATTCAAAGCTTCAAGTCATGTTATATATACTGCATTGCCTTTTATGAGTATGAAGATTTTGTTTCAAGTAATATTGTAACCGATTTAAAAAAGCTGTAGATAGTGCAGAAGTAAATTAATGTTCGCTTATTTCATTTATTAAAACACCGTAATAGGAAAATAACAAAACGTCAGCTATTTAAAAATACGTTGTTAAAATTAATTTTCCAGGCAATATGTTAAATATTTTCTGAAATATTTTTTCAATAAGCCTTATTGTGAGTAACTAAAATTATTTTGGTGTTTTTAAATTCAATTGTTTTCATAGCATCTCGAGAACATACCGCTTCTATTTAGTTTTATGTTCTGTGATGTTACGGATTCAATCAGAAATATCTTTATTGCAATTAAATATATTTTAACTCAAGAAATGCCTGCTGACTTGTTAATCTAAATTTATTAGAATGATTGGTCTTATAACAAATTAGAGTATAGAGCAAATGTTTGGAGTTTATGTTTGTTTTTATTGTACATAATTTTTGTACGGTTTACATAAATATTGTTAAGTGGGGATCTTTTTATATCTTTGTATAGCAATACTGTGTAACAAAATAGGATGTAAGTAAGACCATCTGTATAATATGGCCTAAGCCAACAAAAAAAGAAAAAATAAAACGTCAGCTGTTAACCGAAAGTCATCGTGTTTTATTATAAATGTGTACGTAATACTATTAGCGCGAGTTCTACTCGTACTTGACAGGTTTTCGTATTCATTTTAATTGTTATATGAAAAATATATTTTTTAGTTTCATTTAAATAAACGATTTTATGTTAATTTTATTTCTTATTCACTAGTTAGTAATTTTGTAATTCAGTGAATGTTAATAAAAAGTGAATAATAGAAGATTAGTTTAATTGCATTCAATTATAATTGTTTTATCGCTGCGAAAAGAAGAGATTCGATTCGCCTCGGTTTCCTCTACATTTTTAATTATTTATTTTTATAGTTATATACATTTACAAAAGTTACAGTTGGACATCCAGGTATTTGAGCACTAATAAGAAAATTAATTATCAATACACAATATTGACAAAAGGGTTATTGTGCCACAGTACATATCGACGTAATATTTCGAGAAAGTTATTTTTATTCAGCATAAACAAATCACACTCTGGTGCCACCACAGTCAAATAATTATGCGATTGAATACTGTGGGAAGGTGTGTCCGCTTTCCCAATTGCATTCAGCAATTCACTTTTCTTGATGCTGGCAAAAATGTGACAACACCGGAATTCATTACACATGAACAATAAGAACTTGCCAACAATATAAGGCTCGGGATCATTCTGTTCAATAATTAAAAAAAAAATTTCGTAATAAGTGTCTCCTCTGAATTGCAAAGATTATAAAGGTAGCACACTCAGAAGGTCTGTAGGAATTATTGCCCGCGTGAGCTGTAAGAGACACAGTTGACTTCTAACAAGTTTTGCAAGTTGACTGAAGTAATGTTTCGGAAATTCCTGAAATTAAACAGCAGAAATGTAAGTTTTCTGAATCACTTATTTACTACGTACACTAAAGGATCATTAAAACTTAGGTGCAAACAGAATTAATTAATTCTCAAAATTATTAGTTTTAAAATGCGATTCCTGGCTCACTTTCAATAGTTCGAGATGAGAGTATTCCATTTTTGTTACGTCCACAAGATGCGAAATTCACAATTAAAAGTTTCGCAGCAGTAACAACATGCTATCTCAACCAGAAATTAAATCTGAATCCGATGCCAAATGTATGTTGATCTTTGTAAATTTGACCTCTGTAACTTGAGTAGATGTTGTGATTGGGGCAATTAGTCTGAGTATTGAAATTTCAAAGCCGAGATTTCGGGAAATGTGCGTACCGATCTCAGTCTCAGGACCGGATTTTATTCAGATCGAGATTGTCATAAGAAAGTAGTTTATTTGTAAAGAAAACTTTCCTTAATAATTTTCTATGATTGATTGAACTTAGAAAAAATGGCGCTTATTAAACTTTAATTTTTTTATGACTCATTTAAATTAAAGTAGCACTTATTAAGCGATAGAAATAAAATAAAGACCAAAACACAAAATAAATAAAATGCGTTCCATGTGTTTTACTTTATTCTGCGATGACGTAACAAAATAAACGTTCAATATCAATGCTTAACACGTAACAAATATGTAGTGAGACATATTACTAAACATACACGTGTATATTATTATTTACGATGTATGTTCACAGGCTGATCCAATCCTGATAATATATATAATGATATAATAATATATAATGATTCGAATGGTAAAAAGAAAGAAAAAATTAAATATTTTGGAAAAAAATTCTCATTTACTCTTTTTTTCATTTTGATCTAAAACTGACTGACACCAACAGTGAATATAATGTCATTTTGCAGGTCGTCAGTTGACATTAATGTGCTTTTAATTTTTAAAAGAGTTTTTTCATAGCTTTTAAAATTTTGTTATTATGGATATAGTGGAATTTGATATAATAATGGTATTGAAGTAATTTTATGATAAAATATTTCACGTTTTTATCATATTGGATTTAAATTTTGAAGACAATTATCTCGGAAACTGTTGGTCTTTTTAACATTCACCGAAAACATCTCGTTTTATTAAAATTATGAGAGGAATCAGCCTATGCAAACATGTCATAAGAAAAAGTACAGCCTTTATAAAGTACTATTCATAAGAAAAAGTACAGTCTTTATAAAGTTTATTGTACAGTTGCCTGTTTATGTTATTTAAAGAACTTAAATTTTTCCCGCACATGTCGCGTTTTTGCAATGAATTAATTGACATAATTTTTTCTACTTAATTATCAGTTTTGTATACTTGTAACTTAACAGATTAAAAAAAAATTAAATCAGTACAAATAAAATAGCGTGCGGCATTATTTTTGTTAAATACACTATTTTATGGGAAAAAGAATGAAACTTTCAATATGGCTAAAGTGCATTCATATTTTATGAATTATCAGTTTTATTTAAAAAATAAGTAAAAGATTATTTTTTTGCATCGCGTACTCGAACCCAGTAACTGAATGTAATTTTTCGTACTTTCCTCAAAATTTCAGAAAAAAGACTAGCTTTCAAAACCACTTATAAACTATTGTTCGGTGAGGAAACCTGATAGTATGGTTGCTTTGTAAACGTCCAATACCGAATTATGGCGTAATTCGTTCAAAATATCGTAAATTTTAGCAAAATCCTCAATGCTGGAAGTAAGCTGTACAGTATCTGTCAATTCTATCGTACGTTAGGTTTTATGTAGCCGCTAGGCAATGCTTCCCGTATGAAATGTTTTTCTCTAAGTTTATTTATTTATTTAATGTATCTAATTGATACATATGACTATTAAAGCGAGTTCTTATAGTCAACTACAGTACCAGTCCAGCCCCGCTTGGCGAGCGGCGGGGATTGAACCCGGGTCGCCGTGTGCACCACGTGCAGTGAAAGGCCGTGTGCCTTGTGATCATCCCGACACACCACGGTGACGATAAAGTGGTTAAAACTAAATTATATAAAAAATTAAGGTTCATTTTTACGACATAATATTTTTTACAGGTTTCAAATCGGAAAACTAATGTTTAACAGTTTAGAGATATGCTGTTATGCGAGTTTTGCTAGTTGTCTGATAGTAGTTGCTCAACTGATGGCGATTCGATCTTTTCCAAATTAAAAAAATTATTTTCTTCAAAATCAATCCAAATTTTAAATAATATATAAAATTGGGTCAAATGTTACCTAAACCTATGGCACACGAATTTACCCGATAGAAAGAAGTGTTTATCAAGACCATGATTTCATTGATATTCAGTAAACAAAAGAAGTTCATTCCATAAATTCTGAATCTTAGCAAACAGGTACTATTCAACCTCAATCAACTTCAACTGCCCCAAAAAATAATAATGAAGATTATTATTCAGACAGAACGTTTTTGATGAAACAGAGTTAAACGAACCAAGAGTCGAATTTAAATCGACAGCTAACAATTTTATCGATACTGAACCGAGAGTTGCTGTAGCAAAAATAACTAATGAACTCGTGCTTACTGCAGTTAATAAAGTTACAACTTTCAAGTCTCCGAAACATAAATCAGTTACCCCAAAACTTTCAAGTCTCCGAAACATAAGTCAGTTACCCCAAAACCAACTTATTCCGAGTATTCCAAATCTGACTGATTTGGAATACTCGGAATAAGTTGGTTTTGGGGTAACTGACTTATGAGCAGGTTTTCTATATCTTATTTATCACCAAAACAAGAAAAAAATGCAGTAACCGGGGAAGAAAAGCAAGAAAGTGTACATTTTTGTCTTCGACGCCATATAAATTACATTTGAAGGCTTTAATAAAGAAAAAACAAGAAGCAGAAGCATTAAAAAAATAAAAATATATCGAAATTGTGAAACAAAACGAACAATAAAGAAAAGACTAAGAATAAAACAGCGTGCGAGAGAAAACGAGACAACAAAAACAAACTAAAAAGACAACTGAAAAAAGAAGGAAAGCTGTAAAAAAGCAAATTGCCCCATTAATTTCTGAAGAAAGTGATTTCTCAATGAACGATGAAACAGACGAATGCAAAAGACAAATGTTTTCACTGCGATGGTCTATTCTCTGAAGATGTCGGTGGAGAGGAGTGGATACAGTATACTTCTTGTAACCGCTGGGCACATGAAGAATGTGCTGGTGTTGATGGTGATTTCAATTAATATTCATTTAAATTTAAGTACAAGCATAAATTACTTCAGATATTTTTTTCGTATGGATCTCAAGTTCAAATAATTTGAATTAAAATATTTCTGATGTTCCTTCATTAATTACTTCTGATGTTCCTTCATTAGTACTTAGTAAGTATCTAAAGATTATTTATAGAGTTTGAATTATAATACTTTGTTTTGTTATATATGTTATAACCCTATGTTTATGTTACAATTATGTGATTAATAAATGACCGACTCGATAACAAGTAAGACGACAAGTTGATAGGTTTAGGCACATACGCGAATCGTGGCAAAAGGTAATTGTTAACTTTCAAAATTCATATATACCAGGATATCACCGTATGTGAACAGCTTGTTGGGTTTCGTGGAAGAATGTATATCCCAAACCAACCGAACAAATACGAAATAAACGCTATACCCTACTTGGGGAAAGGAACAAATCCTCAGAAACAAACACCGGCTACGTTTTTTACAAAGGAAATAACATCTTCGTTATGTGGCACAAATCGTAACATAACAATGGACAACTGATTGAGGTCTATACCATTGGTTGAGGAGTTGTTGAAGGAACTTTATAATTTGACTTTAGGAGGAATCGTGAGGAGTAACAAACGCGAAATTCCTGAAAAAATGAAGAATTTCAAGTCCCACACGATTAACACTTCGCTGTTTTGTTACGATCGTGATAATACATTAGTTTCGTATAAAGCTAAATTAAACAAAGTTGTGTTTGTTTTGTCAACAGTTCACGATCTGTGACGACAGTTCCCGATAACGATTATATGTTAATACGGCAAAACCCGAGATCAAACACTTTTATAACAGTACGAAAGGTGCAGTTGACACGGTTTATCAAATGTGTTCATATATGTGTACTAACCGTTAGACCAAACGATGGCCCATGTGCGTATTCTATAACATACTAATCCTTTGTACAATTAATGCTTATATTATCCACGTTTCTCGCGTGTGAGAAATAAGAAAAAGCTCACGGAGTCCTGGTTAAGACTGTGATTATGAGGCGTGATATCATGATACAGGATATTCGGAGCGAGTCGTCCAACATAAGCCTCTGTTAATCCTGCGTCGAACGTGTGCAAAATATGCTACCTGTGTCTGTCCAATGCTCTAAGAATGACGAAACACAGCTGCTTGAGATACAAGCAAGCTATTTGTGGTCCTCATAATGTTGACATATGCCGTCACGGTGTGGAATTTTGTATAATTAAAATATATTTTCTCTTGTTTAATCACTAAGTAAGATAACTTTGGTGCTATGTAATAATTACCTATTAATACTAAATATTTTGATAATGTTTGAGTTTTCTCTTGCGTACTCTGCTCGACGAATGGTTAGTTATTAAGTAACATTGAATATAGTTTAGTTGACTGGGGTTAAGAGTAAGAAATAAAAGTGTAAGTTTATTAAGTTATTTATTTTAGTTTTTGCCATTTATTATGAAAAACTTCATGGAAACATTATTACCGCCATAAAATATCGTATTACGTATACAATAAAAAGAATAATTTTATTGAATGTGTCCTTTTATCGATGGCCTCTTATACGATGTTAATAATTAATTTAAAATGGAGTTAATTAGATAATTCCTTAGAGGACTCCCAAATAAATTACAGTTTTGTTGACATCGGTGAAAATGGTCATAATTATTTTTGGACATAAAATCCATTTATAATTATATCAACATAATAAACTATTTAAAATATTATTTGTTTTATGAGCTAATGCGAAACAAAACCAATTATTTCTGCTTCACGTTCTTCACTATATTTTTGTTTTGACGATATCCATCTGAACGGTAATAATTTTCTTACAGTTTAAGAGATCGTGCATCCATAAAACATATCACTACAAAATTTTTTTATGATCTTATGTACTTAATCAAAATTGATAGAACTTATTTAATTTTCCGTAAATGGGATTTGAAATTTTATCTGCTCCATAATTTAACATGAAACCTTCGATTAATAAATCGTAATACAACGTTCTGTAACTGAGTAATAATCTTAGTTAAACTACTGGCGATCGGTAAATTCATATTCATCTTGCCGGGCAAAGCGAGCCGCTGGTAAAAACTAGTTTTTAAATAGAAGTTCTTTTTAGTTTCCCTTTTAAAATAATAACAATATCTTACCTTTTATTTCAAAAATTTTCATTCTAACAATATAATCCCAACCAATATTAAAAACGAGAAAAAGTCTCGGTTTGTCCTACTTTTATGGGTCGACGTGATTTTATGCACGGATGCACAGAAGTTTGTCGATAGGGAAATAATATAGATTGTTTTAAAGGACTTAACTATACTATAACTACTATATATTACTATACTATAACTTTGGATTTGGATTTGGACTATAACTTTGGATAATTTCTTAGTTGAAAAAAGTATTCAAACGGAATAAGGATAGAATAACAAACATACTTTCGGGTTATATCAATTAAGAAAATAAAACAATAGAGTTGACCTGTTTGTGTCTATTGAAGATATTAAAAAAAAGTATTTAGGTTAACATAACAGAAGTAATAGAAAAGAAAAATATTGTTTTTGAAATGTGTGTCTATGAGCCTTTCTATTTGTTGGCTCACCTAGCAGATGCAGTTTCTACTAGTAGATTCCGTTGACTATCAGGTAATATACGCTATGTTTTAACGCAATTGACCAACTAAAAAGGAATATGATAATTTGACGTTTCAATACAAAGTACAATTATTTAAAAGATAATTATTGAAGTGAAACTTCTTTGGGTACGATGTTCTCATAAAATATGAAGATCACAACGTCCTTCATGCAACGTTTCTGTAACGATTTTGTGACGTCAGGATGTCGTGAATCTGTCGTAAGAAGAGCGGAAAGAGATAAATGATACAATAAGGCAAGCAAGACAAGAAGTGTACGCATGCGCGAAAATAAAAATGGCATCGACTACTGCTATCAGCTCTTTTGTACGTCATATATAAAACAAAGTATACTGTTAAAATTTTGCATAAAAACAAACAAAAATGGTGCTGACTTCTGCTATTGGTTCCTTTGTACGGTATCTCTGTCACCAATAGACCATCAACATTTTGTCAATGTATTTATCTATTTATGATTGAGTTATTACTAATTTTGAATGTACTTCATCCATTACAAGACTAACAATATATGTACTTAATTTATATATAAATCCGCAATGTATAGTTACAGCCTATATAGTCATCGTCTTAGAATATAAAGTAATACAAAAGGCGCATACGCACAAATCTCTTCGCGGCCACCGTAAGCCAAAAATCTTCGCCTCAACCACGCTACTCCTACTAGCGCCCCGCCCTGCACGCGTGATAAACTTATAATAGGATAAATTTACCCATCAACTTCCGGAAATCGACTCATATAATATATCTGCTTGCGGTAGTATGATACATATTTGCATCGATTTATGTGGTGCATTGAATTGTATATATGAAATATTATGTATAATATTACGTATATATATATATATATATATATATATATATATATATATACACACACACACACACACACACACACACACATATATATATATATATATATATATTTACATTCCAAAAAAATAAACTTATTTGCCGATTTTTTCACTAATCGAACTATTTAAAGTATTTTAGATGTCTCTGGTTTCAGGAATTTTTGTTCAAGTCTTTCAGAATATTTTTATCTTTTTCTCTCTCTCTCTCTTTCTCTATGCCGCTTTACCCCCTACATATTTACAAATCAATGTTTAGCTCGTGAAAATATAGCTTCTGTCACTTGAAGTGAGTTGCAAGCGATGATTTTTTCATAATAGATGGCATTGCGTATTTGTTGAGGATAAGTTGAGTTGAGGATAAAATATTTTTGAGGATAAATTATTGCGTATAAAATATTATTGTCTTGTAGCAAATAATAATTTTTGAAGAGAGTAAAGCTATTTAAAAAATAAATCATTGGCTGTTTTGTTTGATTTTGCAGATTCTTAAATTCAAAGATTCGCGACTTTTTCAACTGCACGTACGAACAAATTATAGGAGATATCCAAAGGTTATTTATTATATTGTAGTCATATTTTATTGTAGGTTTAATTATTTAAGGATTATTAATAAAGTACAATAATATTTTATAGCATTCGATATGTGATGCCGAATTATTTTAAAGGTAATAGAGAAGAGGCTGACTAAGATATTTTTTCACAATTCCCTAAAAGGACATAGTTGTTTCGGCGCGTCTCTTACCTTCCAATTTTATGATCGTAGAAAGCGCAGATAATTCTGAGTTGGTGCGAGGAATGAGTTATGGACATAGGGTCACTGCATTTTGACTTTCAAGTAGATGAGCCCCTTAGTACTAGAAAGAGTTGAATTTTGTCTGTGTTCACTGTAGTACTGTCACTCCGTCGTACTCCAAGGGCGAAACCACTAGAAAGTTTTTCCTAAATGTTTCTGAGCAAATTGAGAGAATCTGGGTCTCAAACCCAACTATTAGACATTGTAATTCCTCGCGGGATATGACGCCTTTCGCTCAAACTTACATAGGTTCGCACCTGGAGGTAGCCGGTGTGTATATGCCGTTGGGAAATGCAGGACACAGGGCACATTTTGTTTTACTATAGTAAGCAAAATTATGCGCGTAGAGTCTTATTAGAGAGTGTGCGTCGAGATGGTAGTGTAGAGACACGCGGTTTCTTAGAACGTGATTCTTAACTTGGTTGAGAATGGACCAAACTTTGAGTATTTTCGAGCGTCCGCAAAATAAACTTTTAAAAAAAATGGAGAGGCTAAATTATTCTTGGCGTAGAGATAATCTCTAATCCTGTTGCGTGGAAACATTTAATGGTAGATACAGGACGTTATTAGGAAAACCTTCGAAGGTGCCTTCTTTTCCATGAGAGGATATGTTATGGGTACCTGAACGAGCCCTGAGACAACCCGGATGGAAGATGGGAACAGTGTTTTTAAGCTTCATTTAAATACAGTCACTGATACACTATATACATAACTGTTATATAATGAGCCATGAACAATACATACAATATTTACACGTTTCCATATATGATAGTTATCCTACATTACATACACGTCTCGATTTCAGTATTAACTTTAAATTTGTCGACTTAAACATTCTGCCCGGTTGAAAAAAAAAGTTTGATACACAAAAATCTTTGCACTGCTTAAAGTTCCTGATTATCGTAACAAAATTAATATAATACTGATTAGATTAAAAGGCACCATGGTTCTCTTTTTGATACGTTATTAAAGATCTGGGTCAACTTATCGAAATCAATTGTCGGTAGCAGATAATGACGCCTGCCGTTAAATCTTTAAAATAATAAATTCTCTTGTGTTCAAACTTAAATTTACAAGTTAAACTCCAGAATATACTTATAAATCATATCGAAAGCTTTTATTACCATCACTTGATTAAGTACGCACGTGTTTTCCGATGCCCTAAATAATTTATATCGACTTACATTTGTGTATCCGGCCATATAATATTTTGCGTGTGTATCGAAGCTCAACAACATAAAGATCAACTTTTTATCTACATTTGTATTTAACAAAAATATAAATAAAAATGAGGCTAAAAATGAGACTACGTTATGAAATAACTTCACACACACAGTTGGGTTTTTGTATGTCTGGTATACATATATGTATTGTTTTTATTTATATAACAGCAAAGCACAAAATATCCCTTAAAATTAAAAAGAAAATATGAGTAGTGTAAAAAATATTAGTAGTTGATAGATATTACTCTTATTTAGAATAATAAAATAATAGAATTTGCTTACAAACTCGTTTAGAGCGTTTTGTGGCGCTCACTGTGTGCGCTTCGCAAAGAGTAGACTTCATGAAATTACTCCATGAGGTCACGACTACGTCTCGGTGGATTGACCAAATGTAACAAGTAATAAGAAGGTAAAATTAAACAAAGTATTTGAATTTAAGAAAAATCAAATTGGCTGCATTAGTGAAGTCGGCGCTAGAGGCACACGTAGTCGTGTTTGTTTACCTCAAAACGTAAAACACATACCGTGTGTTAATGGAATATTTTTGCATGTTTTTAAGAAACATACATTTTTTTACTCCCGTGAGGGGTGTTAGTGTCGGTGTCAGAGCCCGATCCGTTTGTAACTTCGAATGCGGGGAATCGTGTTACAAAATAAATTTTAAACACTGCACAAATATTTAAATTCAGAAATGGATGACAAGCTTCTTTATCACTATGTGAAAATATTTCATTATTATTGTGAAACATCTATAGGCGCAGGTATAAACCGGATCGTTGGCGTGACGACGCTTGCAGTGCCGATGGGTCGCCACGCTATACTAAGGTATATATATATATATGTATATATATATATATATATATATATATATATATAGTCTATATGTAGTAGATTGTACGGTATGGCGACGTGTCGCCATGCGCAACCGACTACGCGACCCCCTCCTCACTCTGTACGACGCTGTTGTTTACTACTGTACACATAAGCTGTGCTTTATTATTTTTGAACACCATTTTCTGCAAGAAATTCGTAATACTTTATTTTTTCATTATGCTATATTTAGTTCACAGGAACTACAGAATAATCTTGTCTTTTATGCATATTACTTGTACGAACACGATGTTTCACATCTGCCAGGCGTCCCGTGACGGCTGATTTATTTTTTTTTGTATTAATTGTAAATAAATGTTTATTACATAAAGTCACCATTTTCTGTAAGAAATTCGTAGTACTTTACTTTTTTCATTATGCAATGTTAGGTTCCTGTAATAATCTTGTCTTTTATGCATATTACTTGTACGAACACGATATTTCACATCTGCCAGGCGTCCCGTGACGGCTCATTTATTTTTTTTCGTATTAATTGTAAATAAATGTTTATTACATAAAGTCACCATTTTCTGCAAGAAATTCGTAATACTTTATTTTTTCATTATGCTATATTTAGTTCCTGTAATAATTTTGTCTTTTATGCATATTACTTGTACGAACACGATGTTTCATATCTGCCAGGCGTCCCGTGACGGCTCATTTCTTTTTTTTTGTATTAATTGTAAATAAATGTTTATTAAATAAAGTCACCATTTTTCTGGAAGAAATTCGTAATACTTTATTTTTTCATTATGCTACATTTAGTTCCTGTAATAATCTTGTCTTTTATGCATATTACTTGTACGAACACGATGTTTCACATCTGCCAGGCGTCCCGTGACGGCTCATTTATTTTTTTTTGTATTAATTGTAAATAAATGTTTATTACATAAAGTCACCATTTTCTGCAAGAAATTCGTAATACTTTTTTTTTTCATTATGCTATATTTAGTTCTTGTAATAATCTTGTATTTTATGTTTTTATCTGTTAAAACTATTAGTTTTAAGTGGAATTATTAAGATTGATGAACCAAACATTATGATTAAAAACTTTAAATAAATAAATCCGTTTTATTTTGCCTATCATAGCGGTTAATGTAATTTTTGTGACAAATAGCACCTGTCTCCCTTACGGGGAATTAATTTTTATCGTGGAGTAACATAAAAACGCGTATGAAAAACATGAAAATAAAAATTTTTACTCGAAGTCGCACTTAACGGCTTTCACAGAAAATATTTTATTTAAATTTTAGTGAGAAGATGTCGAAGTTATCAAAATTAAAGTTTCGTGGCATTAAATAAATTAATGACAGCGTAATGGCGAGGAAAAGCTTTTCGAAAAGTAATTATAGTATTAAAAGGTTTGACTTTGTTGAAATTGAAACTTCGAAATATAAGAAATTGCCTTTTTATTACAAAAAACGCGTTGCGGAAAAATATTCTTACTCGAAGTCGCACTTAACGGCATCGACAGAAAATATTTTTTTTATTTTTAGTAAGACGTCGAAGTTATCAAAATGACTGCTTCTCGACTCAAAAGAAATGGCAGCATAATGGCGAAAAACCGCCTTGCGAAAGATATTTTAAGTTTGAAGGAATTTTGAAATTCTTAAAGTTAAGACGTCAAAATAAAAAAAAAATTTAGCCACGAAATTATATTAAACCGCTACGCTGAAAAGAAATTTTTTTTATCGAAGTCGTCCTTAGCAGAATTGCCACAAATAATATTACATCTTTCTGGACATGAGGATATAAAATTAATTAAAAATAAAGCTTTGCGCCAATAAACAATTTTGGTGGTCGCAAAGTTACGGGACACCGCTTTAGTTGCTTTTAGTATGAAAAAATTTGATTTTGTTCGAATTAGGACTTCGAAATATGAAAAATTCACTTTTAACCACGGAATCGCGGATATAAACGCGTCACGAAAACGTAAAAAAAATTCTTACAAGAATTCGGTTTTAACTGCATCGACAGAACACATTTTATTTCATTTTTAGTGACAAGAGGTCGAACTTAAGAAAATTAACGCTTGACATAATAAAAATTAATGACAACTTAATGGTGGGAAACCGCTTTGCGAAAAATTATTTAAATTTGAAAATCTTTGACTCCAAAATATAAAAATTAACTGTTTACCGCGGAATTACATACAAACACGTCGCGGAAACGTGAAAAAAAGTGTTTTACTCGAAGTCGCACTTAACGACATCGACAGAATATATTTTATTTTTTTTTTATTGAGAAGACGACAAAATTAACGCTTCTTGAAACAAAAAAATTAATGACATGGTAAAGGCGGGTAAGCGCCTTGCGAAAATTAATTTCGGTATTAAAAGATTTGAAATTATACAAATTTAAACGTCGAATTATGGAAATTTATTATTCCCGCTTTATCAGTGACATGAAAAAAAAAGAAATGAAATGACATGAAAAAAAAATTTAAACACAGCGTAATGGCGGGAAATCGCCTTGCGAAACACAATTTTCTTTTGAAAAGATTTGATATTGTTGAAATTATTCGTCAAAATATGAGAAATTAACTTTTACCACGGAATCACATAAAAACGGGTCCCGGAAACGTGAAAAAAAATTTCCTACTCGAAGTAGCACGGAATCGACGGATAATATTTTATTTCATTTTTTGGGAGAAGATGTCGAAGTTATCGAAATTAACGATTCTTGAGACAAACAAAATTAATGACAGCGTAATGGCGGGAAACCAACTTGCGAAAAATAATTTTAGTATGAAAAGATTTCATATTGTTCAAATTAAGGCGTCGAATACGGGAAATTACATTAATTTTTACAGCGTAATCACATAAAATTGTGCTGGAGAACATGAGAAAAATTTATTAATCGAAGCCGCACTTAACGGCATTCACTGAAAATATTTTGTTCCATTTTTAGTGAGAAGACTTCGAAGTTATCAAAATTAACGCTACGTTACGTTAAAAAAATTTTTTTTCACGTAATTGAGGGAAATCGCCTGGCAAAAATATTTTTTTTCTGCAAATATTTTGAAATTGTTAAAATTAAGACGTCGAAATACAAAAAAAAATGTTCGTTACGAAATCAAATTAAACATTATCGCTAAAAAGAAAAAAATTCTGTCCTCAAAGTCATTCTAACACCATTGTCACCGATAATTTTATTTCTTTCAAGACAAGAGGATGTCAAAATAATTGAAAATAAAGCTTCGTGCCATGAAACAACTCGGTGTTAACGAATTCGCGGGAAACCATTAGTATCAAAAGATTAGATTTTAGTCAAAATAATGCTTGGAATTAGGAGAAATTAACTTTTACCGTGGAATCATATAAACACGAGTGGCGGAGAAGTAAAAAAAGAGTTTTTTACTTAAAATCGGTTTTAAAGGCACCGAAAGAAAATAGTTTATTTCATTTTTAGTGAGAAGACGTCGAAGTTATCAAAAATAACGCTTCTTGACACAAAATAAATTAATGACAGCGTACTTGCGGTAAACTGCCTGTCGAAAAATAATTTTAGTTTGAAAAGATTTAGAAATGGTCAAAGTTAAGACGTCGAAATACAAAATGAAAAGTTTTAGCTACGAAATCACATTAAGCCTTTCCCTAAAGAGAAATAATTTTATTTTCTTTGACGTCGCCTTTAACGACATTGCCACAAATAATTTTATAACTTTCTGGACAAGAGGATATCAAAGTAATTAAAAATAAAATTTCGTGCCATTAAGCAATTTTGGTGGTCGCGAAGTCGCGGGAAACTGCTCCACGAAGTACATTTTTAGTGTGAAAAGATTTGATATCGCTCAAATTAAGAATTAGCAGTATGAAAAATTAAGTTTTCAATACGGAATGACATAAGAACGCATCGCGGAAACGTACAAAAAAATTTCTTACTCAAAGTCGGTTTTAACGGCATTGACAAAATTTCAGTGAGAAGACGTCGAAGTTATCTTACTCGAAGTCGTACTTAGCGGCATCGACAGAAAATAGTTTGTTTAATTTTTAGTGAGAAGACGTAAATCTTATCAAAATTAACGTTTGACCCAAAAGAAAAGTAATGACAGCATTTAAGTATGAAAAGATTTGATATTGTTTAAAAAAAGACGTCGAAATATGGGAAATTAATTTTACCGCGGAATTACATAAAAAAACGCATAGGAAAAACATGAAAAACAATTTTTTTTCGAAGTCTTCTTATCGGATTACTTCACAGAAAATATTTTATTTCATTCTTAAGCAGAAGTCGTCGAAGTAACCAAAATTAACGCTTCGTGTCATTAGAAAAATTAGTGACTGCGTAATGGCGGAAAACGGTCTTGCGAAAAATTATTTTTGTATGAAAAGATTTGATATTGTGCAAATTAAGACTTCGAAATATGGCAAATTTATATTTACCGCGGAATCACATAAAATCGAGCTAGAGAAATATGAAAAAAAATGGTATACTCGAAGCTACACTGAACGGCATACACTGAAAATATTTCATTTCATTTTTGGTGCGTAGATGTCAGATTTATCAAAATTAACGATTCTCGACACAAAAAAAATGATAGTGCAATGGCGCGAAACCGCATTGCGAAAAATAATTTTAGTATCAAAAGGTTTTATATTCTTCAAATTAAGAGTCGAAATATGGTAATTATTTTTTACTCCGCAATCACTTGAAAACGCGCTGAAGAAACATGAAACAAATTTTTTTACCCGAAGTTGCACTTAATGGAATTAACAAAAGATATTTTACTGTATTTATAGTGCGAAGACGTCGAAGTTATCAAATTTAAGCTTCGTGACATTAAACAAACTAATGACAGCGCAATAGCGCGTAAAAGCTTTGCGAAAAATAATTTTAGTATGAATAGATACGATATTGTTGAAATTAAAACGCCGAAATATAAGAAATTAAATTTTACTTTGGAATTACATAAAAACGCGTCCCGGAAATGTAAAAAAAAAATAGTTTACTCAAAGTCGCAGTTAACGGTATCAACAGGAAATATTTTATTTCATTTTTAGTGAGGAAACTTCGAAGTTTTCAAAATTACCGCTTCTCGACACAAAAAAAATGACGGCATAATAGGGGGGAAACCGCCTTGGGAAAAATAACTTTAGTTTGAAGAAATTTTGAAATCCCTTGAGTTAAAACGTCGAGATACGAAAAAAAAATTTTAGCCACGAAATCACGTTGAACTGCATCGCTGAAAAGAAAATTTTTTTTCCCTCGAAGTCTTCCTTAACAGAATTGCCAGAAATCATTTTATATCTTTCTGGACACGAAGATGTCAAACTAATTATAAATAAAGTTTTGTGCCATTAAACATTTTTGGTGGTCGCTAAATCGCGGGAATCCGAATTTTAAGAAGAATTTTAGTATGAAAAAAAATTATTTTGTTCGAATTAAGACTATCAAATTTGTAAAATCAAATTTTTAACGCGGAATCACATATAAACGCGCGTTGTGGAAACTTTAAAAAAAAATGTTTACTCGAAGTCCCACTTAACGGCATTGACGGAAATTATTTTATTTCATTTTTAGTGCGACGACGTCGAAGTTATCAAATTTAACGCATTTTGACGCAAAAAAGTTAATGACAGCGTAATGGTGGCAAACCGCCTTGCGAAAACTCATTTTAGTTTGAAAAAATTCTTAAAGTTAAGACGTAATTTAAAAAAAAAATTACCAACGAAGTCATATTTAACATGAAAAAAAAATTTCTTACTTGAAGTCGCACTTAGCGGTATTGACAGAAAATAATTTGTTTCATTTTTAGTAGGAAGACGTCAATCTTATAAAATAATTTTTATTGAATCGATTGAAACAAAAAAAAATTAATGACAGCATAACGGCGGGAAACAATCTTGGGAAAAAATATTTTTGTATGAAAAGATTTGATATTGTTCAAATTGAGACTTCGAAATATGGCAAATTAATTTTTAGCGCGGAATCACATAAAATGCGATCGAGAATTTTGCAAAAAAACTTTTACTCTCAGAAATTTTTTTTTTCATTTTTAATTAGAAGACTTCGAATTTATCAAAATTAAAGTTTCTTGACATTAAATAAATTAATGACAGCGTAATGGCTGGGAAAAGCTTTTCGAAAAATAATTTAGTTGTTAAAAGATTCGATATTGTTGAAATTGAAACGTCGAAATATAAGAAATTAACGTTTTACAGTGGAATCACAATAAGCGCGTTGCGGAAAAATTTTCTTTACTTTATATAGATATTAGAAAATATTAGAAAATATTTTTTTTACTTTTAGGGAGAAGACGTCGAATTTATCAAAATTAACGCTTCCCGACACAAAAAAGAAATGACGGCATAATGGAGGAAACCCGCCTTGCAAAAAATAATTTTAGTGTGAAGAAATTTGGAAATTCCTTAAGTTAAAACGTCGAGAAACGAAAAAAAAATTAGTCACATTAAACCACATCGTTGTAAAGAAAATTTGTTTTTCCTCGAAGTAGTCCGGTACAGAATTGCCACTAATAATTTTATATTTTTCTTGACACGAAGATGTCAAACTAATTATAAATAAAGTTTTGTGCCATTAAACAATTTTAGTGGTCGCTAAGTCGCGGGAATCCGCTTCACAGAATATAATTTTAGTATGAAAAAAATTGATTTTGTTCGAATTAAGACTTCCAAATATAAAAAATTAAGCTTTTAACGCGGAATCAAATATAAACGCTTTGTGGGAACGTAACAAAAATGTTAAGTCACACTTAATGGCATCGGCGGAAAATATTTCATTTCATTTTTATTGATAAGACGACGAAATTTTCAAATTTAACGCATCTTGGTACAACAAATTAATGACAGCGTAATGATGGGAAACCGCCTTGCAAAAACTCATTTTAGTTTGAAGAAATTCGGAAATTCTTAAAGTTAAGACGTTGTAATTAAAAAAAAAATTTAGCCACAAAATCATATTTAACTGTATCGCTAAAAAGTAAAAGTTATTTTTTTCTCGAAGTCGCCCATAACGACATTGCCAAAAATAATTTTATATCCTTCTGGAGAAGAGTTTATTAAACAAATTAAAAATAAATTGATGGCCGCGAATTGGCATGAAATCGTCTTGCGAAATACAATTTTATGAAGAAAAGATTTGAGATGGTTCAAATTAAGACGTCGAAATATGATAAATTAATATTTACCGCGGAGTCACCTAAAAACGCGCTGGACAAACATGACAAAAACTTTATTTTACTTGAAGTCGCACTTAGCGGCATCGACAGAAAATATTTAACACTTTATAAATAATATTTTACACTTTTAACATTAAATAGCATCTCTAAAATGTAAAAATTATTTTTTTTCCTCGAAATCGCCATTAACGGCATTGCCATAAATAATATTACATTGTTCTTGACAAGGGAGAAGACGTCGAAGTAACCTAAATTACCGCTTCGTGACATTCAAAAAATTAATGGCAGCGTAAGAGCTGGAAACCGCCTTGCGAAAAATAATTTTATCATGAAAATATTTGATATTGTTAAAATTAATACGTGGAAATATGGCAAATTAATAATTAAAGCGTAATCACATAAAATCGCGCTGGAGAAACATGAAAACAATTTTTTTTACTAGAAGTCGCATTTAGCGGCATCGACAGAAAATATTTTACTTCATTTTTAGTGAGAAGTAGTCGAAGTTATCAAAATTAACGCTTCGTTACGTTA
The DNA here is from genome assembly GCA_039881145.1 of Druceiella hillmani. NCBI lineage: Eukaryota > Metazoa > Arthropoda > Insecta > Lepidoptera > Hepialidae > Druceiella > Druceiella hillmani. The sequence continues at coordinate 9,580,984 of JAYKKI010000030.1, read as the reverse complement.
AAAAAAATAATAGAAGTGTAATGGCGAGAGACCGTCTTGCGAAAAATAATTTTAGTGCGAAGAGATTTGATATTGTTTAAATATGAGAAATTAACTTTATACGGCAGAATCACATAAAAATGCGTTGCGGAAACTTAAACAAAATTCTTACAAGAAATTGTTTTTAACTGCATCGACAGAAAATATATTGTTCATTTTTAGTGAGAATACGTCGACCTTATAAAAATTAACGCTTGATACAAAAAACATGAATCACAGTGTAAGGCGGGAATAATAGAAGTGTAATGGCGGGAATAATAGAAGTGTAATGGCGGGAAACCGCCTTGCAAAAAATAATTTTAGTGTAAAAAGATTTGATATTGTTCAAATTAAGACGTCGAAATAAGGTAAATTAACTTTTTCCTCGAAATCACATAAAATCGCGCTGTAGAAACTTTAAAAAATAATATTTTATACATACACAGAAAATATTTTTATTTTATTTTTAGTGCGTAGATGTCGAAGTTATCAAAATTAATGCTTCTCGACACAAGAAAAAATGAGAGTGTAATGGCGGGAAACTTCCTTGCGAAAAATAATTGTAGTATGAAAATATTCGACACTGTTCAAATTAAGACGTCGAAATATGCAAAATTAATTTCTACCGCGGAATCATATAAAATCGCGCTGGATAAACATGAAAAAATATTTTTTTACTTGAAGCTGCAATTAACGCCATACACAGAAAATATTTTTATTTCATTTTTAGTGTGTAGACTTCGAAGTTATCAAAAGTAACGCTTCTTGGGACAAAAAAAATTATGACGGCATAATGGCAGGAAACCGCCTTGCGAAAAATAATTTTAGTTAGAAAGATTTTGAAATTGTTAAAGTTAGAGACGTAGTAATATAAAAAAAAAATTATCCACGAAATCACGTTAAACCATAATGCTAAAAGTAAAAAAAAATGTTTTTCTCAAAGTCGCCCTTGACGGCATTGCCAGGAATAATTTTTATCTTTTTGAAAAAGATGGCGTTAAACAAATTAAATATAAAGCTGTGTATTAAAAAAAATTAGTGACCGCGAAATCGCTGGAAATCGCTTTAGGAAATTCAATTTTAGTATGAAAAAAATTGATTTGGTTCGAAATAAGACCGCGAAATATAAAAAAATTACTTTTTACCGCGGAATCACATATAAACGCGTCGCGGAAACGTAAAAAATTTTTTTTTACACAAAGTCGCACTTAACGGCGTTGACGGAAAATATTCCATTTTATTTTTAGCGATGGTCTAAATTAACGCTCCTTGACAAAAATAAAATTAATGACAGCGTAATCGCGAGAAACCGAATTGCGAAAATAATTTTAGTTGGAATGATTTTCAAATTGTTAAAGTTAAGACGTCGTATATTAAAAAAAAAATTCGTCACGAAATTGCACTAAACCGCATTGCTAAAAAGTTAAAAATAATTTTTTTCCTAAAAGTCGCCCTTAACGGCATTGCCAGGAATAATTTTATATATTTCTCGACAAGAGGACTTAGAACTAATTTAATATAAGGTTTCGGTTATGGGATAATAAATTAATTTATAGGATAGGATATTAATTTATACCGCAGAATCACATGAAAACGCGTCGGAGAAACAGGAAAAGAAAATTTAACTTAAAGTCGCACTTAACAACATTCTAGAAAACATTTTATTTCATTTTTAATGAGAAGAAGTCGAAATTATAAAAATTAACGCTTTACGAATAATATTTTAATATGGAAAGATTTGATTTTGTTCAAGTTAAGACACTCAACGGCATTCCCACAAGATAGTTTTTAATGAGACGAAGTCGAAGTTATTAAAATTAACGCTTAGTGACATTAAAAAAACTAATGACTGTGTAAAGGCGGGAAACACCTTGCGCAAACGTGGAAAAACATTTCTTACTCAAAGTCGCAGTTAACGGCATTTACAAAGTATTTAATTTTTAATGTGAAAACGTCGAAGTTATCAAAATTAACGCTTCTTGATACAAAAACAATTAATGACAATGTAATAGCGGGAAACCGCTGTACGAGAAATAATTTTAATATGGAAACATTTGATATTGTTCAAATTAGGACGTCGAAATATGAGAAGTTAATTTTTACCGCGAAGACGCATAAAACGCGCTGGATAAATTTAAAAAAAAATTTTTTACTGGAAGTCGCACTTAGCGGCATCGACAGAAAATATTTTGTTTAATTTTTAATGGGAAGACGTTGAACTTGTACAAATCAACGATTGACCAAACAAAAAATTAATGACAGCGTAATGGCGGGAAACCGCATTAGGAAAAATTATTTAAATATGAAAAAATTCGATATTGTTCAAATTAAGAAAAATATAGAAAATTAATTTTTGTCGCGGAGTCACATAGAATAAATGAAAAAAAAAATGTTTACTCGAAGTAGCGCTTAACGGTTTTCTCACAAAGTGAGAAGTCGTCGAAGTTATCAAAAGTTAAGCTTGGTGACATTAATAAAATTAATGCAGCGGAATGGCGGGAAACCGCCTTGCGAAGAATAATTTTAGTATGAAAAGATTTGATATTGTTCAAATTAAAACTTCGAAATATGGCAAATTTATTTTTACCGCGCAATCACATAAAAACGAGCTGGAGAAACATGAAAGAAATTTTTTTAGTCGAAGTCGCACTTAACGGCATTCACAAAAAAAACTTAATTTAATTATTAGTAAGAAGACGTCGAAGTTATTAAAATTAAAGCTTCGTGACATTAAACAAACTAATGATAGGGTAATGAAGGGTAAAAGTTTGCGAAAAATAGTTTTGGTATGAAAAGATTTGACATTATTGAAATTAAAACGTCAAAATATAAGAAATTAAGTTTTTACCGCCAATCACATACAAATGCTTGGCGGAAACGCGAAAAAAAAATTCTTTCTCGTCGTCGCATTTAAGAAAATTTTTTTTAAAATGTTTAGTGGGAAGACATCTAATTTAACAAAATTAGCGCTTCTTGACACCAAAAAAATTAATAACGGCGTAATGGCGGGAAACCGAATGGCCAAAAATAATTTTAGTTTGAAAGGATTTTGAAATTGTTAAAGTTAAGACGTCGAAGTACAGAATAACAATTTTTTAGCTACGAAATCACATTAAGCCTTACTGCTAAAGAGAAAAAATTATTATTTCTTCGAAGTCGCCCTTAACGGCATTGCCACAAATAATTTTATAACTTTCTGGACAAGAGGATATCGAACTAATTAAAAATAAAGCTTCATGCTATTAAACAATTTTGGTAGTCGTGAAGTCGCGGAAACTGCTCTATGACGTACAATTTTAGTACCAAAGATTTGATATTGCTCAAATAAGACTTCGAAACATGAGAAAATAAGTTTTCACTGCGGAATGACATAAAAACGCATCGAAGAAAAAAACATTTCTTATTCTGAGTCGGTTTTAACGGCATTGACGGAAAATATTTTATTCCATTTTCAGTGAGAAGACGTCGACGTTATAAAATCAACGCTTTTTGACGCAAAAAAATTAATGACTGCGTAATGGCGGGAAACCGCCTTGCGAAAAATAATTTTTTTTTGAAAAGATTTAATATTGTCAAAGTAAGACGTCGAAATACGCGAAATTAATTTTTACCAAGGAATCACATAAAAACGCGCTGGAGAAACAAAAAAAAATCTTTGCTTGAAGTCGCATTCAATGGCATTCACAGAAAATATTTTATTTCATTTTTAGTGTAAATACGTAGAAGTTATCAAAATTAACGATTCGTGACATTAAAAACATTACTGACAGCATAATGGCGCGAAACCGCCTTGCCAAAAATAATTTTAGTATGAAATGATGTTGTTCCAATTAAGACGTCGAAATATGGTAAATTAATATTTACTGCGGAATAACATAAAAACGCGAGGGAGAAACATGAAAAAAAATGACTTGTAGTCGCACTTAACTAATTTAAAAGAAAATATTTTATTTAATTTTTAGTGAGAAAACGCAGTAGTTATAAAAGTTAACGCATCGCGACATTAAAAAATCTAATGAGAGTGTAATGGTAGGAAACCGCCTTGCGAACAATAATTTTAGTTTGAAAAGATTTTGAAATTGTTAAAGTTAAGATTTCGTAATATAAAAAAAAGAATTAGCTATGAAATCAAGTTAAACCACATTGTTAAAAAGTAAAAAATATTTTTTTCGCGCGTGTGTGCGTGTGTGCGTGTGTGTGTGTGTATGTGTGTTTGTGTGTGTGTGTTTGTGTGTGTGTCTGTGTGTGTGTGTGTGTGTGTGCGTGTGTTTGTGTGTGTGTGTCTGGGTGTGTGTGTGCGCGTGTGTTTGTGTGTGTGTGTGCGTGTGTAGGTGTGCGTGTGTGTGCGTGTATGTTTGTGTGTGTGTGTGTTTGTGTGTTTGTGTGTGTGTGTGTTAGTGTGGTTGTTTGAGTGTGTGTGTTAGTGTGGTTGTGTGAGTGTGTGTGTTTGTGTGTGTGTCTGTGCGTGTGTGTGTGCGTGTGTTTGTGTGTGTGTGTCTGGGTGTGTGTGTGCGCGTGTGTTTGTGTGTGTGTGTGCGTGTGTAGGTGTGCGTGTGTGTGTGTGTGTGTGTTTGTGTGTGTGTTTGTGTGTGTGTGTGTTAGTGTGGTTGTTTGAGTGTGTGTGTTTGTGTGTGTGTGTTAGTGTGGTTGTGTGAGTGTGTGTGTTTGTGTGTGTGTGTTTGTGTGTGTGTGTTTGTGTGTGTGTGTGTCTGTGTGTGTTTGTGTGTGTTTGTGTGTTTGTGTGCGTGTGCCCGTGTGCGTGTGCTTGTGTGCGTGCGTGCGTTTGTGCGTTTATGTGCGTTTGTGTGTTTGTGTGAGTTTGTGTGTTTGTGTGTGTGTGTTTGTATGTTTGTGTGTGTGTGTGTTTGTGTGTGTATGTGTGTGTGTATGTGTGTGTGTTTGTGTGTGTGTGTTTGTGTGTATGTGTTTGTGTGTGTGTGTTTGTGTGTGTGCGTGTGTGTATGTGTGTGTGTATGTATGTGTGTGTGTTTGTGTGTTTGTGCGTTTGTGTGTGTGTGTGTGTGTTTGTGTGTGTTTGCGTGCGTTTGCGTGCGTTTGTGGGCATTTGTGTGCGTTTGCGTGCGTTTATGTGCGTTTGTGTGCGTTTGTGTGCGTTTGTGTGCTTGTAAGCGTTTGTGTGTTGTTGTGCGTTTGTGTGATTGTGTGCGTTTGTGTGCGTTTGTGTGTTTGTGTGCGTTTGTGTGTTTGTGTGCGTTTGTGAGTTTGTGTGTTTGTTTGTGTGTGTGTGTGTTTGTGTGTTTGTGTGTGTGTGTGTGTGTTTGTGTGTGTGTGTGTGTTTGTGTGTGTATTTGTGTGTTTGTGTGTGCGCATGTGCGTGTGGTTGTGCGTTTGTGACTTTACACGTAACGCGTTGTAACGTTACACGTAACGCGTAACGTAACACGTTACGTAACGCGTAACGTAACACGTTACGCAACGCGTAACGTAACGCGTAACGTAAGACGTTACGTAACGCGTAACGTAACACGTTACGCAACGCGTAACATAACGCGTAACGTAACTCGTAACGTAACACGTAATGCGTAACGTAACGAAACACGTAACGTAATGTAACACGTAACGTAACACGTAACGCAACACGAAACGTAACACGTAACGCGTAACGTAATGTAACACGTAACGCGTAACGTAACGTAAGACGTAACACGTAACGTAACACGTAACGCGTAACGTAACGTAACACGTTACGCGTAACGTAACTTAACACGTAACGCGTAACGGAATGTAACACGTAACGCGTAACGTAACGTAAGACGTAACACGTAACGCGTAACGTAACGTAACGCGTAACGTAACGTAACGCGTAACGTAACGTAACACGTAACGTAACACGTTACGCGTAATGTAACTTAACACGTAACGCGTAACGTAACACGTTACGTAACGTAACACGTTACGTAACGTAATACGTTACGTAACGCGTAACGTAACGTCAGTCAAGGTGACACTCTTTCTTTTTCTTTTATTAAACACAGTTTTTTTTGGGAAGCTTTTGGAAATGGCCTTATATCTTGTGGTGATAACAAAGGTACGACCGTAACCTGTATTAGGTTTCATATTGAAATCAGGAGGATTACCCCCATTAGCTAGGGTCCCAGGGGTTGACAAAGATACTAGAGGACAAGTCTGCGTGCTATTTTCAGGAGTTGGAGATGGTGTTTTTTGTACTGGTTCTGGTTGTGCCAATTCTTAGGTAGTGTTGTTGTCATTTACTTCTGACATGGTTAATTCTGGTCGATCTATTACATAAGATGGAGCAAAATTCAACTCTGTGAAAATATTGCGATTGAAGGGCCATATGCCACTCACCGTGAATCCAGTAATAATGTTTTGCGGTTCTGTGGCTTGTGGTAAACTGATTTTAACTATTGCAGGAATGTCATAGATCGTCATTGTCTTGCCAGGGTGACTTTTCATCCAATCAACGCAGGCCGTATTTGCATATCTCTTTAGAGGCCCATAAACACTACGTTCCAATGGCTGTAGCTTATGAGAGTAGTGGGGCGAAAATGACAGGACTACAACTCTGTTTTTTTTTGCAATAATCCAAAGTCTTAATGGGTAGATGAGAATCGTGATTGTCTAATAGCAATAATAGTGGACGCTCAACGCTGCAACGAGTTTGCTTGAGAAAATGCAAAATAAACGCATAAAAACAGTCCTCATTCAACCATCCTTATGGGTTTGCGCTACTGACCGATCCCGTTGGTCCGTTGTTAACAAAATGCTCTTTATAATTCTTGCAGGGGGGAAATGAAGAAAGGTGGTATACTATTCCCAGTAGCTGACACGGCAATTGCCATTGTGACCAATGTGCCTCGCTCGGCTGACGTTAGGGCACCAATCTGTTTCGTACCTCTTCTAGCAATAATTCTTTGCGGTTTCTGAACGGCGGTAATACCTGTTTCATCTACATTCCAGATATCACTTTCTTCAAACTTGTATTTCTCCAAAACATGAGACAGATTATCAAAGAACAGATTGACGTTATGAGAGTTAAAACTGGTTGCACGAGCGAGACTTGTAGCCTCTGGATTTCGGAGGCTAAGTTCTTGATGGCGACGTAGATATCCTTTAAGCCATTCTTCACCCGCCATAGAATCTCTAGTCGACGTGTCAGGAAACTTACGTTTCAAAGCAACAGCGTACTGAAATGCCAATTTACGAATTTCTACTGGAGTCAACCCAAAATATATATCTGCGGCCCTCTGTATGTACTCTGATAACATATTCTCTTCAGCATTGTCTAACCTGTCTAATTTTTACATAGCCCACAGACGTCACCTCAGGAGAGTCCACATTTTCCTTTACTTTCTTGCAATAGCGAGAGAGTGTGCAATAGTTAATATTATAATCTTTGGCAACACTTCGAATCGAATTTCGAGGACTAGCCTTCACAGCTTGCATCAAGACATCAGCAGACTTTTGGCCTCGATTGGTCTTTCTTTTGTGGTTTCTAGGCATATTTGACAGGTATCTAAAACAAAAGAACAAAGTCTTCAGTATTTATAAACTTTATTGGGTCTACTTATCACAGTGACAACTGGCCCCCGACCGACTGAGACAACATGTACCTAATCCATCATTAACAATAAAACAAAAACAATGGCCTCAAAAATTTGCAATGTAAACATAACACCATTTGTATGATAAAAAGGATCAAACTCCTTATTAGATTACACCAAAATCTTCGCCAACATAAATGCAAAGTAGTATTTAGAATATATAAACAATTAGTATAAAATTTTACTCACTATTCAATATTTTTTATTTTTGTGTATTCACTGTGATCCGAGCGGCCAGCAGCCATGACGCTTTCTGAGGTTGGTAGCACTGGGATGCGTTTGGATATTACAACTTAAGCGTATCTAAAACAGTTGCCATTCTAAAAATATAGACGTTGTGACAACTAGTACTTGTGACAAGGACACCTTTCCCCTACTTCGACGTCTTAATTTGAAAAATATCAAATCTTTCCATACTTAAATAATTTTTCGCAGGGTGGTTTCCCGCCATTACGCTGTCATTAATTTTTTTTGTGTCAAGCATTAATTTCTGTAACTTCCACGTCTTCTCATTAAAAATGAAATAAAATATTTTCTGTCGATGCCGCTAAGTGCGACTTTGACTAAGAAATTTTTTTTCATGTTTCTCCAATGCGTTTTTATGTAACTCAGCGGTAAAATATATATTTCGACGTCTTAATTTGAACAATATTAAATATTTTCATACTAAAATAATTTTTCGCAAAGCAGTTTCCCGCCATTATGCTGTCATTAAATTGTTTAATGTCACGAAGCGTTAATTTTGATAACTTCGACATCTTCTCAGTAAAAATGAAATAAAATATTTTCTGTGAATGCCGTTGGGTGCAACTTAAAGCAACATTTTTTTTTGTTTCTCGTGTGCGTTTTTATGTGACTCCTCGTTGAAAATTAATTTCGCGTATTTCGACGACTTAATTTGAACAATATCAAATCTTTTGGTACTAAAAGTATTCTTCGCAAGGCGGTCTCCCGCCATTGTGCTACATTAATTTTTTTAATGTAACGAAGCGTTAATTTTAATAATTTCGTCGTCTTCGCACTAAAAAGAAATTAATTTCTGTCGATGCCGTTAACTGCGACTTCGAGTAAGAAATTTCTTTCCGCGACTCGTTTTTTTTTATTCCACGGTAAAGTATAATTTATTAAATTTCGAGGTCATAATCAGATCAATATCAAATCTTTTCATACTAAAATTATTCTTCACAAGGCCACTAAATTTGTTTAATAGCAAGCAGCTTTATTTTTAATTGTTTTGACATCTTGTCCAGAAAGATATAGAATTATTTCTGGCAGTGCCGTTAAGGGCGACTTCAAGAAAAAATAATGTTTACTTTTTAGCGATGCAGTTTAATATGATTTCGTGGCTAAATTTCTTTTTTCATGTTACGGTGTCTTACGATTTCTTACGACTTTAACAGTTTCAAAGACTTTTCAAACTAAAATTTTTTTTCGCAAGGCAGTTTGCCCGGCGTTTATATGTGATTCTGTGATAAAAAGTAAATTTTTCATATTTCAAAGTCTTAACTCGAACCAAATCAAATTTTTTCATACCAAAATTGTATTTCGTAAAGCGGTTTCCCGCACGTTCGCGACCATGAAAATTTTTTAACGGCACAAAGTTTTATTTTTAATTAATTTGACATCCTCGTTTCCAGAAAGGTATAAAATTAATTGTGGCAATTCTGTTAAGGACTATTTCGGGGAAAAAACATTTTTCTTTTCAGCATAGCGGTTTCATATGATTTCGTGGCTAACATTTTTTTTCCCTATTACGAAGTCTTAACTTTAAGAATTTCAAAATTTCTTCAAATTAAAATTATTTTACGCAAGGCGGTTTCCCGCCATTACGGTGTCATTTTTTTGTGGAAACCAGCGTTAATTTTGATAACATCGACGTTATGGCATGAAAAATGAAATAAATTGTTTTCTGTGAATGCCGTTAATTGCAACTTGGATTAAAATTTTGTTTTCATGTTTCTCCAGTGCGTTTTTATGTGATTCCGCTGAAAAAATTAATTTGCCATATTTCGGCATTTTAATTCGAACAATATCAAATCTTTTCATACATGAATGATTTCTCGCAAGGCAGTTTTCCGCCATTAGGCTGTAATTATTTCTTTTTGTGTCAAGCGTTAATTTTTATAAGTTCGACATCTTCTCACTAAAAATGAAACCAAATATTTTCTGTCCTTGCAATTAAAACCGACTACTAATAAGAAGTTTTTTTCACGTTTCCGCGATACGTTTTTATGTGATTCCGCGGTAAAAAGTAAATTTCTTATATTTGAAGAATATCTAATCTTTTGATACTAAAATTATTTTTTGCAAGGCGTTTCCTGCCATTATGCTCTCATTAATTTTTTTAATGTCACGAAGTGTTAATTTTGAAAACTTTGTCATCTTGTCACTAAAAATGAAATAAACTATTTTCTGTGGATTCCGTTAAGTGCGACTTCGAGTAAAACAATTTTTTTTTCATGTTTCTCCAGCGCGACTTTATGTGATTCCGCAGTTAAAGTTAATGTCTCATATATCGACGTGATAATATGAGCAATATCAAATCTTTTCATACTAAAATTGTATTTCGTAAGGCGGTTTCCCGCGATTTCGCGGACACCACATAATTTTAATGGCATGAGCTTTATTTTTAATTAGTTTTTCATCCTCTTGACCAGAAAGATATAAAATTATTTGTGGTCATGCTGTTAAAGGCGACTTCCAGAAAAAAAATATTTACTTTTTATCGATAAGCTAAAATGTGATTTCGATGATAACATTTTTTTTTCGTATTTTGACGTCATAACTTTTACAATTTGAAAGTCTTTTAAAAACTAAAATTATTTTCGCAAGGTCTTTTCCCGCCATTACACTGTCATTACTTTTTTTAATGTCACTAATCGTTAATTTTGATAACATCGACGTCTTATCCGTTGAGTTCGACTTAAAGCAAACATTTTATTTCCAAGTTTCTCCACCGCGTTTTTATGTGATTCCATAGTAAAAATTAATTTCACGTATTTCGACGTCTTAACTTGAACAATATCAAATCTTTTCATACTGAAATTATTTTTGTAAAGCGCTTTCACGCCATTAGGTTGTGATTATTTTTCTTGTGTCAAAAAGCATTAATTTTGATAACTTCGAGGTCTCGAGGTTTCACTAAAAAAGAAATAAAATATTTTCTCTCAAGGCCGTTAAAACCGACTTCGAGTAAGACAATTTTTTCACGTTTCCGCGAGTGAAAAGTTAATTCCTCATATTTCGAAGTATTACTTTGAGCAATATCAAATCTTTTCACACTGCAATTGTACGTCTTAAAGCCGTTTCATGCAACTTAGCGACCACCAAAATTGTTTAATGGCACGAATCTTTATTTTTAAATAGTTCGATATCCTCTTGTCCAGAATGTTTTAAAATTATTTGTGGCAATGTCGTTAAGGGCGATTTCGAAGAAAAAAATAATTTTTTCTTTTTCGCGATAAGGCTTAATATGATTTCGTAGCTCAAACTTTTTATTTTGTATTTTGACGTCTTAACTTTTTTCCATTTCTAAATCTTTTCAAACTAAAATTATTTTTCGACAGGCGGTTTCTCGCTATTACGATGTCATTATTATTTTTTGTGTCCAGAAGCCTTAATCTTGATAACGTCTTTCATATTCTACGTCTTCTCACATAAAATTTAAAAAAATATATATTTTCTGTCGATTCCTTTAAGTACGACTTCGAGTAAGAAATTTTTTTTCACGTTTCCGCGACGCGTTTTTATGTGATTCCGCGGTAAAAAGTCAATTTCTTATATGTCGCCGTTTTAATTTCAACAATATCAAATCTTTTCATTCCAAAATTATTTATCGCAAAGCTTTTAGCCGCCATTACGCTGTCATTAGTTTGTTTAATTTCACGAAGCGTCAATTTTGGTAACTTCGTCGTCTTCGCACTAACATTGTTATAAACTATTTTCTGTGTCTATTTTGTGTGTGTACTTGCGACTTCGAGTAAATTTTTTTTTCAAGTATCTTCAGTGCATTTTTACGTGATTAAGCGAGAATAATACATTTCCCATAATTCGACGTTTTAATTTGAATAATTTCAAATTGTTTCATACTGAAATTAATTTTCCCAAGGCGGTTTCCCGCCTTTACGGCATCATTAATTTTTTTGTCAAGAAGCTTTTATTTTGATAATTTGACATTTTCTTCCTAAAAATAAAATAAATTATTTTCTGTCGACGCCATTAACAGCGACTTCGAGTAAGAAGCTTTTTTTCATGTTTCCCGTTTGGGTTTTTATGTAATTCCGCGGTTTTTAAAAATTTATTTTAAAAATTTAATTTTATATTACGAATTCTTACTTTGAGCAATATCAAATCTTTTCATACTGAAATTATTCTTCGAAAGCCGGTTTCTCGTCATTATGGTGTCATTAATTTTTTTTATATCAAGAAGTGTTAATTTAGATAACTTCGACGTCTTCTAACTAAAAATATAAAAAAATATTTTCAGTCGATGCCGTTAAGTGCTTCTTCGAGTAATAATTTTTTTTTACGTTTCCGCGAGGCGTTTTTAGGTAATTCTGTGGTAAAGAGTTAATATCTTATACTTCAACATTTTAATTTCAACAATATCAAATCTTTTGATACTAAAATTATTTTTCGCAACGCTTGTACCCGCCATTACGCTGTTATGAATTTTCTTTGTGTCAAGAAGCATTAATATTGATATCTTCGTAGTCTTCTCACTAAAAATTATTACTGTCTGTGCCGTTAAGTGCTGCTTAAAATAAGAAATGTTTTTTCGCGACGCGTTTCGAAGTGATTCCGGGGTCAAACTTAATATCTCATATTTCGAAGTCTTCTTTTGAACAATATCAAATCTTATCATACTATATTTAATTTTCGCAAGACGGTTTCACGCCATTACGTTACATTAAATTTTTTTATGTCAAAAAGCGTTAATTTTGATAACTTCGACGTCTTTTCACTGAATATGAAATAAAATATCTTCTGTAAATGTCGTTAAGTGCGACTTCGAGTAAAAAAATTTTTTTGTTTCTCCAGCGCGTTTTCATGTGACTTCGCGGAATGCGTAATAATGCAATGAAGAAACATGAAAAAAAAATTACTCGAAGTCGCAATTAACGGCATTCACAGCAAATATTTTTATCATTTTTAGTGCGAAGACGATGAAGTTATCAGAAGTAAGGATTAGTGACGTTGAAAAATTTAATGCAGCGTAATGGCGGGAAACCGCCTTACGAAAAATAATTTTAGTACGAAAAGATTTGATATTGTTCAAATTAAGACGTCGAAATATTGAAGAAACTTCATTTATTTCTAAGTCTGCATTTGAAAAATTGCAAATCTTTTCATATTAAAATTATTTTTCGCAAGGCGATTTCCCGCCATTAGGCTGCATTAATATTTTTAATTTCACAAAGTGTTAATTTTGATAACTTCCACGTTTTCTCCCTAAAAATGAAATAAAATATTTTCTTTGAATGCCGTTATGTGCGAATTCTTGTAAAAAATTTTTTTCATGTTTCTCTGGCGCGTTTTTATATGATTACGCGAAAAATAATAATTTTCCATATTTCAAAGTCTTAATGTGAACAATATCTTACCTTTCCATACTAAAATTATTCTGAATTAACTTATTTAATGTCACGAAGCGTTACGTGCGACTTCAAGTAAACAATTTTTTGCGTGTCTCTTTAGCGCGTTTATATGCGATTTCGCGGTAAAAATTAATTACCCATTTTTCGACGTCTTTCTTTGAACAATATCAAATCTTTTCATACCAAAATTATTCTGGAAAAGCTTTTTCGCACCATTACACTGTCATTAATTTTTTTTCATGTGACGAATCGTTAATTTTGATAACATCGACGTCTTTACGCTAATAATGAAATAAATTATTTCTATCGATTCCTTTAAGTGCGACTTCTTGTAAAAAATTTTTTCACGCTTACATGACGCGTTTTTATGTGATTCACACTAAAATTATTTTTCACAAGGCGGTTTCGCGTCATTACGTTTTCATTAATTTTTTTTATGTCACGAAATGTTAATTTCGGTAACGTCGACGTCTTCTCACTAAAAATTAAATTCACTGTGAATACCGTTATCTGCGATTTCGAATAAAAAGTTTTTTTTCACGTTTTTCCAGTGTTTTTTGTTTGTAATTCCGCGGTAATAATTAATTTCATATATTTCGACGCTTAAATTTGAACAATGTTAAATTTTTTTAACTAAAATGATATTTCACTTGGCGGTTTCCAACCATCACGCTGTGATTAAATTTTTTTTGTCAACAAACGTTAATTTCTATACATTCGACATCTTGTCACTAAAAATTAAATAGAATATTTTCAGTCAATGCCCTTAAGTGCGATTCTTATCTGCGACGCCTTTATATGTGATTCCAGGAAAGAAGTCATTGCGCTGCATTAACTTTTATAACGTTACGAATCCTTAATTTTTTTAAAAATTCGTCGTTTTCACACTAAAAATGATATGAAATATTTTCTTGATTGCTGATAAGTGTGACTTTGAGTAAACAATTTTTTTTCTTGTTTTTTCAGTGCATTTTTAGGTGATTAAGCGGGAATTATAAATTTCCCATAATTCAATGTTTTAACTTAAAAGATATCAAATCTTTTCATACTAAAATTATTTTTCGCAAGGCGGTTTCCCTCCATTACCATGTCGATAATTTTTTTTGGGTCAAGAACGTTAATATTTATAACTTCAATGTCTTTTCACTAAAAATGAAATAAAATATTTCCTGCGATTTCGCGGTCACTACATTTTTTTAAAACGCGAAGGTTTATATTTAATTATTTTGAGGTCCTCTTGGTGAGAAACATATAAAATTATTTCTTGCAATGCCGTCAAGGGCGACTTCGAGAAAAAAAATATTTTTCTTTGAGGCAATGCCGTTTATTCTAAGCTAAAATTTTTTTTTTCGTATTACGACGTCACTTTAACAATTTCAAATTCTTTCCAAACTAAAATTATTTTACGCAAGGCGGTTTCCCGCCGTTGTGTTGTCATTAATTTCTTTTGTGTCAAGAAGCGTTAATTTTGATAACTTCGACGTGTTCCCACAAAAAATAAAATAAAACATTTTCAGTGAAATAAACTATTTTTTTTCGGTGCCTTTAAAACCGATTTTAAGTAAAAAACTCTTTTTTTACTTCTCCGCCACTCGTGTTTATATGATTCCACGGTAAAAGTTAATTTCTCCTAATTCCAAGCATTATTTTGACTAAAATCTAATCTTTTGATACTAATGGTTTCCCGCGAATTCGTTAACACCGAGTTGTTTCATGGCACGAAGCTTTATTTTCAATTATTTTGACATCCTCTTGTCTTGAAAGAAATAAAATTATTGGTGACAATGGTGTTAGGATGACTTTGAGGACAGAATTTGTTTTCTTCTTAGCGATAATGTTTAATTTGATTTCGTAACGAACATTTTTTTTTGTATTTCTAAGTCTTAATTTTAACAATTTCAAAATATTTGCAAAAAAAAAATATTTTTGCCAGGCCAAACACTATCATTAATTAAAAATCCCGCCATTACACTATCATTAATTTTTTTAATGTAACGTAGCGTTAATTTTGATAACTTCGACGTCTTCTCACTAAAAATGGAACAAAATATTTTCAGTGAATGGCGTTTAGTGCGGCTTCGATTAATAAATTTTTCTCAGGTTTCTCCAGCGCAATTTTATGTGATTACGCTGTAAAAATTAATTTCCCGTATCGGACGTCTTAATTTGAACAATATAAAATATTTTCATACTAAAATTATGTTTCGCAAGGTGGTTTCCCGCCATTACGCTGTCATTAATTGTTTTTGTCTCAAGAATCGTTAATTTCGATAACTTCGACATCTTCTCCCTAAAAATGAAATGAAATATTTTCCAATGATTCCGTGCTACTTCGAGTAGGAAATTTTTTTCACGTTTCCGCGACCCTTTTTTATGTGATTCCTCGGTGAAAAGTTAATTTCTCATATTTCGACGAATAATTTGAACAATATCAAATCTTTTCAAAAGAAAATTGTGTTTCGCAAGGCGGTTTCCCGCCATTACGCTGTGATTAATTTTTTTTCATGTCACTTCACTGCATTTTTGTATGATTAAGCGGGAATAATAAATTTCCATAATTCGACGTTTAAATTTGTATAATTTCAAATCTTTTAATACCGACATTAATTTTCGCAAGGCGCTTTCCCGCCTTTACCATGTCATTAATTTTTTTGTTTCAAGAAGCGTTAATTTTGTCGTCTTCTCAATAAAAAAAATAAAATATATTCAGTCGATGTCGTTAAGTGCGACTTCGAGTAAAACACTTTTTTCACGTTTCCGCGACGTGTTTGTATGTAATTCCGCGGTAAACAGTTAATTTTTTATATTTTGGAGTCTTAATTTGAACAATATCAAATGTTTTGATAATAAAATTATTATTCGCAATACGGTTTCCCACCATTACGCTCTCAGTAATTAGTTTAATTTCACGAAGCGTTAATTTTGATAACTTCGACGTCTTCTTACTAAAAATTAACTTATACTGCGAGTTCGAGTAAAAAATTTTTTTTTTGTTTCTCCAGCGCATTTTTATGTGATTGCTAAGAAATAATTTCCTAATTTCGACGTCTTAATTTCAATAATATCAAATCTTTTCGTACTAATATTTTTTTTTGCAATGCGATTTCTAGCCACTACGTTGTCTTTAATTGTTTTAATGTCACAGCCTGTTAATTTTGGTAACTTCGACGTTCTCTCACTAAATATTAAATTATGTCTGCAACGCATTTTTATGCGATTCCGCGGTAAAAATTAATTAACCATATTTCGACGTCTTACTTTGAACAATATCAAATCTTTTCATACTAAAGTTATTTTTGCATTAGCTTTTTCGCGCCATTACGCCATCATTATTTTTTTTAATTGTACGAGTCCTTAATTTTGATAACGTGGAAGTTTCCTCACTAATAATGAGATAAAATATTTCTATCGACCCCGTTAAGAGCGACATCGAGTAAAAAATTTTTTGTTCACATTTTTCGCAAGGCTGTTTCCCGACATTACGCCCCGTTATTTTTTTTAACGTCACGAATCCTTAATTTTGGTAAATTCAACATCTTGTCACTAAAAATAAAAAAAACTATTTTCTGTGACTTTCAGTAAAATAATTTTTTTTTAATAATTCTCAAGCGGGTTTTTATGTGATTCCGCTGTATAAATTTATTTTCTCAAATTTCGAAGTCTTAATATGAGCAATATCAAATTTTTTTCATACTAAAATTGTATTTCGTAAGGTGGTTTCCCGCGATTTCGCGGATACATAAGGATTTAAATGGCGTGAAGCTTTATTTTTAATGAGTTTGTGATCCTCTTGAGCAGAAAGATATAAAATTATTTGTAGCAAAGCCGTTAAGGGCGACTTCCAGTAAAAAAATCATTTCCTTTGCGATACGCTTTAATGTGGTTTCGACTATAAAAAATCTTTTTTCGTTATTTTGACGGTTTAACTTTAACAATTTGATAACCTTTCAAAAACTACATTTATTTTTCGCAAGATGGTTTCCCGCCATTACGATGTCATTAATTTTGTTTTGTGTCAAGAAGCGTTAATGTTGATAACTTCGACGCCTTCTTACTAAAAATGAAATGAAGTATTTTCTATCGATTCCGTTAAGTGTGACTTTTAAGCAAAAAAATTTTTTTCACTTTTTCGTAATGCGTTTTTTGTAATTCCACGGTAAAAAGTTAACTTCTTATATTTATGCGTTTTAATTTCAACAATATCAAATCTTTTAATACTAAAATTTTTTTTGAGTAGGTTTTTCCCGCCATTACGCTTTATTTAATTTATTTAATGTCACGAAGCTTTAATTTTGATAACTTCGACCTCTCCTCATTAAAAATGAAATAAAATATTTTCTGTGAATGCCGTTAAGTGCGACTTCCGGCCAAATTGTTTTTTCATGTTTCTCTCCAGCGCGTTTTTATGTGACTCCGCGGTAAAAATTGATTTCTCATATTTCGACGTCTTAAATTGAACAATATCAAATCTTTTCATACTGAAATTATTGTTCGCAAGGCGTTTTCCGCCATTACACAGTTATTATTTTTTTTAACGTCACGAAACGTTAATTTTAATTACTTCGACGTCTTCTTTTTAAAAAGGAAATAAAATATTTTCAGTGAATGCCGTTAAGTGGGACTTCGAGTAATAAATTTTTTTTCATATTTCTCCAGTGCGTTATTTTTATTCCTCGATTAATATTAATTTCCCACATCGCGATGTCTTAATTTGAACAATTTCAAATCTTTTCATACTAAAATTATTTTTTACAAGGTGGTACGCTATCATTAATTTTTTTTTGTCAAGAAGTTTTAATTTTGACAACATTGACGTGTTCTCACTAACAATGAAATAAAATATTTTCTGTCGATGCCGTGCGACTTCGAGTGAGAATTTTTCTTTCGCTTTTCTGTGACGCGTTTTAATGTGATTCCGCAGTAAAAAGTTAATTTCACTTATTTCGAAGTGTTAATTTGAACAATATCAAATCTGTTCATTTTAAAATTGTATTTCGTAAGGCGGTTTCCTGCTATTTCGCGGTCACTAAAACTATTTAACACAAAGCCTTATATTTAATTTGTTTAATGTCCTCTTGTCCAAAAAGATATAAAATGATTCCTGGCAATGCCGTTAAGGGCGCCTTCGGGGAAAAAATTGTTTTTTACTTTTTAGCAATGCGGTTTAAAGTGATTTTATAGCCCCAAGTTTTTTTTTCGTGCGACGTCTTAACTTTATCAATTTAAAAATATTTTCATAGAAAATCGTTTTTTGCAAAGCAGCTTCCCGTAATTACGTTGTCATTAATTTTTTTGTGTTAAGAAGCGTTTATTTCTCACGTTTTCTCACTAAAAATTAAATAAAATATTTTCTGTCGATGCCGTTAACTGCGACTTCAAGTATAAAATGTTATTCTCATATTTCTCTAGCACGTTTTAATGTGACTCCGCGGTAAAAAATTATTTCCCATATTTCGATGTCTTAATTTGAATAATATCAAATCTTTTCAAAGTGAAATTATTGTTTGCAGGGCTGTTTCCCGCCATTACAATATCATTATTTTTTTAATATCGCAAAGCGTTAATTTTGATAACCTCCACGTCTTTTCACAAAAATAAAATAAAATATATTCGGTTAATGCTAAGTGCAACTTCGAGGAAAAAACATTCTTTTCATGTTTTTCTAGAGTGTATATGGGATTCCGCCATAAAAAATAATTTCCCATATTTTGACGTATTCATTTGAACAATATCAGATCTTTAATACTAAAATTATTATTCGGAATGTGGTTTTCCGCCATTACGATGTCATTAATTTTCTTTGTGTCAAGAAGCGTTAATTTTGATTACTTCCAAGTCTTCTCACTAAAAATAAATAAAAATAATTTCTATCTATGCCGTTAAGTGCGACTTCAAGTAAGACATTCTTTTTCCCGTCTCCGCAACGCATTTTTAAGTGATTCCGGGGTTAAAACTTAATGTCTCATATTTCAAAGAGTTCATTTGAACAATATCAAATCTTATCATACTAAAATTAATTTTCGCAAGACGGTTTCACGCCATTACGCTGTCATTAAATTTGTTTATGTCAAAAAGCGATAATTTTGATAACTTCGACGTATTTTCACTGAATATGAAATACAATATTTTCTGTAAATGTCGTTAAGTGCGACTTCGAGAAGAAATTTTTTTTTCATGTTTCTCTTGCGCGATTTTATGAATGTACGGTAAAAATTAATTTCCCACATTTCGACTTCTTAATTTAAACAAAATCAAATCTTTTCATTCTAAAATAATTTTTCCCAGGGCAGTTTCCCGCCCTTACGTACTCATTAATTTTTTTAATGTCACGAAGCGTTAATTTTGATTACTTCGACGTCTTCGCACTAAAAATTAAATGAAATATTTTCTGTGAACGCCGGTGAAATATTTTATGTGAAGGTCATCATTATTTGCCACAAGGCGGTTTCCCATAATTAAGATGTCATTAATTTTTTTTGTGTCGAGAACCATTCATTTTGATAACTTCCACTCTTCTCACTAAAAATGAAATAAAATATTTTCTGTCGTTCCGTTAAGTGCTGGTTCGAGTAGGAATTTTTTTTTTCAGTTTTGATTTGTAAAATATCAAATCTTTCCGTACTACAATTATAATTCGCAAGGCGGTTTACCGCTATTATGCTGTCATCAAATTGTTTAATTTACAAAACTTTAATTTTGATAAATTCGACTTCTTCTCACTAAAATGAAAAAAAAATTTTGTTAATGCCCTTGACTGCCACTTGGAGTAAAATAATTATTTTCATTTCTCTCCTGCGGGTTTTCATGTAATTTCGCGGTAAAAATTAATTATGCCTATTTCGACGTCTTAATTTGAACAATATCAAAACTTTTCATACTAAAATTATTTTTCGAAAGGCGGTTTCACTCCAATACGCTATTATTAATATTTTTTGTGTCAAAAAGCGTTATTTTTGATAACTTCGACGTCTTCTCACTGAAAATGAAATAAAATGTATGTTCTGTGGATGCCGTTAGAACTGACTTTGAGTAAGAAATTTTTTTGTACGTTTCCGCGATAGGTTTTTATGTCATTCCGCGGTGAAAAGTTAATTTCTCATATTTCGAAGTCTTACTTTGAGCAATATCAAATCTTTTCACACTAAAATTGTACGTCTTAAAGCCGTTTCCCTCAACTTAGCGACCACCAAAATTGTTTAATGGCACGAAGCTTTATTTTTAAATAGTTCGATATCCTCTTGTCCAGAAAGTTTTAAAATTATTTGTGTCAATGTCGTTAAGGGCGATTTCGACAAAAAATATTTTTTTCTTTTTCGTGATAAGGCTTGATATGATTTCGTAGCTCATACTTCTTATTTTGACCTCTTAACTTTAACCATTTCTAAATCTTTTCAAACTAAAATTATTTTTCGACACGCGGCTTCCCGCCATTACGCTGTCATTTTTTTTGTGTCCAGGAGCGTTAATCTTGATAACTTTTACGTCTTCTCACATATAATTACAAAAAAATATATTTCCTGTCGATTCCTTTAAGTACGACTTCGAGTAAGAAATTTTTTTTTCACGTTTCCGCGACGCGTTTTTATGTGATTCCGCGGTAAAAAGTAAATTTCTTATATGTCGATGTTTTAATTTCAACAATATCAAATCTTTTCATTCCAAAATTATTTATCGCAAAGCTTTTAGCCGTCATTACGCTATCATTAGTTTGTTTAATTTCACGAAGCGTCAATTTTGATAACTTCGTCGTCTTCGCACTAAAATTGCTATAAACTATTTTCTGTGTCTATTTTGTGTGTGTACTTGCGACTTGGAGTAAATTTTTTATTTCAAGTTTCTTCAGTGCATTTTTACGTGATTAAGCGAGAATAATACATTTCCCATAATTCGACGTTTTAATTTGAATAATTTCAAATTGTTTCATACTGAAATTAATTTTCCCAAGGCGGTTTCTCGCCTTTACCCCATCATTATTTTTTTTGTGTCAAGAAGCTTTCATTCGTCGACGCCATTAACAGCGACTTCGAGTAAGAAACTTTTTGTCATGTTTCCGCGTCGCGTTTTTATGTAATTCCGCAGTAAATTTTAATTTTAATATTACGATTTCTTACTTTGAACAAAATCAAATCTTTTCATGAAATTATTTTTTGCAAGCCGGTTTCCCGCCATTATGCTCTCATTAATTTTTTTTTGTGTCAAGAAGCGTTAATTTTGATAACTTCGACGTCTTCTAACTAAAAATATAAAAATAATTATTTCTGTCTATGCCGTTAAGTGCGTATTTCATATTTCGAAGTCTTCTTTTGAACAAAATCAAATCTTATCATACTATATTTAATTTTCGCAGGACGGTTTCACGCCATTACGTTGCATTAAAGTTTTTTATGTCAAAAAGTATTAATTTTGATAAGTTCGACGTCTTTTCACTGAATATGAAATAAAATATCTTCTGTAAATGTCGTTAAGTGCGACTTCGAGTAAAAAAAATTTTTTTTGTTTCTCCAGCGCGTTTTCATGTGACTTCGCGGAATGCGTAATAATGCATTGAAGAAACATGAAAAAAAATTTTACTCGAAGTCGCAATTAACGGCATTCACAGCAAATATTTTTATCATTTTTAGTGCGAAGACGATGAAGTTATCAGAAGTAAGGACTCGTGACGTTAAAAAATTTAATGCAGCGTAATGGCGGGAAACCGCCTTACAAAAAATAATTTTAGTATGAAAAGATTTGATATTGTTCAAATTAAGACGTCGAAATATGGAAAAAAATTCACATATTTCTAAGTATACATTTAAAAAAATTTCAAATCTTTTCATATTAAAATTATTTTTCGCAAGGCGATTTCCCGCCATTAGGCTGCATTAATATTTTTAATTTCATGAAGCGTTAATTTTGATAACTTCGACGTCTTCTTACTGAAAATGAAATAAAATATTTTCTGTGAATTGCATCGAGTGCGACATGAAGTAAAAAAAAAACTTTTTTGTTTTTTTTCTTTTCTCTTTAAAAAGTGAATTTTCTATTTTTCGACTTATTAATTTCAACAATATCAAATCTTTTCATACTAAAATTATTTTTCGCAAAACTTACCTGCCATTACGCTGACATTAGTGTGTTTAACGTCACGAAGCTTTGATTTTGATAATTTCAAAGTCTTTAACAAAAATTAAATAAAATATTTTATGGGAATGCCGTTAATTGGGCCTTCGAGTAAACAATTTTTTCATGATTCTTCTGCACGTTTTTATTGCGGGGTAAAAAATAACTCACCATATTTCGAAGTCTTAATTTGAACAATATCGTATTTTTTCAGACTAAAATTATTCTTTAGTAATCCTTTAAATGTCACGAAGCGTTAATTTTGATAACTTCGACATTTTCTTAATAAAAATTAAATTCTCTGTGAATGCATTTAACTGCGATTTCGAGTAAGACATTTTTTTACGTTTCCGCGACGCTTTTTTATGGGATTCCGCGGTAAAAAGTTAGTTTCTCAAATTTCGACGTCTTGTTTTGTAAAATATCAAATCTATTAATTCTAAAATTATTTTTCACAAGGCTGTTTCCCGCAATTATGCTGCATATATTTTTTTACGTCGCTAATCCTTAATTTTTATATCTTCGACATCTTGTCACTTAAAATAAAATAAACTATATTCTGTGAAAACCGGTAATAGCGACTTTGAGTAAAAAAAAATTTTTTCATGTTTCTCCAGCGCGTTTTTATGTGATTCCACGGTAAAAATTTATTTCGACGTCTTAATTTGAACAACATAAAATTTTTTCATCCTAAAATCATTTTTCGTATGGCGGTTTATCGCCATTCGCTGCCATTAATTTTTTTTAATGTCTCGAAGCGTTAATTTTGATAACTTGGACGTCTTCTGGCTAAAAATGAAATAAAATATTTTCTGTGAATGCCGCTGTGTGCAACTTGGAGTAAAAATTTTCATGTTACTTTTATTTTATTCTTCGGTAAAAAGTTAATTTCTCAAATTTCGAAGTCTTAATTCATACAATATCACATCCTTTCATACTTAAATAGTATTTTGTAAAACGTTTTCACGCAATTTCGCATCGACCAAATTTTTAATAGCACGATGTTTAATTTTTAATTAGTTCGACGTTCTCTTGTCAAGAACAATCTAATATTTATTGTGGCAATGCCGTTAAGAGCGACTTCGGGAAAAAATAATAATTTTAACATTTTGCGATGCCGTTTAATATGATTTTGTGGCCAACATTTTTTTTTTCTTATTACAACGTTTTACCTTTAACAGTTTCAAAATGGTTCAAACTAAAAATATTTTTCGCAAGGCGGTTTTCCGCCATCACGACATCATTAATTTTTTTTGTCAAAAAACGTTAATTTTGATAACTTCGACGTCTTCTCACAAAAAATGAAATAAAATATTTTGAGTGGAAGCCGTTAAGTGCGGCTTCGAGTAAAAATAATTTTTCCATGTTTTTCCAGCGCCATTTTATGTAATTCTGCGGTAAAAATTAATTTTCCATATTTCGACGTCTTAATTAGAAAAATATCAATCTTTTCATACTAAAATTATTTTTCGCCAGGCGATTTCCCGCCATTATACTGTCAATATTTTTTGTGTGTCGAGCATTAATTTTTATAAAGTCGACGTATTGTCAGTAATAATTGAACAAAATATTTTCTGTCCGTGCAGTTAAAACCGACTTCTTGTAAGGATTTTTACGTTTCCGCTACTCCTTTTTATGTGATTCCGAAATAAAAAGTTAATTCCTCATATTTGAACAATATCAAATCTCTTCGTACTAAAATTATTTTTCGCAAGACGGTCTCCAGCCATTACAATTCTATTATTTTTTTTAATGTTACGAAGCGTTAATTTTGGCAACTTCGACGACTTCTGTAAAAATGAAATAAATTTTTTTCAGTGAAAGCCGTTAAGTGCGACTTCGAGTAAAATTGTTTTTTTCATGTTTCTCCAACGCGTTTTTATGTGACTCCGCGGTAAAAATTAATTTACTATATTTCGACGTCTTAAATTTAAAAATAACAAATCTTTTTATACTTAAATAGTTTTTTGCAAGGTGGTTTCTTGCCATTATGCTGTCATTCATTTTTTATGTGAAGCTTTAATTTTTACAAGATAGACCTCTTGTCACTAAAAATGTAACAAAGTATTTTCTGTCCATATAATTAAAACCGATTTCAAGTAAGAAATTATTTTTACGTTTCCACGACGCGTTTTTATGTGATTCCGAGATTAAAAGTTAATTTTTCATATTTCGAAGTCTTAATATGGCAATATCAAATCTTTTCATAGTAAAATTGTATTTCGTAAGGCGGTTTACCGCGACTTCGCGACCACCAAGTTGTTTAATGGCATAAACTTTTATTTGTAATTAGTTTGACATCCTCTTGTCCTGAAAGAATAAAATAATTTGGGGCAATGCCGTTAGGGCGACTTCCAGGAAAAAAAAATTTCTAGCGATACAGTTTAATGTGATTTCGTAACTAAACATTTTTTTTTGTATTTCAACGTCCTAACTTTAACAATTTCAAAATATTTTCAAACTAAAATTATTTTTCGCAAGTCGGTTTCCCGCCATCACACTGTTATTAGTATTTTCAACGTCACAAAACATTAATTTTGATAACATCGACGTCTTTTCACCAAAATTAATTCAACATTTTTAGGAATACAGTTAAATGCGGCTTACAGTAAAAAAATTATTTTTATTGTTTCTCCAGCGTGTTTTTTCGTGATCCGCGGCAAATTTAATTTCCCATATTTCGGCATCTTAAATTGAACAATATCAAATCGTTTGATACTAAAATTATTTTTCGCAAGGCGGTTTCTCGCCATTACATTGTCATTTTTGTTTGTGTCGAGAAGCGTTCATTTTGATAACTTCGACGTCTACGTACTAAAACCAAAATAAAATATTTTCCGTGGATGCCGTTAATTGCGCCTCTAAGTAAAAACTGATTTTTTCATGTGTCTGCAGCGCGATTTTATGTGATTCCGCGTGAAAAATTAATTTGCCATACTTCAATGTATTAATTTGAACAATATCAAATCTTTTCATACCGAAATAATTTTTTGCAAGGCGGTTTCCCGCTATTACATTTTCATTGCTTTGTGTCGAGAAGCGTTAATTTTGATAACTTCGACTTCTACGTACTAAAAATAAAATAAAATATTTTCTATGGATGCCCTTAACTGTGGCTTCGAGTAAAAAAATATTTTTTCATGTTTTGCGCGATTTAATGTGATGCCGCTGTAAAAATTAATTTGCCATAACAATATCAAAATCAAAATTTGCCATAACAATATCATGAACAATATCAAATCTTTCCATACTAAAATTATATTTCGCAAGGCGGTTTCCCGCAATTACACTGTCATTATTTTTTTTTTGCATAAAGCGTTAATTTTTACAAGATTGGTATTCTCACTAAAAATGGAACAAAATATTTTCTGTCGATGCAATTAAAACCGACTTCTCGTAAGAAATTTTTTTTACGTTACCGCGGCGCGTTGTTATGTTATTCCGCGGTAAAAAGTTAATTTCTCATATCTAAACAATATTAAATCTCTTGGTACTAAAATTATTTTTCGCAAGTTGGTCTCCCGCCCTTAAACTTTTATTATTTTTTTAACGTTACGAAGCGTTAATTTTGATAACTTCGACTACTTCTCACTAAAAATGAAATAAAATATTTTCTATCGATGCCGCTAAATGCGACTTCAAGTAGGAAATTTTGTTTTCATGTTTCTCCAGCGCGATTTTATGTGATTCCGCTGTAAAAATTCATTTGTCCTATTTCGACGTCTTAATTTGAACAATGTCAAATATTTTCATATCTTTTAATAATTAAATGATTTTTCGCAAGGCGGTTTCCCGCACTTACGCTGTCATTAATTTTCTTAATGTCACTAATCGTTAATTTTGATAACTTCGACGTCTTATCACTAATAACGAAATAAAATATTTCTATTGATCCCGTTAAGTGCGACTTCGAGTAAGAAATTATTTTTTTCATGTTTACGTGACACGTTTATTTGATTCCGCCATAAAATCTAATTTTTCATATTTTGACATCTTAATTTGAACAATATCAAATTTTTCATACTCAAATTATTTTCCACAAGGCGGTTTCCCGCCATTACGCAGTCATTAATTTGTTTTGTGTTAAGAAGCGTTAATTTTGATAACTTCGACGTGTTCTCTCTAAAACTGATTCAAAATATTTTCCGTCGACACCATTAAGTGCGACTTCGAGCATAAAATTTTTTTTCATTTTCCTCTAGCGTGTATTTATGTGACTCCGCCGTAAAAATTAACTTCCCAAATTTTGACATCTTAATTTGAAAAATATCAAATGTTTTCATACTGAAATTAATGTTCGCAAGGCGGTTTAAGGCCATTATGCTGTCATTCATTTTTTTTTGTGGAGAAACTTTATTTTTGGTAATTTCCATGTCTTCTTATTCAAAATGAAATAAAGTATTTTCTGTCGATGCCGTGCGACTTCGAGTAAGAAATGTTTTTCACGATTCCGCGACGCGTATTTATGCGATTCCGCGGTAAAAAGTTAATTTCCCATATTTCGAAGTCTTAATTTGAACAATATCTGTTCATTATAAAATTGTATTTTGTAAGGCGGTTTCCCGCGGTTTCGCGATCACTAAAATTTTTTAAAACGCCAAGATTTATATTTAAATATTTTGAAGTCCTCTCCTTCGCAGTAAAAAATTAATTTAAGCAAGCGGTAATTGTTATAAGGTCGACGTTTTCTTACAAAAACTGAAACAAAATATTTTCTGTCGATGCCGCTAAGTGCGACTTTAAGTAAAAAAATTTTTTGTCATGTTTCTCCAGCGCGTTTTTATGTGATTGCGCCGTAAAAAATAATTTACCATATGTCGATGTCTTAATATGAACAATATAAAATATTTTGATGCTAAAATTATTCTTCGCAATGCGGTTTTCCGCTATTGGGCTGCATTAATTTTTTTAATGTCACGAAGCGTTAATTTTAATAACTTAGTCGTCTTCGCACTAAAAATGATATAAACTATTTTCTGTCGATGCCGTTATGCCGTCGTATGACTTCGAGTAAATAATTTGTTTTTCATGTTTCTCCAACGTGTTTTTATGTGATTGCGCGGTGAAGAATAATTAACCATATTTCGACGTCTTAATTTGAACAATATCAAATCTTTTCATACTAAAATAATTTTTCGCAATGCGGTTTCCCGCCATTACGCTGTTATTAATTTTTTTTTGTCAAGCGTTATTTTTATGACTTCGACGTCTTTTCACTAATAACGAAACAAAATATTTTCTGTCGATGCCGCTAAGTGCGACTTCGAGTATGAAATTTTTTTCACGTTTCTCTATCCCGTTTTATGGGACTCCGCGGTAAAAATTAATTTCTCACATTTCGACGTCTTAATTTGAGCAATATCAAATCTTTTCCTAATTAAATCGTATTTCGTAAGTTTATTTCCCGCGATTTCGCGGCCACCAAATTTTTTAATAGCACGCTGATTTACTTTTGATTTATTCGACATTCTCTTCTCCAGAAGGATATAAAATTATTTCTGGCAATGTCGTTAAGGACGACTTCGGGGAAAAAATTATTTTTACTTTTTAGCTTTGCATTTTAATATTATTTCGTGGCTAAATTTTGTTTTCATGGTACGACGTTTTACGACGTCTTAACTTTAACAGTTTCAAAATCTTTTCAAACTAAAGTTATTTTTCGCAAGGTGGTTTTCCACCAATACGCTGTCATTAAAATTGATTGATGGTAAATATGATGTTTTCGGCGTCTTCGCACTAAAAATTAAATGAAATATTTTCGGTCGATACCGTTAAATGCTACTTCGAGTAAAAAAAATGTTTTTCACGTGTCCGTGATGCGTTTATGTGTGATTCCGAGGTAAAAACTTAATTTTTCATATTTCGAAGTCTTAATTCGAATAAAACTAAATTTGTTCATACGAAAATTGTATTTTCTAAAGCGGTGTCCCGCAACTTCACGACCACCAAAAATATTTAACGGCACGAAAATTTTATTATTAATTAGTATGACATTCTCGTGTCCAGAAAGATATAAAATTATTTGTGGCAATTCTGTTAAGAACGACTTCAAGGTCAAAGGTTTTTTTCCTTTCAGCGATGCGGTTTAATGTGATTGCGTGGCCAAAATTTCTTTTTCGTATTTCGACGTCTTGACTTTAAAAATTTTTAAAATTTCTTCAAATTAAAATTATTTTTCCCAAGGCTATTTTCCGCAATTATGCCCCATTTTTTATCGTCGAGAAGCGTTAGTTTGATATGTTCGACGTCTTTATTGCGATAAAAATGAAATAAAATGTTTTCAGTGGATGCCGTTAAGTGCGGCTTCAGGTAAAAAAATATTTTTTTGAAGTTTTTCCAGCTTGATTTTATATGATTCCGCGGTAAAAATTAATTTCCCATATTTCAACTTCTTAATTTGAACAATATGAAAACATTTCATGCTTTAATTATTTTTCACAAGGCGGTTTCCCGCCATTACGCTGTCATTTATTTTTTTGTGTCAAGAAGCATTAATTCTGGTAACTTCGACGTCTTCTTACTAAAAATGGAATAAAATATTTTCTGTCTATTCCGTTAAGTGCGACTTCGAGTAAGAAATTTTTTTTCACGTTTGCGCGACCCTTACGTATGTGATTCCGCAGTTAGAAAAAGTTAAAAAGTTAGTTTCTAATATTTCAACGTTTTAATTTCAACAATATCAAATCTTTTGATATTAAATTAATTTTTTGCAAAGCGGTTTCCTTCCATTATGTTCTCATTAATTTTTTTAATGTAACGAAGCGTTAATTTATATAACTTCGACGTCTTCTCACTAAAATGCTATAAAATATTTTCTGTTGATATCGTGCGATTTCAAGTAAGAAATTATTTTTCTAGTTTCCGCGACGCGATTTTAAAGGATTCCGCGGTATAAAGTTAATTTCTCGTATTTCGAAGTCTTAATTTGATCAATATCAGCTCTTTAAATAATAAAAGTGTATCTCGTAACGCGGTTTCCCGGGATTTTGTGGTCACTAAAATATTTTATTTCATTTTCAGTGAATAGACGTCGAAGTTATCAAAATTAACGCTATCTGATATAAAAATATTAATGACAGCGTAATGGCGTGAACTCGCCTTTCGAAAAATAATTTTAGTATGAAAAAAAATTGATATTGTTCAAGTTAAGGCGTCGAAATATGCGAAATTGTCTTTTTTCGCGGAATTGCATAAAAACGCGCCACAGGAATACGAAATAAGCAACTTCTTACCCGAAGTCGCACTTTACGGCGTAGACAGAAAATAATTTATATTATTTTTAGTGAGAAAACGTCGAAGATATCAAAAGTAAAGCTTCTTAACACAAAAAAAATATTGCCAGCGTAATGGCAGGAAATTGCCTTGTGAAAAATAATTTTAGTATGTAAAGATCCGATATTGTTCAAAATAAGACGGTCAAATATGGGAAACTAATTTTTAAAGCGGTATCACATAAAAACGCCCTGGAGAAACACGAAATTAAATTTTTACTCCAAGCCCCATTTAACGGCATTCATAGAGAATATTTAATTTTTGATACGGTTCATAAAAAAACGCGTCGCGGAAACAAGAAATAAATGTTAATTACTCTAAGTGGCACTTAACGGAATTGATAGAAATATTTTATTTCAATATTAGTTTGAAGTCGTCGATGTTTTCAAAATTAACGCTTCATGACATTAAAAAAATTAATGACAGCATAATGGCACGAAACCGCTTTGTGAAAAATAATTTTAGTATAAAAAGATTCGATATTGTTCAAATGAGGACGTCGAAATACGCGAAATTATTTTTTTAGCCTGGAATCACATAAAAATTCGCTGGAGAAACATGAAAAAAAAATGTTTGGTTTAAGTAGCAATCAACGGCATTCGCAGAATATATTTTATTCCATTTTTACTGAGAAGACGTCGAAGTTATCAAAATTAACGTTTCGTAACATTAAACAAATTAATGACAAAATAATGGCGGGAAACTGCTTTGCGAAAAATAATTTTAGTACGAAAAGGTTTGATATTTTACAAATTACGACTAAAAAAAATTTCTAACTCGAAGTTGCATTTAACGGCATCGACAGAAAATATTTTATTTGGTTTTTAGTGAGGAGACGTCGAAGTTATCAAAATTAATGCTTCTTGACACAAAAGAAATTAATGACTGCTTAATGGCGGGAAACCGCCTGGCGGAAAATAATTATAATGTGAAAAGTTTTGATATTATTCAAATTAAAAGGTCAAAATGAGGGAAAGTGATTTTGACCGTGGAATCACATAAAATCGCACTGGGGAAACATGGAAAAAAATGTTTACTCGACGACGACTTAGTAGCTTCGACAGAAAATATTTTATTTTATTTTTAGTTTTGTGCCAATAAACAATTTTGGTGATCGCGAAGTTGCGGGACATCGCATTACGATATACAATTTTAGTATGAACCAATTTGGTTTTATTCGAATTAAGACTTCGAAATATAAAAAATTAAGTTTTTACCGCGGAATCAAACATACATTTTTCGCGGACACGTGAAAAAAATTTTTTTTACACGAAGTCGCACTTAACAGCATCCACTGAAAATATTTTATTTCATTTTTAGTGCGAATACGTAGAAGTTATCAAAATTAGCGCTATGTGGCATTAAAAAAATAATAACAGCGCAATAGCGGGAAACCGCCTTAGGAAAAGTTATTTTAGTACAAAGAGACTTGATGTTGTTCAAATTAAGACGTCGGAATAGGGCAAATTAATTTTTACTGCGGAATCACATAAAATCGTTAAGGAAAGATGAAAAAAACATTTTTATCCGAAACAGAACTTAATGGCATCCAACGGAAATATTTTATTTTATTTTTAGCGCGTAGGCATCGCAATTATAAAGGTAACGCTTCTCGACACAAATTAAGTCAGTGTGATGGCCGGAAACTGCCTTGCAAAAAGTAATTATAGAATGAAAACATTTGATGTTGTTCAATTTAAGATGCCGAAATATGCGAAATTAAATTTACCGCGGATCACATAAAAATGCGCTGGAGAAACATGAAAAAAAAATTTACTTGCAGTGCGAAGAAATCAAAATTAACGCTTCTTGACAAAAATAAATTATAGCGTAATGGCGGAAAGCAGCCTTGCGAAACTTAATTTTAGTTAAAATTTAGTTCAAATTACGACGTCGAAACATGCGGGATTAATATTTACAGCGAAATCACATAAAAACCCGCTGAATAAAGATTGAAAAAAATTGTGGAAAATAAATATGGTACTAAGAGTTTTGATATTGTTCAAATTATAAGACGTCGTAAGATGAGAAATTAACTTTTTACTTCGGAATCACATAAATTACGCCGCGGAGATGTGAAAATAAAATTTCCTACTAGAAGTCGCACTTGACGGCATTCACAGAAAATATTTTATTTTATTTTTAGTGAGAAGACGTCGAAGTTATCAAAATTAACGCTTCTTGGCAAAAAAAAAGTAATGACAGCGTAATGGCGAGAAACCGCCTTCGGCAAAATAACTATAGTATGAAAAGTTTTGATATTGTTCAAATTACAAAGTCGAATCATGGGAAATTAATTTTAACGTGGAATCAGATAAAATCGCGCTGAAGAAATATGAAAAAAAATTGTTTACTCGAAGCCCAACTTAACGGCATCCACTCACAATGATTTATTCATTTTTAGTGCGAAGACTTCGAAGTTTTCAAATTTACGCTTCTCTACACGAAAAAAATGGCAGCATAATGACGGGAAATCGCCTTGGGAGAAATAATTTTAGATTAAAGAAATTTTGAAATTCTTATAGTTAAAACGTCGAAATACAAAAAAAAAAATTAGCACCAAATCACATTAAACCGCATTGTTTGCCTCGTAGTCGTCCTTAACAGAATTGCCACAAGAATATTTCTAATTAAAAATAAAGTTTTGTGCCACTAAAAAATATTGGTGGTCGCGAAGTCGCGGGTAACCGCTTTACGGAATACAATTTTAGTATGAGAAAATTTGGTTTTGTTCGAATTAAAACTTCCAAATATGAAAAATAAAGTTTTTAACGCGGAATCGCGTCGCCGAAACATGAAAAAAAATTTTTACTCGAAGTCGTACTTAAATCCATCGACGGAAAATATTTCATTTCATTTATAGTGAGAAGACGTCGAAGTTATTAAATTTAACGCAGACGGACGTGAGAAAAATTTAGTGGCAAACAGACGTGAGAAAATTAATTTTAGTTTGAAGGAATTTTGAAATTCTTAAAGTTATGACGTCGTAATATAAAAAAAAAATTAGCCACGAAATCATAATAAACTGCATTGCTAAAAGTAGAAATAATATTTTCTCGAAGTCGCCCTTAACGGCATTGCTAAAAATAATTTTATATCCTTCTGGACAAGAAAATATCAAACAAATTAAAAATAAATTGGTGACAGCGAAATCGCGTGAAATCGCCTTATGAAATACAATTTTATTAGGAAAAGATTTGATTTTGTTCAAGTTAAGATGACGAAAAATGATAAATTAATTTTTACCGCAAAGTCACATAAAAACGCGCTGAAGAAACATGAAAAAAAAATTTACTCAAAGTCGCACTTAGCGGCATCGACAGAAAATATTTTATTTCATTTTTAGTGAGATGTCGTCGAAGTTATCAAAATTAACGCTTCGTAACTTCGTTTCTATTTGATTCCGCGGTAAAAAATAATTTACCATTTATATTTCGATGTCTTAATTGGAACAATGAACAATATCAAATATTTTCATAGCAAAATTATTTTTCGCAAAGCGGTTTCGCGCCATTACGTTGTCATTAATTTTTTTAATGTCAGGACTCGTTAATTTTGAAACCATCGAAGTCTTCACACTAATAATGAAATAAAATATTTCTATCGATTCCGTTAAATGCGACTTCGAGTAAGAATTTTTTTTTCTTGTGTCCGCGATGAGTTTTTTTATGATTCCGTGGTAAAAAGTTAATTTCTCCTATTTCGAAGTCTTAGTTTGAGCAAAAATTATATGGCGATTTCCCGCCATTACGCTGTCATTATTTTTTTTAATGTTAAAAAGCGTTAATTTATTTAATTTTGACATTTTCTCACTAGAAATGAAATAAAAGTCTGTGTAAAAATTTTTTTTCGTGTTGCTCCAAAACGTCTTAATTTGAACAACATCAAATCTTTTTATTCTAAAATTATTTCTCACGAGGCAATTTTCCGCCATTAATTCTTTTTGTGTCAAGAAGCTTTAATTTTGGTAACTTCGACTTTTTCTCAGTAAAATTTAAAAAAAAATAAATTCTGTCGATGTCGTCAAGTGCGACTTCGAGTAAGAAATTTTTTTTTCATGTTTCCGCGAGTCGTTTTTATTTGATTCCGCGATAAAGAACAATTTATCATATTTCGACGTCTTAATTGGAACAATATCAAATCTTTTCATACCAAAATTATTTTTCGCAAGGCGGTTTCCGCCATTATGCTCAAAATAATTTGTTTAATGTTACGAAGCGTTAATTTTGTTGACATCGACGTCTTCTCACTAAAAGTTAAATAAAATATTTTCTGTGAATGCCGTTGAGTGCAACTTCTAGTCATAAATTCTTTTTTTTTGTCTTTTTCCAGCGCGTTTTTATGTGATTCCATGGTAAAAATTAATTTCCCATATTTCGACCGCTTAATTTGAACAATAAAGATTCTTTTCATAATAAAATTATTTTTGGCAAGGCGATTTCCCGCCACTATGTTGTCATTAATTTTTTTCTAAAAATCATTTTTTTTCATGTTTACGTGACGCGTTTTTATGTGATTCATACTAAAATTACTTTTCGCAATACGGTTTCCCGTCTTTACATTGTCATTAATTTTTTTTTTGTCACGAAATGTTAATTTTGGTATCTTCGACGTCTTCTCACTTAAAATTAGATTCTCTGTGAACGCTGTTAACTGCGACTTAGAGTAAATTTTTTTTATGACTCGCCAGCGCGTTTTTATTTAATTCCGCGCTAAAAATTAATTTCTCATCTTTCGACGTCTTAATTTGAACAATATCAAATCATTCATACTAAAATTATTCTTCGCAATACGGTTTCCCGCCATTACGCTGTCATTAATTTTTTTCAATGTCACGAATCGTTAATTTTGGTAACTTCGACGTCTTCTCACTAAAAATGAGATAAAATATTTTCTATAAATGTCGTTAAATGCAACTTTGACTAAGAAATTTTTTTCCGCGTTTCCGCTACTAGTTTTTATGCCGTAGTAAAAGTTCATTTCTTATATTTCGACGTTTAAATTTGACCAATATCAAAACTTTTCAAACGAAAATTATATTTCGCAATGCGGTTTCCCCCCATTACCCAGTGATTAATTTTTATAACTCGACGTATTCTCACTAAAAATGAAACAAAATATTTTTTGTCGATTCCGTTACGTGCGACTTCGAATAAGAAAAGTATTCTTTACATATCCGCCACGTGTTTTTAAATGATTCCGCGGTAAACAGTGAATTTCTTATATTACGACTTTAATTTGAACAATATCAGATCTTTCATATTAAACATATTTTTCGTAACGCGGTTTACCGCCATTACGCTGTATTAATTTTTTTAACGTCACGAATCCTTAATTTTGGTAACTTCGGTATCTTCGCACTGAAAATGATATAAAATATTTTATATGAATGCCGTTAAGTGCGACTTTGCGGAAAAATTTTTTTTATGCTTTTTCAGTGCATTTTTATTTGATTAAGAGAGAATAATAAATTTTCCGTAATTTGACGTTTTACTTTGAATAATTAAAAGGTTTTTCATAATGAAATTATTTTCGCAAGGCTCTTTCCCGCCTTTACGCTGTCATTAATTTTTTGTATCAAGAAGCATTAATTTTGATAATTTGACGTCTTCTCACTGAAAGTAAAATATAATATTTTCTGTCGATTTCATTAAGTGCGACTTTTGATAAGAAACTTATATTTCATGTTGCCACTACGCGTTTTTAGATTATTCCGCGGTAAAAAATTAATTTTTCATATTTCGGAGTAATCATTTGAACAATATCAAATCTTTTCATACTAAAATTAATTTTCGCAAAGCTTTTACTCGCATTTAATTTTGGTAACTTCGACGTGTTCTCACTAAAAATTAAATAAAATATTTTATGTAAATGCTGTTAATTGCGACTTTGAGTAAAAATTTTTTTTAATTCACAATTAGATGAAAGATAGAAAAGATAGATATCTTTGCTAATATCCCACCTGAAGATGTTGTAATACAACGAAACCTAGGTCGTGGTAAAGAAATTAAAGAAAGTAGAAATAATACTACATCACGTAGTTTCATTTAATTGTGAATAATGAATTTCTACAAAATTAATGCCAAATATATTCAATTTTTTTAAAAATATAATTTACCATATTTCGGGTTCTTAATTGGAATAATATCAAATCTTTTCATAATAAAATTATTCTTCGCAAGGCGGTTTCATGCCATTACGCTGTCATTAATTTTTTTTATCAAGAAGCGTTAATTTTGATAACTTCGACGTCTTCTCATTAAAAATGAAATAAAATATTTTCTGTCGATGCCGTTAAGTGCGATTTCGAGTAAAAAGATAATTTTTTACACATCCGGCACGCGTTTTTATATGATTCCGCGGTAAAACGTTATTTTCTTGTATGTAGTCCTTTTAATTTGAACAACATCACTTATTTTTCGCAGGGCGGTTTCCCGCCATTACGCAGCATAAATTTTCTTAACGTCACGAAACCTTAATTTTGATAACTTCGTCATCTTGGCACTAAATATATTATAAAATATTTTCTACGAATGCAGTGAAGTGCGACTTCGGGTAAACATTTTTTTTCATGTTTCTTCAGTGCATTTTTATGTGATTAAGAGGGAATAAAAGTTTCCCATAATTCGAAGTTTTACTTTTAATAATTTCAAATCTTTTCATACTGAAATTAATTTTCGCAAGGGTCTTTTCCGCTTTCACGTTGTCAATATTTTTTTCGGTGAAGAAGCGTTAATTTTGATAATTTGGCGTTTTCTCACTAAAAGAAAAATATTTTATTTTGTGTCGACGTAATTAAGTGCGACTTCAAGTAAACATTTTTTTTTCACGTTTCCGCGACGCGATTTTAGATAATTCCTCGGTTTAAAGTTAATTTTTATATTTCCGTGTCTTAATTTGAACAATATCAAATCTGTTCATACTAAAATTAATTATCGAAGGCGGTTTCCCACGATTATGTTGTCATTTTTTTTTTATATCACGGAGCTTTAATTTTGGTAACTTTGACTTCTTCTTACTAAAAATGAAATAAAATTTTTCTGTAAATGCCGTTAAGTGCAACTTCTAGTCAAAAATTCTTATTTTTGGTTTCTGCAGCGTGTTGTTATGTAATTGCGCTTTAAAAATTAATTTACTGTATTTCTTGGTCTTAATTTGAACAATATCAAATCTTTTCATAGTAAAATTATTCTTTGCAAGGCGGTTTCCTGTCATTATGTTGTCATTAATTTTTTTTTACGTCACGAAGCGTTAATTTCGGTAACTTTGACGTCTTTTCACTAAAAATTGAATTCTCTGTGAAATGTTTCTCCAGCGCGTTTTTACGTAATTGCACGAAAAAATAATTTATCGTATTTCGACGTCTTAATTTGAACAATATCACATCTTTTCATACTAAAATTATTTTTCGCAAGGCGGTTTCCTGCCATTACGCTGTCATCAATTTTTGTCAATGTCACGAAACATTAATTTTGGTAACTTCGACGTATTCTTATTAAACGTCTTCTGAATAAAATGAAATAAAACATTTTTTTGAATGCCATTGAATACTACTTTTATTAAAACATTACATACACATAAAAATTGATTTCCCATATTTCGGCGTCTTAATTTGAACAATAACAAATCTTTTCATTCTAAAATTATTTTTCGCACTGCGCTTTCACGCCGTTACGCTGTCATTAAATTTTGTTTATGGCAAGAAGCGTTAATTTAGGTAACTTCGACGTCTTCTGAATAAAATGAAATAAAACATTTTTATAAAAGCCGTTAAATGCGACTTCAATTAAACAAATCTTTTTTTGCGTTTCTCCAGCGCATTTTTATGTTATTCCGCGGTAAAAATTAATTACCCATATTTCGACGTCTTAATTTGAACAATATCAAATCTTTTCATACTAAAATTATTTTTCGCTCTGCGCTTTCACGCCATTACTCTGTCATTAAATTTTTTTGTGTCAAAAAAATTTCGACGTCTTCTCACTGAAAATGGAATGAAATATTTTCTGTCGATGCCGTTAAACCGACTTCGAGTTAATTTCTCATATTTCGAAGTCTTGTTTTGATAATAGTAAATCTTTTCATTTTAAAATTGTATTTCGTAAGGCGGTTTACTGCGACTTCGCGACCACCAAGTTGTTTAATGGCAGGAAGCTTTATTTTTAATTAGTTTAACATCCTCTTGCCCTAGAAAATATAAAATTATTTTGGGCAATTTGCCGTGCCGTATGGGACTACGAGAAAAAAGAAATTTTTTTTAGCCATAAAATTTAATGTGATTTCGAAACTAAATTTTTTTTTGTATTTTGTCTTAATTTTAACAATTTCAAATTTTTTTCTAACTAAAAATATTTTTGGCCAGGCGTTTTCACGCCATTACATTTTCATTAAATTTTTTAATGTCACGAAGCGTTAATTTTATTACTTCGACATCTTCTCACTAAAAATAAAATAAAAAAATTATTTTCGATGCCGTTAAGTGCGACTTCGAGTAAGAATTTTTTTTTCCATGTTTATCCAGCGCCATTTTAAGTGATTCCGCGGTAAAAATTAATTTTCCATATTTCGACGTCTTAACAAATCTTAAGTTAGTCAAATCTTTTCATGCTAAAATTATGTTTCACAAGATTTTTTCACGTTTCCCCGACTCGTTTTTTTGTGATTCCGCGATAAAAATGTAATTTCTCATATTTCGAAGTCATAATTGAACAATATAAAATCTTTTCCTCCTAAAATTATTTTTAACAAGGCAGTTTCCCGCCATTACGATGTCATTAATTTTGTCAATGTCGCGAAGCGTTAATTTTCATGACTTCAACCTCCTCTATAAAAATAAAACGAAATCATTTCTGTCGATGCCGCTAAGTGCGACTTCGAGATAGAATTTTTTTTTCACGTTTCCTCGACGTGTTTTTATATGATTCTGCGATAAAAATTCATTTCTCATATTTCAAAGACTTAATTCGAACAGTATCATATATTTTCATACCAAAAAGGTATTTCGTAAAGTGTTTTCACGCAATTTCGCCGCGAGCAAATTTTTTTAACAGCACGAAGATTTACTTTTAATTTGTTTGTAGTCCTCTAGACAAGAAAAATGTAATAATATTCGTGGCAATGTCGTTAAGGGCTACTTCGAGGAAAAAAAGTACTTTTTACTTTTTAGCGATGCGATTTAATGTGATTTCGTGGCTAAATTTTTTTTTCATATTACGACGTCTTAATTTTAACAATTTCAAAATTTTTTCATGTTAAAATTATTTTTATAAAGCGGTTTCCCGCCATTACACTGTCTAATTTGTTTGTGTCAAGAAACGTTAATTTCGATAACTTCGACGTCTTCTTACTAAAAATGAAATAAAATATTTTCTGTAGGTTCCGTTAAAACCCACTTCGAGTATAAATTTTATTTTATTATCCGCGACTCGTTTTTATGTGATTTTGCTATGTAAAGTTAATGTTTCATATTTCGAAGCCTTAATTTGAGCAATATCAAATCTTTTCATACTAAAAATATATCGTAAGGCGGTTTACTGCTACTTCGTGACCACTAATTTGTTTAAAGGCACGAAACATTATTTTCAATTAGTTTGACATCCTCTCGTCCTAAAAGAAATCAAATCATTTGGGGTAATGCCGTTAGAGCGACTTCGAGGAAAAAAATATTTTTTTCTTTTTGGCGATAAGGTTTAATGTGATTTCGTAATTAAATTTTTTTTTGTATTTCGACGTCTTAACTTTATCAATTTCAAAATTTTTATAAACTCACATTATTTTTTGCTAGGCGGTTTCCCGCCATTACGCTGCCATTAATTTTCTTTATGTCAGGAAGCGATAATTAAAATTACTTCGACGTCTTCGCATTAAAAATGAAATGAATTATTTTCTATGAATATCGTTAAGTGCGACTTCGAGTAAAAATTTTGTTTTCAGGTTTCTCCAGCGCGATTTTATGTGATTCAGCGGTAAAAATTAATTTCCCACATTTCGACGTCTCAATTTAAACCATGTGAAATCGTTGCAACCTAAAAATATTTTACGCAAGGCGGTCACTCGCCATTACGCTCCTATTAATTGTTTTAAAATTACGAAGAGCTAATTTTGATAACTTCGACATCTTCTCACTAAAAATAATACAAAAATTTTTTCACGTTTCCGCAATGCGTTTTATGTGATTCCGCAGTAAAAAGTTAATTTCTCATATTTTGAAGTCTTAATTCGAACAACATCAAATCTTTTCATACTTAAATAGTATTTCGTAATGCGTTTTCCCGCAATTTTGCGACCACCAAAATTTTTTAAAGCCACGAAGCTTTATTTTTAATCAGTTTAGCGTCCTCTTCTCCAAAAAAATGTAATATTATTAGTGGCAATGCCGTTAAGGCCGACTTCGAGGAAAAACAAAATTTACTTAACGATGCGGTTTAATGTGATTTCATGGCTAAATTTTGTTTTTCATATTACGACGTTTTACCTTTAACAATTTAAAAATATTTTAGACTAAAATTATTTTTCGCGAGGCGGTTTTACGCCATTATGAAATCATTAATTTTTTTTGTGTCAACAAACGTTACTTTCTATAACTTCGACGTCTTCTCACAAAAAATGAAATAAAATATTTTCAGTGATGCTTCGGGTAAACATTTTTTGTTCCATGTTTCTCCAGCGTCATTTTATGTGATTCCGCGGTAAAAGTTAATTTCCCATATTTCGAATTCTTAATTTGAACAATGTCAAACCTTTTCATTCTAAAATTATTTTTCATACGGTTGTTTCCCGCCATTACTCTGCCATTAATTTTTTTTTGTTTCAAGAAGCGGTATTTTCGATAACTTCGACGTATGCTCGTGAAAGTGAAGTGAAATAGAATATTTTCTGTAAGTGCCGTTAAAATAGACTTCAAGTAAGAAATTTTTTTACGTTTCCGCTAGTCGTTTTTATGTGCTTCCGCTATATAAAATTAATTGCTCATATTTCGAAATTTTAATATGAGCAATAACAAATCTTTTCATATAAATATCATATTTCGTAAGGCAGTTTCCGACTACTTCCCGACCACCAAGTCGTTTAATGGCACGAAGCTTTATTTTTAATTAGTTTGACATCTTGTCCTGAAAGAAATTTTTTGTGACAATGAGCAATTGTAGAGCGATTTCGAGAAATTTTTTTTTCTTTTTAGCGATAAGGTTTACTGTGATTTTGTAAATAATTTTTTTTTTATTGCGACGTCATAACTTCAACAATTTCAAAATCTTTTCATAATAAAATTATTTTTCGCAAGGCGGTTTCCCGCCATTAAGCTGTCATTAATTTTTTTAATATCACGAAGCGTTAATTTTGTTAACTTCGATGTCTTCTCACTAAAAATGAAATAAAATATTTTCAGTGAATACCGTTTAGTGTTACGGCAAGTAAAACATTTTTTTTTCATGATTGACCGGTGAGATTTTATGTGATTCGGCAGTAAAAATTAATTTCCTATATTTCGACGTCTTAATCTGAACAATATGAAATCTTTTCATATTCAATTTTTCGCAAGTCGGTTTCCCGCCATTAAGCTGTCATTATTTTTTTTAATATCACGAAGCGTTAATTTTTATAATTTTGACGACTTCTCGCTAAAAATGGAATGAAATATTTTCCGTCGATTCCGTCAAGTGCGATTCGAGTAAGAATTTTTTTTCACGTTTTCGCGAAGCGCTTTTATGTGATTCCGCAGTAAAAAGTTAATTTCTCATCCTTTGATTTCTTAATTTTAAAATATCAAATCTTTTCATAATAAAATTGTATTTCGTAAGGCGGTTTACGGCCACTTCACGACCACCAAGTTGTTTAATGGCACAAATCTTTATTTTTAATTTGTTTGACATCCTCGTGTCCTGAGAGAAGTAAAATCATTTAGAGCAATGCCGTCAGGGCGACTTTTTTTTTAGCCGTAAGTTTTAATATGATTTCGTAACTTATAATTTCTTTTTGTATTTCGACGTCTTAACTTTTATAATTTCAAAATCTTTACAAACTAAAATTATTTTTCCCCATAGTGATTTCCCGCTATTACGCTGTCATTATTTTTTAATGTCACGAAGCGTTAATTTTGATAACTTGCAAAGACGTCTTCACTAAAAATGGAATGAAATATTTTCTGTGAATGCCTGTAAGTGCGACTTCGAGTGAAAAATTTTGTTTTCATGTTTCTCCAGCGCGATTTTAAGTGATTCCGCTGTAAAAATTAATATGCCATATTTCGACGTCCAACTAAAATTATTTTTCGCAATTCGGTTTCCTGCCATTTCGAATTTTTATTCACCCTTCTGCGACGCGTTTTTATGTGATTCCGCAGTAAAAAGTGAATTTCCCATATTTCGACATCTTAATATAAACAATATCAAATTTGTTCAGTGTAAAATTATATTTCATAAGGCGGTTTCCCGCGATTCCGCGGTCACTAATTTTTTTTGATAACCGAAGTTTTACATTTATTTATTTCTAAGTCCTTTTGTCGAGAAATACATAAAATTATTCCTGGCAATGCCGTTAAGGGCGACTCCAAAGAAAAAGATTATTTTTTGCTATTTAGCAATGCGGTTTAACGTGATTTCGTGGCTAATTTTTTTTTGTATTACGACATCTTAACACTAAAATTATTTTTCGCAAACTGGTTTCCCGCCATTAATTCGTCATTAATTTTTTTTGTGTCAAGGAGCGTTATTATAGCGATAATTTTTACTGAATGCCGTTAAGCACGGCTCCGATTAAAAAAATTTTTTTCATGTTTGTCCAGCACAATTTTATGTGATTCCATTGTAAAAAATAATTTCTCATATTTCGACCTCTTAATTTGAACAATATCAAATCTTTTCATACTAAAATTATTATTCGCAAAGCGGTTTTCTGCCATTACGCTGTCATTAATTTTTTGTGTCAAGATGTGTTAAATTTGATAACTTTGACATCTTCTTACTAAAAACAAAATGAAATATTTTCCGTCGATGCCGTTAAGTGGGACTTCGAGTAAAGAAAATGTTTTTCACTTGTCGGCGACGCGTTTTTATGTGATTTCGCGATAAAAAGCAAATTTTTCTTATTTCTAAGTCCTAATTCTAACAAAACCAAATTTGTTCACAATAAAATTTTATTTCGTAAAGTGGTGTCCCGCAAATTCACGACCACCAAGATTGTTTATTGGCACAAAGTTTTATTTTTAATTAATTTGTTATTTTCTTGTCTAGAAATATGTAAAATTATTTGTGACAGTTCTGTTAAGGACGACTTCGAGGAACAAAATTTTTTTTAGCGTAGCTGTTTAATGTGATTTTGTGGCTAAAATTTGCTTTTTTGGTATTTCGACGTCTTAACTTCAAGAATTTCAAAATTCCTTCAAACTAAATTTATTTTTCGCAAGGCGGTTTTCCGCCATTATGCTGTCATTTTGTTTTGTGTCGGAAAGCGTTAATTATGATAACTTCGACATCTTCTCACTAAAAATTTAAAAAAACAATTTTCTGTCGATGTCGTTAAGTGCGACTCCGATTAAATTTTTTTTTATGTTATTCCAGAGCGTTTTTATGGGATTCCGCGGTAAAAATTAATTTCCCATATTTCGGCATTTTAATTTGAATAATATCAAATCTTTTCATAGTAAAATTATTTTTCGCAAGACGGTTCCCGGCCATTACGCTGTCATTAATTTTCTTAATGTTACGAAGCGTTAATTTTGATTACATAACCGTCTTCTCACTAAAAATGAATTAAAATATTGAACATTTTTTTTTCATGTTTCTCCAGCGCGTTTCAATATGATTCGGTAAAAATTAATTTCCCGTATTTCGACGTCTTCATTCGAACAATATCAAATCTTTTCATACTAAATTTTTTTTTGCAAAGCGGTTTGACCCGATTACGCAGTCATTAATTTTATTTGTTTCAAAAAGCGTTAATTTTGATAACTTCGACGTCTTCTCACTGAAAATGGAATAAAATATTTTCTGTCAATGCCGTTAAAACCGACTTCGAGTAAGAAATTTTTTTTTACGTTTCCCCGATGCGTTTTTATGTCATTCCGCAGTGAAAAATTAATTTCTCATATTTCAAAGTCTTACTTTGGGCAATATCAAATCTTTTCACACTAATATTGTACGTCGTAGAGCCGTTTCCCGCTATTTAGCGAACCCCATAATTGTATTTACACGAAGTTTTATTATTAAATACTACGATATCCTCTTGTCCAGAAAGTTATAAAATTATTTGTGGCAATGCCGTTAAAGGCGACTTCGAAGAAAAAAATATTTTTTCGCTTTAGCGATAAGGCTTTATGTGATTTCGTAGCTAAAACTTTTGATTTTGTATTTTGACATCTTAACTTTAACAATTTCAAAATCTTTTCAACAAAAATTATTTTTCGCCAGGCGGTTTCCCACCATTACGCTGTCATTAATTTTTTATATGTCAAGATGCGTTAATTTTGATAACTTCGAGAATAAATTTTTTTTCAGTGCGTTTTTATGTGATTGCGGCGTAAATAATAATTTACCATATTTTTACGTCTTTATTTGCGCAATATCAAATCTATTCATACTGAAATTGTATGTCGTGAGGTGGTTTCCTTCGACTTTGTGACCAATGAAATTGTTTAATGGCACGAAGCTTTATTTATAATCAGTTTGATATCATCTTGTCAAGGAAGTTATAAA
Organism: Druceiella hillmani; assembly: GCA_039881145.1. NCBI lineage: Eukaryota > Metazoa > Arthropoda > Insecta > Lepidoptera > Hepialidae > Druceiella > Druceiella hillmani. Next base: position 9,536,719 of record JAYKKI010000030.1, on the reverse strand, counting down.
CTTATTTATGGCAATGCCGTTAAGGAAGACTTGGAAGAAAAAAATACTTTTAAAAATCATTTTTCATTTTAGCAATTAGGCTTAATGTGATTTCGTAGCTAAAACTTTTTTTTATATTTCGACGTATTAACTTTAACAATTTCCAAATATGGTCAAATTAAAATTATATTTCGTTAGGCGGTTTTCAGCGATTTCCCCGTCATTTAAACTTTTTAATGATAAGAAACTTTATAATTAATCAGTTTGACATCCTCTTGTCCAGGAAGACAAAAAATTATTTCTGGCAATGCTGTTAAGGGCGACTTCGAAGACCATATTTATTCTTTATTTTTTAGCGATGCGGTTTAATGTGATTTTGTGGTTAAACTTTTTTTTCCTATTTCGCAGTCTTAACTTTAACAATTTCAAAATCATTTCAAACTATAAATATTTTTCTAGAGGCGGTTTCCCGCCATTACGCAGTCACTAATTTTTATTGTCTCAAGAAGCTTTAGTTTTGATAACTTCGACATCTTCTCACTATAAAAGACATAAAATATTTCCGTCGACGTCGTAAAGCGCGATTTCGAGTAAGAAGTTGTTTTTTTCATGTTCCTGTGGCGCGTTTTCATGTAATTCCGGGAAACAGTTAATTTCCTATAATTCGACATCTTAGTTTGAACAAAATCAAATCTTTTCTTAGTAAAATTATTTTTTGCACAGCGGTTTCGCTCCTTTACTCTGTCATTAATTTTTTTAATGTTACGAAACGTTAATTTTGAAAACATCGACGTCTTCACATTGATAATGAAATACAATTTTTCTATCGATTCTGTTACGTGCGACTTCGAGTAAGAATTTTTATTTTCTTGTTTCCGCGACGCGTTTTTTTATGATTCCGCGGTAAAAAGTTAATTTCTCCTATTTCGAAGTCTTAGTTTGAACAATATAAATTTGTTCATACTAAAATGATTCCGACCATTACGCTGTCATTATTTTTTTTAATGTCACAAAGCGTTAATTTTTGATAAATTCGACGTCTTTTCACTAAAAACTCAAAAAAAATAACGATGGCGGAATGGTGGATACCGCATGCGAGAAAGAATTTTAGTTTAAAAAGACTGAAATTGTTAAAATTAAGATGTCGCAACTTGAAAAAAAAAGTTTTACCAACGAAATGACATTAAACGGCACCGCTAAAAAGTAAAAAAATATTTTTTGCGTAAGTCGCCCTTAACGGCATTGCCAAAAAAAAATGTTTACCTTTTTAAGCAAAAGACGTCAAACTAATTAAATATAAAGGTTCGTGCCATAAAAAATGTTAGTGACGGCGAAATCGTGGGAAACCGCCTTACGAAACGCAATTTTATTATGAAAAGATTTGATATTGATCAAATTAAGACTACGAAATATGAGAAATTAATTTTTCACCGCGGAATCGCATAAAAATGCGTTGCGGAATCGTGAATAAAAATCATCGCACGACATAAACAGAAAACATTTATATCATTTTTCGTGACAAGACGTCGAAGTTATCAAAATTAAAGCTTCTTGACACAAAACAAATATTGCCAGCGTAATGGCGGGAAACTACCTTGTGAAAAATAATTTTAGTATGAAAAGATCTGATATTGTTCAAAATAAGACGTCTAAATATGGGAAACTAATTTTTACGGCGGTATCACTTAAAAACGCCCTAGAGAAACACAAAAAAAATTTTTACTTCTATAAACTGATTAAAAATAAAGCTTTGTGTGATTAAAAAAATTTAGTAATCGCGAAATCACGGAAAACGGCCTTACGAAATATAATTTTACTACGAAAAGACATAAGATATTGTTTAAATTAAGACTTCTAAATAGGAGAAATAAACTTTTCAATGCGGAAATAAAAACGCGTCGCGGCAATAAGAAAAAAAAATTCTTACTGAAATCGTACTCATCGACGGAAAATATTTTATTTCATTTTTAGTGAGGTGACGACTAAATTATTAGAATTAACGCTTCTTGACACAAAACAAATTATTGACAGCGTAACGGCGGGCAACCGCCTCGCGTAAAATAATTTTAGTTTAAAAAGATTTTGAAATTGTTAAAGTTAAGACCTCGAAATACAAAAAAAGTTTAAACTACGAATTCATATAAGCCTAATCGCCAAAGAGAATAAAATATTTTTTTCTATGAATTCTCCTTTAACGCCATTCATTGCCACAAATAAGTTTATAACTTTCTGGACAAGAGGATATAGTAATGATTAAAAATAAAGCTTCGGGCCATTAAACAATATCATTGGTCCTGAAGACGCGGAAAACCGCCTTACGACATACAATTTCAGTATGAATAGATTTGATATTGCGCAAATAAAGACGTCAAAATATGGGAAACTATTCTTTACGCCGCAATCACAAAAAAACGCACAGGAGAAACATAGAAAAGAAATTTTATTCTCGAAGTCGCACTTAACGATACTTACAGAAAATATTTTATATCATTTTTAGTGAGAAGATGTCGAAGTTATTAAAATTAGAGCTTTGTGACATTAACTTTTTACCGCGGAATCACTTAAACATGAAAAAAAATGTCTTTCTCGAAGTCGTACTTTAAGGCATAGACAGAATTTTTTTTTAAAGTTTAAGTGAGAAGACGTAGAAGTTATCAAAATTAGTCCTTCTTGACTGAAAACAAAATACTAAGAACGTAATGGTGGGAAACCGCCTGGCGAAATATAATTTTAGTTTGAAAAGATTATTCAATTGTTAAAGTTGAGACGTCGAAATACAAAATAACAAGTTTTAGCTACGAAAACACGTAAAGCCTTATCACCAAAAGAAAAAAAAAATTTTTTTCTCCGAAGTTGCCCTTTACGGCATTTCCACAAATAATTTTACAACTTTCTGGACAAGAGGTTATCGAACTATTTAAAAATAAAGCTTCGTGCCATTAAACAAATTTGGTGCTCGCTAAGTCGCGGGATACAGCTCTACGACATACAATTTTAGTGTGAACAGATTTGATATTGCTCAAAGTAAGACTTCCAAATATGAGTAATTAACTTTTCACTGCGGAATGACGTAAAAACCCATCGCGGAAACGTAAAAAAAAAATTCTTTCTCGAAGTCGGTTTTAACGGCATTGACAAAATATTTTATTTCTTTTTCAGTGAGAAGACGCCGAAGTTATCAAAATTAACGCTTCTTGAAGCAAACAATTTTAATAACGGCGTAATGGTGTGAAAGCGCTTTGCGAAAAATAATTTTAATATGAAAAGATGTGATATATTCCAAATTAAGACGCCGAAATACGCGAAATTATTTTTTAGCGTGGAATCACATAAAATCTCGCTTGAGATACATGAAAAGAAATTGTTTGCTTTTAGTCGGACTCAACGGCATTCACAGAATATATTTTATTTCATTTTTAGTGAGAAGATGTCGAATTTATCAAAATTAACGCTTCGAAACATTAAACAAATTAATGACAAAATGACGGCGGGAAACCGCCTTGCGAAAAATGATTTTAGTATGAAAAGGATTGAAATTTTACAAATTACGACTGAAAAAAAATTTCTTACACGAAGTCGCACTTAACGGCATCGAAAGATCTTCATCTTCATTTCGTTTTTAATCAGGAGACTTCGAAGTTATCGAAATTAATGTTTCTTGACACAAAAAGAATTAATGACAGCTTAATGGCGGGAAACCGCCTTGCGGAAAATAATTATAGTATGAAAATATTTGATATTGTACAAATTAAGACGTTGAAATATGGCAAATTACTTTTTACTGCGGAATCATAAAACCGCGTTGGAGAAAGATGAAAAAACATGTTTTACTCGAAGCCGCACTTAACGGCATCCAATGAAAATAGTTTATTTCATTCTTAGTGCGTAGACATCGAAGTTATAAAAATAACGCTTCTTGACCCAAAAAAAATGTCGGTGTAATTGCGGAAAATCGCCTTGTGAAAAATAATTTTAGAATGAAAAGATTTGATATTGTTCAATTACCGCGGAATCATGTAAAAACGTGCTGGAGATACGTGAAACAAATTTCTTACTCGAAGTCGCACGACACCAACAGAAAACATTTATATCATTTTTAGTGAGAAGACGTCGAAGTTGTCAAAACTAAAGATTCGTGACACAAAAAAATATAATGGCAGCGTAATGTCGGGAAATTGGCTTGTGAAAAATAATTTTAGTGCTTCTCACTAAAAATGAAATGAAATATTTTCCGTCTATGCCATTAAGTGCGACTTCGAGTAAGACATTTTTTTTCATGTTTCCGCGACGTGTTTTTATTTGATTTCGCGGGAAAAATATATTTCGACGTCTTAATTTGAACAATATCAAATCTTTTCATGACAAATTTTTTTTTCGCAATTTTTTTTTACGCTATTACGCTGTCATTTTTTTGTGTCAAGAAGTGTTAATTTTGATAACTTCGACGTCTTCGCACGAAAAATGAAATAAAATATTTTCTATGAATGCCGTTAAGTGTCACTTCGATAAAATTTTGTTTTTCATGTTTCTCCAGCGCGTTTTTATGTGACTTCGCAGTCAAAATTAATTTCGACGTCTTAACTTGAACAATATTAAATATTTTCATATTAAAATTATTTTTCGCACAGCAGTTTCCCGCCCCTAAATCGTCATTAATTTTTTTAAAACGCGAAGCGTTCATTTTCATAATGTTGACGTCTTCTCTCTAAAAATAAAATAAAATACTTTCTGTTGGTGCCGTTAAGTACGACTTCGACTAAGAAAATTTTCTTTTACGTTTTATTTTGATTGCGCGAGAAAGAATAATTTACGGAAAGGATAATATTAATAAGTCACGAAGCGTTAATTTTGGTACATTCGATGACTTCTCACTAAAAAATAAATTGTATGTGGATACAGTTATGTGCGACTTCAAGTAAAAAAAAATTTTTCATGTTTCTCCAGCGCGTTTTTATACGATTCCGCGGTAAAAAATAATTACTTATATTTCGACATCGTAATTTGAAAAATATCAAATCTTTTCAACTAAATTTATTTTTGCAAAGCTTTTTGCGCCATTACGCTGTCATTAATTTTTTTTATTTCGCGAATCGTTAATTTTGATAACATCGACGTTTTCTAACTAATAATGAGATGAAATATTTCTATCAGTCTCGTTAAGTGCGACTTCGAGTAAGAAATTATTTTGTTGATGTTTATGTGACACGTTTTTATGTTTCATACCAAAATTATTTTTCGAAAGGCGGTTTCCCGTCATTACGTTGTCATTAATTTTTTTTTTATGTCACGAAGCTTTAATTTTGGTATTTTTGACATCTTCTCACTAAAAATTAAATTCGCTGTGAATGTCGTTAACTGCGATTTGGAGTAAAATTTTTTTTCATGATTCTCCAGCGCGTTTTTATGTGATTCCGCGTTAAAAAATAATTTGCCATATATCGACGTCCTAATTTGAACAATATCAAATCTTTTCATGCTAAAATTATTTTTTGCAAGGCTGTTTCCCACCATTGCGCTGTCATGAATTTTTTTTATTGTCACGAAGCGTTAGTTTTGGTAACTTCGAGGTCTTATCACTGAAAATGAAATAAATATTTTCTGTCGATGCCGTTAAAAATGACTTCGAGTAAGAAATTTATTTCTTACGTTTCCGCGATGGCTTTTATGTCGTTACGGGGTGAAAAGTTACTTTCTCATATTTCGAAGTGTTACTTTCAGCAATATAAAATATGTTCACATTAAATATGTACGTTGTAGAGTGGTTTCCCGCCACTTCGCGACCACGAAAATAGCTTAAAGGCACGAAGCTTTACTTTCAATTAGCTTTATATCATCTTGTCTATAATATAATTTGTAGCAATGCCGTTAAGGACGATTTCGAAGAAAAGAATAATTTTTTCTCTTTAGCGATAAAGCTTAATTTGATTTCGTAGCCATACATTTTATTTTGTATTTTAACGTCTTAACTTTAACTATTTCAAAATATTTTCAAACTATCATGAATTTCTTTTGTGTCAAGAAGCGTTAATTTTGATAACTTCGACGTCTTCTCACTAAAAATGAAAGAAAGTTCTTTTGTGTGAATGCCGTTAATTGCGATTTTGAGTAAAAATGTTTTTCATGTTTCTCCAGCGCGCTTTTATGTAATTCCGCGGTAACAAGTAAATTTTTCATCTTTCGACGTTTTAATTTGAACAATATCAAATCTTTTCATACTAAAATTATTTTTCCCAAAGCAGTTTCTTGGCATTACGCTGTCATTAATTTGTTTAATGTAATGAAGCATTAATTTTGATAACTTCGACGTCTTCTCAATAAAAATGAAATAAAATATTTTCTGTGAATACCGTTGGGTGCAACTTAAAGCAAACATTTTTTTCTCGTTTCTCGTGTGCGTTTTTATGTGACTCCTCGTTGAAAATTAATTTCGCATATTTCGACGACTTAATTTGAACAATATCAAATCTTTTGGTACTAAACGTATTCTTCGCAAGGCGGTCTCCCGCCATTGCGCTACATTAATTTTTTTAATGTAACGAAGCGTTAATTTTAATAATTTCGTTGTCTTCGCACTAAAAAAAAATTAATTTCTGTCGATGCCGTTAACTGCGACTTCGAGTAAGAAATTTTTTTTCACGTTTCCGCGACTCGTTTTTTTTATTCCGCGGTAAAGAATAATTTACTATATTTCGAGGTCATAATCGGATCAATATCAAATCTTTTCATACTAAAATTATTCTTCATAAGGTGATTTCCCGCCATTCCGCCGCATTCAATTTTTTAATGACACGAAGCGTTAATTTTATTAATTTCGTCATTTTCGAACTAAAAATGATATAAACTATTTTCTGTGAATGCCGTTAAGTATGACTTCGAGTAAATAATATTTTTTTCATGTTTCCCCAACGTATTTTTATGTGACTGCGCAGTAAAAAAAATTTGCCGTATTATATATTTCGAAGTTTTCATTTGAACAGTATCAAATCTTTTGATAAAAAAATCGTATTTCGTAGGGCGGTTTCCCGCAATTTCGTGGCCACTAAATTTGTTTAATAGCACACAGCTTTATTTGGTTCGGTTTTTATGGTTTGACATCCTCTTATCCAGAAATATATAAAATTATTTCTGGCAGTGCTGTTAAGGGCTACTTCAAGAAAAAATCGTTTTTACTTTTTAGCGATGAAGTTTAATATGATTTCGTGGCTAATTTTTTTTTTCATATTACGATGTCTTACGACGTCTTATCTTTAAGAGTTTCAAAGACTTTTCAAACTAAAATTATTTTTTGCCAGGCGGTTTGCCCTGCGTTTATATGTGATTCCGTGTTAAAAAGTAAATTTTTCAGATTTCGAAGTCTTAACTCGAACCAAATAATTTTTTTTCATACTAAAATTGTATTTCGTAAAGCGGTTTCCCGCACGTTCGCGACCACCAAAATTTTTTAATGGCACAAAGCTTTATTTTTATTTAATTTGACATCCTCGTTTCCGGAAAGATATAAAATTATTTGTGGCAATTCTGTTAAGGAATATTTCGAGGGAAAAACATTTTGCTTTTCAGCATAGCGGTTTAATGTGATTTCGTGTCTATTACAATGTCTTAACTTTAAGAATTTCAAAATTTCTTCAAACTAAAATTATTTTACGCCAGGCGGTTTCCCGCAATTACGCTGTCATTTTTTTTTGTGGAGACAAGCGTTAATTTTGATAACATCGACGTTATGACACGAAAAATGAAATAAATTGTTTTCTGTGAATGCCGTTAATTGCGACTTGGATTAATTTTTTTTTTCATGTTTGTCCAGCGCGTTTTTATGTGATTCCGCTGAAAAAATTAATTTGCCATATTTCGGCATTTTAATTTGAACGATATCAAATCTTTTCATACATGAATGATTTCTTGCAAGGCAGTTTTCCGCCATTAGGCTGTAATTATTTCTTTTTGTGTCAAGCGTTAATTTTTATAAGTTCGACATCTTCTCACTAAAAATGAAACCAAATATTTTTTGTCTTTGCAATTAAAACCGACTTCTAATAAGAAGTTTTTTTCACGTTTCCGCGATACGTTTTTATGTGATTCCGCGGTGAAAAGTGAATTTCTTATATTTGAACAATATCAAATCTTTTGATACTAAAATTATTTTTTGCAAGGCGGTTTCCTGCCATTATGATCTCATTAATTTTTTTAATGTCACGAAGCGTTCATTTTGTAAACTTCGACATCTTGTCACTAAAAAAGAAATAAACTATTTTCTGTGGATTCCGTTAAGTGCCACTCCAAGTATAAAACATTTTTTTTCATGTTTCTCCAGCGCGACTTTATGTGATTCCGCAGTTAAAGTTAATGTCTCATATATCGAAGTATTAATATGAGCAATATCAAATCTTTTCATACTAAAATTGTATTTCGTAAGGCGGTTTCCTGCGATTTCGCGGACACCACATAATTTGAATGGCATGAAGCTTTATTCTTAATTAGTTTTTCATCCTCTTGACCAAAAAGATATAAAATTATTTGTGGCAATGCTGTTAAAGGCGACTTCCAGGAAAAAAATATTTACTTTTTATCGATAAGCTTAAATGTGATTTCGATAATAAAATTTTTTTTTTCGTTTTTTGACGTCATAACTTTAACAATTTGAAAATCTTTTAAAAACTCAAATTATGCGCAAGGCGGTTTCCCGCCATTACGCTGTCATTAGTTTTTTTAATATCACTAATAATTAATTTTGATACATCGACGTCTTCTCACGAATAATGAAATAAAATATTTCTATCAATTCCGTTAAGTGCGACTTCGAGTAAGACATTTTTTTTCTTGTGTCCGCTACACGTTTTTTATGATTTCGCGGTAAAAATTAATTTCTCCTATTTCGAAGTCTTAGTTTGGAGAATATCAAATTTTTCATACTAAATTATTTTTTGCCAAGCGGTTTCCGAATATTACGGTGTCTATATTTTTTTTAATGTTACAAAGCGTTAATTTTGATAACTTCGGCATTTCTCACTAAAAATTAAATAAAATATTTTCTGTTAATGCCGTTAAATGCGACTTTAGTAAAATTTTTTTTTTGTTTCTCCAGCGCGTTTTCATGTGATACCGCCGTAAAAAATAATTTCCCATATTTGGACGTCTTAATTTGAACATTATCAAATCTTTTAATACTAAAATTAATTTACACAATTACTAAAATTTAAAAAAAAATTAATGTTTTAAAAAAGTAATTTTTTTTTGGCAGGATGCTTAAATTTTTATAACTTTGACGTCTTCTCACTAAAAATGATATAAAATATTTTCTGTTGATGTCGTCCAACTTCGAGTAAGAAGTTTTTTTGCACGTTTCCGTGGCGCGTTTTTATGCAATTCCGCGTTAAAAAGTTAATTTCTCATATTTCGAAGTCTTAATTTGAACAATACCAAATCTTTTCATAATAAAATTTTATTTTGTAACGTGGTTTTCCCCGATTTCGCATCATTAAAAGTTTTTAATGGCACGAATTTGACGTCTTTTACCCAGAGAGATAAATATTTTTTTTTGGCAATGTATTTAACGGCGACTTGCGCAAAAAAACTATTTTTTACTTTTTGCGATGCAGTTTAATGTCATTTCGTGGCTATTTTTTTTTATTTCACGATAAAATTATTTTTCGAAAGGCGGTTTCCCACCATTACGCTGTCGTTACTTTATTTTTGGGTATAGAAATATTAATTTTGATAATTTCGACGTCTTCTCACTAAAAATGAAATAAATTTTTTCTGTCGATGCCGTTAAGAGCTACTACGAGTAAGAATTTATTTTTACACGTTTCCTGGACGAGTTTTAATGTGATTCCGCCATGAAAAGTTAATTTCTCATATATCGAAGCCTTAATTTGCACCATATCAAATCTTTTCATACTGAAATTGTATGTCTTTAGATGGTTTCCCGAGACTTCACGATTCCTCTTGTCAAGAAATTCATGAAATTATTTGTGGCAATGCCGTTAAAGACGACTTGGAAGAAAAAAACATTTTATTCTCTTTAGCGATAAGGCTTAATGTGATTCCGTGGCTAAATTTTTTTTTGTATTTCGATGTCTTAACTTTAACAATTTCAAAATCGAACTGAAATTAAATTTCGCAAGGCGGTTTCCCGCCATTAATTTTTTTTGTGTCAAGAAGCGGCAATTTATATAACTTCAACGTATTCTCTCTAAAAATAAAAAAAAATAATTTCTGCCGATGCCGTAATGTGTCACTTCGAATAAGATTTTTTTTTACTTTTCCGCGACGCGTTTTGATTTTATTCGGCGATAAAGAATAATTTATCATATTTCGACGTTTTAATTTGATTAATATCAAGACTTTTAATACTTAAATTATTTTTGCTAGGCGCCCGCGCCCGCCTCTGCATCCCGCCATTACTCTGTTAGTAATTTGTTTAATGTCACGAAGCGTTAATTTTTATAACGTCGACGTCCCGTCACTAAAAATTAAATAAAATATTTTCTGTAAATGTTTTACTAAATTTATTTTTCGCAAGGCGGTTTCCCGCCATTATGCTAATCCCGCTATTAATGTGTTTACTGCCGTTAATTGCGACTTCGAGTAAGAAAATTGTTTTCACGTTCCTCAACGCTTTTTATATGATTCCGCGGTTAAAAAGAAAGTCAAAATTTAGTTGCTCATATTTCTCTGTAATGTCAAAGTTGTAATTTCAACAATATCCAATCCTTTGTCCATAAAATTATTTTTTGCAAGGAGGTTTTCTGCCATTACGCTCTTATTAATTTTTTTAATGTCACGAGGCTTTAATTTTGATAACTTCGACATCTTGTCACCAAAAATGAATTAAACTATTTTCTGTGAATTCCGTTAAGTGCGACTTCAAGTAAATTTTTTTTCCCGTGCGTTTTTATGTCATTCCGCAGTTAAATTTAATTTCTCATATATCGAAGTGTTTATATGAGCAATATCAAATCTTTTCATACCAAAATTGTATTTCGTAAGGCGGTTTCCTGCGATTTCGCGGACATCAAATCATTTTAATGGCATGAAGTTTTATTTTCAATTAGTTTGTCATCCTCTTGACTAGAAAGATATAAAATTAGTTGTGGCAATGCCGTTATGGGCGACTTCCAGAAAAAAAATTATTTACTTTTATAAAAAATTTTATATAAAATTTTTTTTTCGTATTTTGACGTCTTAACTTTAACAATTTGAAAATCTTTTAAAAACTATAATTATTTTTCGCAAGGCGGTTTCCTGCCATTACGCTGTCATTATTTTTTTTAATGTCACTAATCGTTAATTTTGATAACATCGACGTTTTATCACTAATAATGTAAGAAAATATTTCTTTTGATCCCATTAAGTGCGACTTCGAATAAGAAATTATTTTTTTTATGTTTACGTGATGCGTTTTGAATGATTCATACTAAAATTATTTTTCGCAAGGCAGTTTTCCGCCATTACATTGTCATTAATTTCTTTATATGTCACGCAAAAATAATTTTCGTAACTTTGACGTCTTCTCAGTAAAAATTAAATTCACTGTGAATGCCGTTGACTGCGACTTCGAGTAAGAAATTTTTTTTTCACGTGAACAAAAATGCGTCGCGGAAGCATTTTTATTTGATTCCGCGGTAAAGAATAATTTACAATATTTCGACGTCTTAATTTGAACAATATCAAATCTTTTCATACTAAAATTATTTTTGCAAAGCGGTTTCACGCCATTGGGCTGTGATTATTTTCACTAAAAATAAAATAAAATATTTTTTGTAAATGCCCAAAAGTGCGACTTCGAGTAAAATTTTTTTAATATTTCTCCAGCGCATTTTTATGTAATTTCGCAGTAAAAATTAATTTCACTTATTTCGAAGACCTCATTCGAACAATATCAAACCTTTTCATGCTAAAATTATTTTTCGCAAGGCGATTTCCCGTCATAACGCTGCATTAATTTTTTTAATTTCACGAAGCGTTAATTTTGATAACTTCGACGTCTTCTCACTAAAAATGAAATTAAATATCTTCTGGGAATTCCGTTAAGTGCGACTTCGAGTAAAATTGTTTTTCATGTTTCTCCAGCGCGTTTTTTGTAAAGAATAATTTGCCATATTTCGACGTCTTAATTTGAACAATATCACATCTTTCCATATTAAAATTATTCCTCGTTAATTAATTCATCTTCGCACTAAAATTTATGTAAACTGTTTTCTGCTAATGCCGTTACATGCGACTTCAAATAAAAAAAAGGGTGCGAAATAAAATTTTAGTACGAAAAGGTTTGATATTCAGAAATTAAGACTTCGAAATATTAGAAGTTAACTTTTTACTGCGGAATCACAAAAATGCGCGTCGGGAAAACATGAAAAAAATTCTTACCCGAATCGCACTTAACGGTATCGACGGAAAATAATTAATTTCATTTTTAGTGAGAAGTCCTCGAAATTATAAAAATTAACGCTTCGTGATATTAAAAAAAAATCAATGACAGCTTAATGGCAGGAAACTGCCTCACGAAAAATAATTTTAGTGTGATAAGTTTTCATACTGTTCAGATGAAGACGTCGAAATATGGAAAATTAATTTTTACCGCCGAATCACACAAAATTGCGTCATGAAGAAATGTAAAAAAATTCTTACTCGAAGTAGCATTTAACGGCATCGACAGAAAATATTTTATTTCGTTTTTAGTGAGAACACGTAGAAACTTCATCAAAATCAACGCTTCTAGACACAAAAACAAATAACGACAGCGTAATGGCGAGAAACCGAATTTTTGCGAAAAATAATTTTGGCTTGAAAAGATTTGAGATAATTAAAATTATGACGTCAAAATATGCGAAATTAATTTTTAAAGCGAAATCACATATAAACGCGCTGGAGAAACATGAAAACAATATTTTCACTCGAAGTCAGTGCGACTTAACGGCATTTACAGAGAAATTTATTTCATATTTAGAGCGAAAACTACGAAGGTATAAAAACTAACGCTTGATACAAAGAAATTAATGACTGGGTAATGGCGGGAAACCAAAAAAATTTCTTACTCGAAGTCGCACTTAACGGCATCGATAGAAATTATTTTTTTAATTTTAAGTGAGAAGAAGTCGAAGTTATAAAAATTAACGATTCGTGACATTAAAAAAATTACTGACAGCCTAATGGCGCGAAACCGCCTTGCGAAAAATTATTTTAGTATCAAAAGATTTGATATTGTTCAAATTAAAACGTCGAAATATAGGAACTTAATTTTTTACTGGTAATTACAAAAAAGGTGCTGGAGAAACATGAAAAAAAATTTTTACTCGAAGTCGCGATTAAAAATATTTACAGAAAATATTTTATTTCATTTTTAGTGAGAGGACGTCGAAGTTGTAAAAATTAATGCTTCGTAACATTAAAAAAATTACTTGTTAGTAATTTTTTTAATGTTACGATTTTGCTGTTGCGTAATGGCGGGAAACCGCCCAGCGAAAAATAATTTTAGTATGAAAAGATTTAGTAGATTTCCAAATGTGGTAAATTATTCTTTGCCGCGGAATCAAATAAAAACGTGCCGCGGAAACGTAAAAAAAAATTTCTTTGTCGAAGTGGCCATTAACGGCTTCGGCAGAAATATTTTTTTTTTTAGTAAGAAGACGTCGAAGTTATATAATTTAACGCTTCTTGACAAAAAAAAATAATGACAGCGTAATGGCAAGAAACCGCTCTGCAAAAAATAATCTGTTTGAAAAGATATTGAAATTGTTAAAGTTGAGACGTCGAAATACAAAAAAAAGTTTTAGCTACGAAATCACATTAAGCCTTATCGCTATAAAGAAAAAAATATTTGTTTCTTCCAAGTCGCCCACAACGGCATTAGCGCAAATAATTTTTTAACTTTCTTGACAAGAGGATGTCGAACTAATTAAAAATAAACCTTTGTGCCATTAAACAATTTTACTGGCCGCGAAGTCGTGGGAAACCGTCCAACGACATACAATTTCAGTATAAAAAGAATTGTTATTGCCCAAATTAAGACTTCGACATATGAGAAATGAACTTTTCACGGCGGAATCACATAAAAACGCGTAGTGGAAACATTTAAAACAAATTCTTACTCGAAGTAGCAATTAACGGCATCGACAAAAAAAAAATTATAGATATAGCTTCTAGACACAAAAATAAATTAATGACAGCGTAAAGGTGGGAAACCGCCTTTCGAAATATAATTTTAGTTTGAAAAAATTTGATGTTTCTGATATTAAAACTTCGAAATATGAGAAATTGACTTTTCTCCGCTGAGTCACTCAAAAACGGGTAGCGGAAGCGTAAAAACAAAATTTCTTACTCGAAATTGGCTTTAACCGCATCGACAAAAAATATTTCATATTTATGTCGAAATTATCCAAATCAACGCTTCGTGACATTAAAAATAATGACAGCGTAATGGCAAGAATCCGCTTTGAGAAAATTAATTTTAGAATGAAAAGATTTGATATTGTTCAAGTTAAGACTTCGAAATATGGGAAATTAATTTTTACCGCGCAATCACATAAAAACGCTCTGGAGAAACGTGACAATTTTTTTTTTCTCGAAGTCGCAATTAATGGCATTCACAGAAAATATTTAAGTTAATGAGAAGACGTCGCAGTTATCAAAATTAATGATTTGTAACATTAAAAAAAAATTATGAACGCGCAATGGCGGGAAACCGCCTTGCGAAAAATTATTTCATTATTGTTCAAAATTTAGACTTCGAAATAGGACAAAAGAACGTTTTTTCGCGAAATCGCATAAAACTCGTCACGTAAACATGAAAATAAATTTCCTTCTTGAAGTCGCACTTACGGAATCGACAGAAAATATTTTATTTAATTTTTAGTGAGAAGACGTGGAAGTTATTAAAATTAAAGCTTCGTGGAATTAAACAAATTAATGGCAGCATAGTGGCGGGAAACCGCTTTGCGAAAACAAAATTTATTATGACTTACTTTAAATTAAGATGCTGAAATATGGGAAATTAAATTTCAGAATCGTGTAAAAACGCGCTGGAGAAACATGAAACATTTTTTTACTCGACGACATTTATGTAATTTTTAGTGAGAAGACGTCGAAGTTACCAACATTAAGGCTTTTTGACACAAAAAAAAATTGTGGTAGCGTAATGTCGGGAAAAGCCTTGTTGAAAATAATGTTAGTACTTCTCACTAAAAATGAAATGAAATATTTTCAGTCGATGCCATTAAGTGCAACTTCGAGAAAGAAATTTGTTTTCATATTTCCGCGACGCGTTTATATGTTATTCCGTGGTAAAAATTAACTTCCCATATTTAGACGTCTTAATTTGAACATTATCAAATCTTTTCATAATAATTTTCTTTTTCGCAAAGCGGTTTCCCGCAATTACGCTGTTGTTATTTTTGTGTCAAGAAGCGTTAATTTTTATAATTTCGACAAAATGAAATAAAATATTTTCTGTAAATGCCGTTAAGTGCGACTTCAATTAATTTTTTTTTTCATATTTTACCAGCGCGTTATTATATGATTTCGCAGTAAATATTAATTCCTCATATTTTGATATTTTAATTTGGACGTTAACAAATTTTTCATGCTAAAATAATTTTTCTCTAGGCGGTTTCCCTTCATTCCGCTGTCATTAATTTTTTTGTATAAAGCGTTAATTTTTATAACTTCGGCGTATTTTCACTAAAAATGAAACAAAATATTTGCTGTCGATTCAGTTAAAACCCACCTCTAGTATGAAATTTTTTTACGTTTCCGCGTCGCGTTTTTATGTGATTCTGCGGTAAAAAGTAAATTTCTCATATTTGAACAATATCAAATGTCTTCATACTAAAATAATTTTGGGTAGACGGTCTCCGCCATTATGCTGCTATTAATGTTTTTAATGTCACTGTAATTTTTATAACTTCGACGAGATCTCACTAAGAATTAAATAAAATATTTTCTGTCCATGCCGCTAAGTGCGACTTCGAGCAAAAATTTTTTTTTCGTGTTTCTCCAGCGCGTTTTATGTGACTTCGCGGTAAAAATTAATTTATCAATTTTCGACGTCTTAACTTGAACAATATCAAATCTTTTTCTAATAAAATTGTATTTTGTAAGGCGATTTCGCTGTCACCAATTTATTTTTAATTTGTTTGATATTCTCTTGTCCAGACGGATATAAAATTATTTTTGGCAATGCCGTTAAGGGCGACTTCGAGAAAATTTTTTTTTTTACTTTTTAGCGATGCAGTTTAATATGATTTCGTGGCTAATTTTTTTTTATGTGACGACGTCATAACCTTAAGAATTTCAAAATTCCTTCTAAAATTTCAAAATTCCTTCAAAAACTAAAATAAATTTTCTCAAGGCTGTTTGCCATCATTAATTTTTTGTATCAAGTTGCGTTAAATCTGATAACTTCGACGTCTTCTCACTTAAAATGAAATGAAATATTTTCCGTCAATGGCGTTAAGCGCGACTTCAAGAAAAAAATTTTTCACGTTTCCGCAACGCGATTCTGCGTTATAAACTTTATTTTTCATATTTGGAAGTCTTATTTCGAACTAAATAAAATTTTCTCATACTAAAATTGTATTCCGTAAAGCGGTTACCCGCGACTTCGCGACCACCAATATTTTGTATGTTTGTGGCACAAAACTTTATTTTTAATTAGAAAATTTAATGTGACTTCGTACTAAAAATAGATGATGCGGTTTAATGTGATTTCATGTTAAAAAATTTTTTTTTCATATTTCGACGTTTTAACTATAAGAATTTCAAAATTTGTTCAAACTAAAGTTATTTCTCTAAAGGCGGTTTCCCGCCATTATGCTGCCATTTTTTTTTGTATCGAGAAGCGTTAATTTTGATAACTTGGAAGTCTTTGCCCTAAAAATGAATAAATCATTGTCAGTGGATGCCATTTAGTGGGGCTTTGAGTAATACAATTTTTTTTCATATTTCTCCAGCGCGATTTCATCTGATTCCGCGGTAAAAATTAATTTCCCATGTTTCGACGTCTTAATTTGAACAATATCAAAATGTTTAATACTATAGTTATTTCCCCGAAGGCGGTTTCCCGACATTACGCTGTCATTACTATTTTTTGTATCAAGAAAAATTAGTTTTGATAACTTAGATGTCTTCTCACTAAAAATGAAATAAAATGTTTTATCTTGATGCCGTTAAGTGCGACTTTGAGTAAAATATTTTGTTTTCATATTTCTCCAGTACGTTTTCATGGGATTCCGCGATAAAAAATAATTTACCACATTTCGACGGCTTAATTTGAACAATATCAAATCTTTTCATGCTAAAATTATTTTTCGTAAGGCGGTTACCGGCCATTACGCTGTCATGAAATTCTTTAATGTCGCGAAGCGTTAATTTTCACAACTTCGACGTTTCCTCTCTAAAAATAAAATTAAATACTTTCTGTTGATACCCCTAAGTGCGACTTCCAGTAAGGATTAATTTTTCACTTTTACACGACGCGTTTTTATGTGATTCCGCGGTAAAATTTAATTTCTCATGTTTCGAAATCTTAATTCGAAAAATATCAAATAATTTCATACTATAATGGTATTTCCTAATTGTTTTTCAGTAATTTTGAAGCTACTTAACTTTTACAACTCCAAAATTTTTTCAAATTAAAGTTAAATTAAAATTTAAAAAAAAAATGAAAAATGAAATAAAATATTTTCCGTCGATGCCGTTAAGTGCGACTTCGAGTAAGAAAGTTGTTTTTCACGTTTCCGCGAATGGTTTTTATGTGATTCCGTGGTAAAAAGTTAATTTCTTATATTTCGACGTTTTAATTTTGTACAATTTCAAATCTTTTCATAATAAAATTATTTCCCGCAAGGCGGTTTCCCGCCGTTAGTCTGTCATTATTTTTTTTTGTGTCAAGAAGCGTTAATTTTCATAACTTCGACGTCTCATCACTAAAAATAAAATAAAATATTTCTTGTCGATGCCGTTAAGTGCGACTTCGATTAAGAATTTTTTTTTCAGTGTTGATTTGTAAAATATCAAGATTTTTCGTATTAAAATTATTTTTTGTATCGCGGTTTCCCGCCATTACGCTATCATTTTTTTTTTAATATTACAAAGTTTTAGTTTTCAACTAAAACTTTTTAACTTCGACGTCTTCTCACTAAAAATAAAATAAAATATTTTTTGTGAATGCCGCTGAATGCCACTTAAAGTAAACAATTTCTTTTAAACTTTCTCCAGCGTTTTTTTATGTGAGTTTGCGGTAAATATTAATTTCGCATGTTTCGATGTCGTAATTTGAACAATATAAAATCTTTTCATACTTAAATTATTTTTCGTAAGGCGGTCTCCTGCCCTTACGTCGCAATGAATATTTTTAATGTTACGAAGCGCTAATTTTGATAACTTCGACTTCTTCGCACTAAAAATGAAATAAAATATTTTCTGTGAATGCTGTTAATTGCGACTTCAAGTAATTTTATTTTTCGTGATTCTTTAGCCCGTTTTTATGTGATACGCGGTAAATTTGATTTCCCATATTTCGGCATTTTAAATTAAACAATATCAAATATTTTCATTCTAAAATTATATTTCGCGAGGCGGTTTCTGCCATTATATTGACATTTTTTTGTGTGTCAAGAAGCATTATTTTGATAACTTCGATATCTGCGCACTAAGAATGAAATATAATATTTTCATTGGATGCCGTTATGTGGGGCTTCGGGTAAAAAAATGTTTTTTTCGTCTTTCTCAAACGCGATTTTATGTGATTCCGTAGTAAAAATTAATTTGCTATATTTCGACGTCTTAATTTGGACAAAATCAAATCTTTTAATACTAAAATTATTTTCCGCAAGTCGGTTCCGGATATTAAACTGTCATTAAATTTTTGTGTCAGAAGCAATAATTTTGGTAACTTCGACGTCTCCTTATTA
The DNA here is from genome assembly GCA_039881145.1 of Druceiella hillmani. NCBI lineage: Eukaryota > Metazoa > Arthropoda > Insecta > Lepidoptera > Hepialidae > Druceiella > Druceiella hillmani. Next base: position 9,517,829 of record JAYKKI010000030.1, on the reverse strand, counting down.
AAAATGAAATAAAATATTTTCTGTCGATGCCGTTTAAGTGTGACTTCGAGCAAGAAATTTTTTTTTTCAGCCGTAATTTGTAAAATATCAATCCTTTTCGTTTCAAAATTTTTTTTCGCAAGGCGGTTTCCCGCCATTACTTTGTCTTTAATTTGTTGAATGTTACGAATTTAATTTCTTATATTTCGTTGTTTCAATTTCAAAAATATCGAATCTGTTAATACTAAATATATTTTTCTTATAGCTTTTTCCCGCCATTATTCTGTCATTAGTTTATTTAATGTCACGAAGCTTTAATTTCGATAAATTTGATGTCTTTTCCCTAAAAACACAAAAAAATTACCGATAGCGTAATGGTGAATACCGTTTGCGAGAAATAATTTTAGGTTGAAAATATTTTGAAGTTGTTAAAATTAAGAGGTTGAACTTGAAAAAAAAATTTTAGCAACGAAATGACATTAAACGGTATCAAAGTAAAACATATTTTTTTTGCGCTAGTAGCCTTTAATGGAATTGCCACTAAAAAAATGTTTACCTTTTAAGCAAAAGACGTCAAACTAATTAAATATAAAGCTTCGTGCTATTAAATATTTAAGTGACCGCGAAATCGTGGGAAACCGCTATAGGAAATGCAATTTTATTATGAAAAGATTTGAAATTGATCAAATTAATACTTCGAAATATGAGAAATTCACTTTTTACCGCGGAATCTCATAAAAACGCGTCGCGGAAACTTGAATAAAAATTTCTTACTCCAAGTTATACGACATGGACAGAAAATATTTTAAATAATTTTTAGTGAGAAGACGTCGAAGTTATCTAAATTAAAGCTTCGTGACATTAAATAAACTAATGACAGAATAATGTCTAATTATGGGAAATTACTCATTAATTAATACTCACTAAAATTACTCATTAATTTTACTCATTAATAATTAATAAATTATTTATTAATCCGCGGAATTACATAAAAACGCGCCACAAGAACGTGAAAAACATTTCTTACTCAAAATCGCTCTTAACGGCATCGACGGAAAATGTTTTATTTCATTTTTAGTGAGATGACGACTAAGTTAATATAATTACCGCTTCTTGCCACAAAAAAAAATAATGACAGCGTAATGACGGGAAACCGCGTTGCGAAGAATAATTTTAGTATCAAAAGATTTTATATTGGTCGAATCGTCGAAGATATCAAAATTATCACTACGTAACATCCAAAAAATTAATAAAAAATTAATAGCAGCGTAATGGCGGGGGGCCGCCGGGAGAAATATAATTTTAGTATGAACAGATTTGATAATGTTAAAATATGAGAAATTAACTTTTTACCTCGCAATCACTCAACAACGCGTCGCGGAAACGTAAAGGAAAATTCTTACTAGAAGTCGGTTCTAGCAGCATCGACAGACAATATTTTATTTCATTTCCAGGCTAAGACTAAAAAAAAGACGTGGAAGTTATCAAAATTCACGCTTTTAGACACAAAAAATTATTGACAGCATAACGGCGTGAAACCGCCATTCGAATTATAATTTTGGTATGAAAATATTTGATATTTGATTGGGAAATCACATGAAAACCCACTGTAGAAAGATAAAAAAACATTTTTGCTCCAAGTGGCACTCAACGGAATTCATCAAAAAATTTTTTAATTAATTTTTAGTGAGAAGACGTCCAAGTTAAAGAAAGTAAAGCTTTGTAACCTTAAAAAAATTAATGGTAGCAAAATGGCGGGAAACCGTTTTGGGAAAAGTAAATTTAGTACGAAAAGATTTGATATTTTACAAATTAAGACTAAAAAAATATCTCTTACTCGAAGTGGCACTTAACGGCATCGACAGATAATTATTTTATTTATTAACAGAATTGACACAAATAATTTTATGTCTTTCTGGAAACGAAGATGTCAAACTAATTATAAATAGTTTTGTGCCATTAAACAATTTTGGTGGAAGCTAAGCCGCGTGAATATACTTCACGGAACACTATTTTAATGTGAAAAAAAATGGATTTTGTTCGAGATAAGATTTGTAAATATGAAAAATTAAGTTTTTAATTCGGAATCACATATAATCGCGTTGTGGAAACGTAAAAAAAAATTTTACTCGAAGTCACACTTAACGGAATAGACGGAAAATATTTCATGAATAAATAGAAGACGTCGAAGTTATAAAATTTAACGCATCTTCACACAAAAAAATTAATGACAGCGTAATGGTGGGAGACCGCCTTGCGAAAACTCATTTTAGTTTGAAGAAATTTTTAAATTCTTAAAGTTAAAACGTCGTAATTTAATAAAAAATATTAGAAACGAAATCATATTTCACTGCATGGCTAAAAAGTAGAAATGATTTTTTTCTCGAAGTCGCCCTCAACGGCATTATCAGAAATAATTTTATATCCTTCTGGACAAGAGTTTATTAAACAAATGAAAAATAAATTGATGGCCGCGAAATGGCGTGAAATCGTCTTGCGAAATACAATTTTATTAAGAAAAGATTTTATATTGTTCAAATTAAGACGTCGAAATATGATAAATTAATATTTACCGCAGAGTCACATAAAACGCGCTGGACAAACATGACAAAGAAATGTTTTTACTTGAAGTCGCACTTAGCGGCACAGACAGAAAATATTTTATTTCATTTTTAGTAACAACAGGTCGACCTTATAAAAATTAACGCTCGATACAAAAAATTTAATGGCAGCGTAATTGCGGGAAACCGTCTTGCAAAAAATTAATTTAGTATTTACATTGTTCAAATTAAGAAGTCGAAATATAGGAAAATAATTTTTACCGCGGAATCACATAAACTGGAGCTGGAGAAAGATGAAAAAATTTTTTTTACTCGAAGCCGCACTTAACGACGCTCACTGAAAATATTTTATTTCATTTTAGTGAGAAGACTTCGAAGTTGTCAAAATTAATGCGTCCTGATATTAAAATAATTAATGATAATGATAATGTAATGGCTATAAACTGCATTGTGAAAAATTATTTTAGTAATAAAAAATTTGATATGGTTCAAAGTAGGACGTCGAAATATGGCAAATTTATTTTTACCGCGGAATCACATATAATCGCGCTGGAGAAACATGAAAAACAATTTCTTACTCGAAGTGCACTTAGCGTCACCTTAAGAAAATATTTAATTTCATTTTTAGTGAGAAGAAGTCGAAGTTATCAAAATTAACGCTTCTTGACACAAAATAAATTAATGACAGCTTAACGGCGTGAAAACGCCTTGCGTAAAATAATTTTAGTTTGAAAAGAATTTGAAATTGTTGAAGTAAAGACGTCGTAATGCGAAAAAGAAAATTTGAGTTCAGAAATCACATTAAACCCCATTACATAAATGTCAAAAATTTTATTATTCCTCGATCTCGCGCTTAACGGCATTGCCAGAAATGATTTCACCACGCCACTTCACCACGACGCGTTTATATGTGACTACGCGGTAAAAAGTAAATTTTTCTTATTTCTAAGTATTAAGTCGAGCAAAACCGAATTTGTTCATACTAAAATCGTATTTCATAAAGCGGTGTCCCGCAACTTCGCGACGACCAAAATTGTTTATTGGCACAAAGCTTTATTTTTAATTAATTTGACATCCTCGTGTCCAGAAATATGTACAATTATTTGTGACCATTCTGTTAAGGACGTCTTCGAGGACCAAAATTGTTGTTTTTTTCGTATTTCGACGTCTTATCTTTAAGAATTTCAAAACTCCTTCAAACTAAATTTTTTTTCGCAAGTCTGTTTTCCGCCATTATGCTCTCATTAATTTTTTTGTCATGCGTTAAATTTGATAACTTCGACGTTTTCTCACTTAAAATAAAATGGAATATTTTCCGTCAATGCCGTTAAGTGCGACTTTGTGTAAAAAAAGTTTGTTTGACATTTCCGCAACGCGTTTACATGTGATTCGGCGGTAAAAAGTAAATTTTTCATATTTCGAAGTCTTAATTCGAACCAAATAAAATATTTTTACAATTAAATTGTATTTCGGAAAGCGGTTTGTTCTTAAAAATTTAATTAACCCTATAAATTATGAAAATGTCCAAATACAAATATCAGTTATGTAGAAATTAGGCTATAAAATTGTAGCCCGTAGGATTTTAAAGTTATTGCTATTTAAAAAGCACATGATCCACCCAACGCCACTTTAATTTAGATGCTACTTTTCTACCACATCTGTTAAATCCGTATGTTTTATCACAATTGATAAATTGAGACTTCGAAATAAGGGAAATTACTTTTTACCGCTTAGTCGCATAAAAAAACATCGCGGAAAGGTGAAAAAAAATATTCTTACACCTTCGAGTAAGAATTTTTGCAACTTCTCGCACATCAACATCAACTAACCTGACCTGACCTGACCTGACCTGACCTGACCTGACCTGACCTGACCTGACCTGACCTGACCTGACCTGACCTGACCTGACCTGACCTGACCTGACCTGACCTGACCTGACCTGACCTGACCTGACCTGACCTGACCTGACCTGACCTGACCTGACCTGACCTGACCTGACCTGACCTGACCTGACCTGACCTGACCTGACCTGACCTGACCTGACCTGACCTGACCTGACCTGACCTGACCTGACCTGACCTGACCTGACCTGACCTGACCTGACCTGACCTGACCTGACCTGACCTGACCTGACCTGACCTGACCTGACCTGACCTGACCTGACCTGACCTGACCTGACCTGACCTGACCTGACCTGACCTGACCTGACCTGACCTGACCTGACCTGACCTGACCTGACCTGACCTGACCTGACCTGACCTGACCTGACCTGACCTGACCTGACCTGACCTGACCTGACCTGACCTGACCTGACCTGACCTGACCTGACCTGACCTGACCTGACCTGACCTGACCTGACCTGACCTGACCTGACCTGACCTGACCTGACCTGACCTGACCTGACCTGACCTGACCTGACCTGACCTGACCTGACCTGACCTGACCTGACCTGACCTGACCTGACCTGACCTGACCTGACCTGACCTGACCTGACCTGACCTGACCTGACCTGACCTGACCTGACCTGACCTGACCTGACCTGACCTGACCTGACCTGACCTGACCTGACCTGACCTGACCTGACCTGACCTGACCTGACCTGACCTGACCTGACCTGACCTGACCTGACCTGACCTGACCTGACCTGACCTGACCTGACCTGACCTGACCTGACCTGACCTGACCTGACCTGACCTGACCTGACCTGACCTGACCTGACCTGACCTGACCTGACCTGACCTGACCTGACCTGACCTGACCTGACCTGACCTGACCTGACCTGACCTGAC